>OW026520.1:17977470-18577470 GCA_932274085.1 Protocalliphora azurea | reverse complement strand
GGCCCAGCCGCGTGATCCGCTAGGGACTTGTGCTCCTTCAAATCAACTCAAAAACACTTCAGCTCTGCCCATGTGAAATTTTATTTAGATACTCGTGTCTCCAACCCAAAAAAATCGTTTTGGGACCACTGTGTTATGTAAAAATGCACAGAAGGTTTGATAAAACTTATGCAAATGGTTCGCGCACTTAAAGTGTCTAAAATTATAGCAATTTATTCCCTTTATGAATTAGATTATTCAAAAACAAAAAAATAGTTGTCTATTTCTAAACATTTTGTTTTATTATTTTCTATTAGTTTTATTACTTGTATATTTTTTTTTTTTTTTTTTTGAATTTTGATATTCGTGTGACCCCGTTACTACAAAAATAATTTAAACATATTTGACAAAAAGTAAATATCTTAAATTTTATAATTTTTAATACTTTCCAATTTACCCCAACATTTTCTTTTTTACCTAAAAATAGTTGATCAAAAGATAAAAATAAAATAATCTTATTATTTTTATGTAAAACGTTAGACAAGATTCCATTCTATATAACAGCTCCAATAGAGGATTCAAAATATTATTGGTTAGTATTTTATTATAGTAAGATTAAAGTATGCTCCAATTTACCCCAATCTCCCTACCTAGTGTGTACTACTTACTATATATTTACGTAAAATAAAAACACATGTATAAACAACATACATTAATGCATACATATGGTAAAGAAAATTTGTATGTTTGATAAAATACCTACATTCATACATACCTTTTGAAAAAAATGCTAGATAAATGTAGCAAAAGGTATGGAATGAATCAACGTGTATGAATTTTATTTACCTACATTCAAACTATTAAATATTTATAGTTGCTAGTGGAAGTACCAGTGACTGTTATCAGGTTTGATACTAACAAAAGAAACTATTTCTTTTTTATTTGAGTCGCTTTTTCTTTTATCCCAAGTATTTAAAAACTTGCTTTATCATCTGTATGTCAAAGTAACTTTAAATAAGTAGAAAATTATAATATTTTTACTTAACTGCTCAGAAAGTAGATTTATGTTGTGGCAGGTCGAAAGTGTTTGAAGTAAATTAACATAAAATTTTGTTGCAAGTAAATATGTATATAAAATGTTTGGTTATACAAAAGATAAACAAACAGGTATGCAGTAATTTGTATTTAAACTATTACTATACCCTTCACAACTGGCGTAAAGAGTATATATATGAGTTTGTTATTTTTTAATTAAAATTATCAAATAAGTAGAAATCTATATAATTAATAGGCAAACACATTTTTTGTTATGCCTTTTAAGCTCACACTATACATTCGATTTAAATAAAAAAATATACCAATCGAAAGATATTTTCTCATAGATGTTTTATTAGAAGTTATAAGCGGTAAAAGACGCTACTAATGCATACACATATAGACACATCCTCAAACAAAAAAGTGTCTTAAATTATTACTCTTCTCTATTTTATTTGTTATGTGCCTCAGACAACTCTCTCTTGAAGCAAACTAGAAAAGTTTTAATAACAGTAAATAAGAATATTTTCCACTTTTAATTGGGAGAATTGTAAGAGAGGAGGGATAAATAAAATTGAAAGAAGTGTTTTATTTTGAATTGCTTTATTTTAAAATAATAATTAAAAAGAATTTTTTTTCTGATAATTTAGAAAATTATGGATATTTTTAACATATTTTTCAAAAAATGTTAGAATTTTTATTTTAAAAGTTATAGGGCAAAAACGCAAAAGGGCAAGACAAAAAATAGGAAATTATATTTTTGAAGTCAAATATCTTTTAAACCTTAATGGATATGTGGTATAGTGAACATTCTTTTTCATGATTAGTAGAATTCAGAAACGTAAAAATATTTAAAATCGTTTCATCCACGAGGTGGTCAACATACCCCAGAAAACAATATTCTGAAAGCCTAACTCCTTCCCTATCGATGTTTTAAGTTTCATCAAAATCGCTCCAACCTTTTAAAAGATCCAGTTTTATTACCAATTATTTTGCAGAAGACCCAAAAGTGCACTGTAACAAAGAGGCTGCAGTGTAATACAGTATCGTCACCAAGCGCAAACTGAAATTAACTTTAGCAATTGGAAGTGGCAGTATATAACTTGAATAACCTGCAACCTTCTATGGCAACAACAATAATATTATATGTACCTGGACAAGGTGAACACCTCACCTGAAAATTCTTTCTAACTCTCAAAAATATGAACAATATGCTAATAATATCACATCCATTTCGTTCTGCTAGTACTTTTTCCGAATCCTCAGGTCCCTTGATATATCCAAAGCATAAATTAGATTTCAGTCAGTTAGGTTGTTCGCAATATGACTAAAATGAAGTAGAAAGTTCATACGCTTTCCCCTCATTATACCAAGAAGCCAGTATAAATGCGTGCGGGATGATATTGAGACAAACTGAACATGAGCAATATTATCACGAATTTCTCTAGTAAAACGTCAATAACACAAGATGACGCCAAACTCTTAAGTCAGTCTTAACACAAGATTTATATTTTAAAGTATGGAAATAAAATTGCAAAAAGTGTTTAAATTTCTCCAAAAATTACACAAATCTTATACTATTTCTTCAAAATATTCAAAATATTTCCTCAATATCGATTCTCGTTGTCAAAAAACGATTATTTTGTCGTCGTCGATTCTTCCCAGGCAATTTTATACTGAAATCGACTTTTAGCCTGCAATCCTGCACAGTGAAATAGTTTTTTGTACCAATAAATTGAAAAAATTGCAAAGAAACTGTTTGATTTTCAAAAAAATAAATAAATATTGGGACATGTTTTAAATTAAAGAAAAAAATTATTAAAAACAACTTTGAGTACGAGTTATATAAACTCCACATTCAAAAGAGAACGGTCGCCAACACGTTCGTGCAGTACCGGACAGTCCTTTTGTGCACTTTTGGAGCAGTTCTGAAGGACTTTTTATCATGAGTTTAAAAACCAGCTGTTGGAACTTTTCGAACCTGTTAATCAGTTATTACAACCTAGTTTATGTTGCAATTTGACGAAAGGATTCTACAAAATTTCCTCTATTGAAATTGGTCCAAAAATAGTTAGAATGATTTTAATTTAAACTTATTTGGAGATTTTTAATTTTTACACATTATTTAATTTAGAGATTTTCCCACTCTTTAAAATCATACTGTCATTATATCTGGATATTAAAGTAGTTTAGAAGATATATAGTTATTGGATAATATACTCCGATATTTCTTTTTATTAAATATATTTCCTTTCATTACAGAGCTTAATATATTAATCAAAAAATCTTTCAAATCGGTTCAGATATAAAGTATCAGGATAGTTTTTAAAAAAATTTATAACCAACGTGTTCAACTTTAAAACCCTGTGGACCCGCTCCCTTTAGGTTTGTGTGGTCCACACTAAAACTGTCCTACACCTCTACTAACACTATATGAAATTTCATTAAAATCGAAACAGCCGTTCGGAAATTCTATAATTATTTCCATTTCATTTTTTGAATCGCACACTGTGCAGCGCCGAAAGTTTTGTTGCAATTTTATTCCGGATACGTTATGGATAATTTTGCTTTTATGAAAATACCAAATCCCTTTAATTTTAACTAATTAAATTGTAACGTAAATTGGTTGCAGTAATTAAAGGCAAAATTTATTTAAAACTTTAAAATAATTTTAATTATTTATGTATATTATTCTTTTATATACATAAATAATTAAATAAATAAAATTGCTGCAATAATAAGCATTAAATAACATAATTTCTATTTTATCTAGCGGCACTTGTTGTAAAATTCTAAATCTGCAACGAAACATTTGATGCTTTTGTTGCAGTTTTAGAATTTCGAAAATAAACATGTGAACGAAAAGTATTTGTTACACTAAACAAAATACTAAATACATCAGCATATATACATCTATATACTCGTACATATGTAAAAGTATTATGAGTTTTAGCATTTATTCCTTTGTTTCATATAAAAGGGAAAATATTGTGAAAACCATCATGCTCCTATTTATATTCTCCAACTAGTTGTTGTCCTTAGTATTTTGATGTTTGTTTGGCTATAATATGGGAAAGGGATTTTAAAATAAATACATATACATAAGTATGCATACATACATACATAAGTATGTATCTGTAAAATATTTATTTTTGTGGCATGTATTTGCCTTTATAGAGTATAGAAAATAAAATACAATATATTAAAAAACACAAAAATACCAAACAGCAACAAATTTTCTATTTTATATTTATTTATAACATGCTGCTGTATTATCCTTCGAGCCTGTTTGTTATCTTATAGAATTTTTATTAAAAGTTTTTCTTAAATTACAAATTTTATATAAAATAATATTTATTTTAAATTTTTTCAATATTTAGACTTTTTGTATAAAAAAGAAAACGAATATTTTACATGTACAATTTATTTATTTTATTCAAATCAAATTTCAAATATTTTTGTTTGAAGTTTATGTTGCAGTTTGTGCATAGCACATAATAATGTAATAGAAAAAGTTTTGTTTCAAAGTTTATTTTGTGGAATGGAATATAAATATAAATAAATATTAATACTTGTATATTATGTAGAAGGTAAAAAGGAGATAAAGCAAAAGTTAACTGACGTATTAATACAAATAAATGAAAATATGCTGAAGAATCTTGTGTAGTTCACTGAGGTAACTATCTATGTGGATAGTCAGGCAGCACTGATGGCAATGACAAGTTACTGTGTCAGGTCCAGGTTAGTGCTGGAGTGTAGGAAGGAATTTAGGAGAATTTAATGGATGCCTACAGAATAAGACTCTGTTGGGTCCCTGGTCACTGCGACATTCTCGGCAATGAAATGAAATGATGAGATAGCTTGTAAGCGCTCGGAGTTGGACAGGTCTTTTGTGGAGGTATCGGTTAGGATTCAGATTGGGTCATATTGGGTCATATTTCGTGGCCATAAGGGAATGGACTATAGGTAGAACGAATCATTTTTGGAGGAGTAGAACGGACTGTACGGTATCTAGAGCGTTATGGCCTAGTCTTAAACTAGCAGATTCGAAGCATCTTCTGGGCATGAGTCATGGGAATCTAAGGGTCATTGTTGGTATGATTACTGGTCACCCCGCAATAGAGAATATGGCCAGTAAGTGGGACACTGGCGCGTCAGATTTTTGCAGGTCGTGTAATGATGGGGCTTCAGCAAAGTAGAGCCATATTCTGCACAAGGTAGAGGAGGTGCGGGTAAAGAACACGGAAACCTTATAGGGTTCGTAATGGGAATAAAGTGGCTTAGAGGTAGTCAGGATTGAATTTAACCAAACTTTACCAAAAATTCGAAATTCCACCAAAAATCAAAAATTTCACCAAAAATCACAAAATTTTACAAAAATTTCGAAATTTCACCAAAAATTTTAAATTTCACAAAATATATAAAATTTAACCAAATTTCACCAAAAATCACAAATTTCACCAAAAATCATAAACTTCACCAAAAATCACAAATTTCACCAAAAGTCAAAAATTTCACATAAATCTAAAAATCACATATATCACCAAAAATCAAAAAAATTTCACTACAAATCCTAAATTTCACGAAAAATTCGAAATTTCATAAAATATATAAAATTTAACCAAATTTCACTAAATATTCGAAATCTCACAAAAAATCTAAATATAAAAATAAAAATTCCAAATTTTATCAAAAATTCGAAATAACACCAAAAATCAAAAATTTCACTAAAAATCCTAAATTTCACTAAAAATTTGAAATTTCACTAATAACTATAAATTCCAACAAAAAACAGAAATTTCACAAAAAACATAAAATATCAATATAAATTGAATATTTCAACAAAACTCAATAATTTCACTAAAAATTTCTTATAAATACTTTAAAAAATGACAAAGTTATAAATTGGTCACTGATCTTTTATTCTATTATAATTATAAAATAGGCATCATTTTATGAGGGTAAAAGAAAGCATAAAATTTTAATAATATTCAAATTGAAAAAAAAAATGTTCAAACTGAAATACAAATTTTCAAAAAACTCATTGCCTGTTTCTCTATGTCGAACGACTGCTTTCTTTCGACATCTGCGCGAACGAAAGCTAATTTGAATTCTCTAGTAATGAGTCGAACGACAAATGGAAAGAAAACGTCAGTGTTTTCATACAAAATTGGATTACAAAATACATGTAGTAACATATATTTTGTTTTTGTGTTTTGAAAAAAAAAAAATGGATTTTTTAATAAAAGGTACAATTAAATTGATATATTTCATAAATCTCATTAAACTTTTATTAATTTATTATTAGAAACCTTTTCTAAATTCATGTGTGGTTATAAAAAATTACGTTTTGCCACAACAACAAAAGTGAAAGTGGACAAAAACCCATTTGAGGACACAGGTCGAAAACTGAACTACAAAATTCATAACAAAATTGAAGTTTGTATTGTTTCGCTTTTTTGGCAAATTAGTTTAAAACTTAGACGAGGAAATATCTACCAGATATATTTTTTGCCGAGATTTTTTTTATTCCCTTTGTGTTATGTGAAATAAATAAGAAATCATATTACCAAAAAAGGCAATTCGAAACGAACATATTCTTTTAGTTACATCAAAATTTATATATTCTTTTTTACCAAAAATCCAATATTATACTAAGCTTAATGAAGAATAACATTTGTTTTTCGAAAAAAAAAAGAAAATTCTGATAATTTTAATCGGCTTTTTTGTAATATTTACTAAAAAAAAATCGTTTTTTATGACTAATTAATACATATATATATATATACATATATATACATATATATATATATATATATATATATATATATATATATATATATGTATGTATATATATATATATTAGAAAAATATTGTACAAGTATCGTTATGTTAATATTATAATATTATTTAATGCCATTTATATTTTAAGGAATAATTAGTCCCTATAGGCTTATAGTCTATAATGAATAAAAAAAAAAAATTGTCAAACTAAATTTCGTTTTAAATTTTAGAAAAAGTTTTGAAAGTTAATGAATTCAATTTCAAATTTTGTAATGTATGATTTTTCAAAACCACCTTAAAGTTTAGGATCACACAAGGCAATTTTTCTTGCTTGAATTTTGAATTCGTGTGAGAGCGAGAGGGAATATGAAAGGGTACAAACTTGCCTGCACTTCAAACAAATCAAGGCAATTAGTGACTCTCACAAGAAATTTAATGAATTTGTTCGAGATGATTGACCGAAATTAAACCTTTCGAGGAGATATGATAGAGTTTCAGATTTAAATGTTTTATAAAACTGCAATATTATTATCTGCCTAATAAAAAAGTCAAACTCGTATCCGAAAATATTAATCACATAAGATGTCATATGTCTGCGATCCCTGTATCTAAGCCCGAAAATATATCTAATAGCTCTATTGCTTAAGTCTTTATTTTTAGTCCATATAAAAAGAATGATATAATATGATTCACTTGAATATTAAAGTCCAATTTAATATCAATATATACTCCCAAGGTTTTATAATAAGAGACAAACTCGTTTATTTTATTTGCTAAAACTAGACACGGTATTACGATATCTTGAGAAAATCACACAGCGCGGGTTTTTACGCGGTTCAAATATAGAAAACTGGATTCTGACCACTCCATAACTCTGTGTAAGTCAGAATTAACATTATTCTGTACGAAGTTAACTCCTAGACCCCTGTCATATTGTCGGCATATGAATGTAATTTACAAAATTATATCTGCTAATATAAATCGTTTATATAACACATAAATAAAATTGGACTCAAAATTGAGCACTGATCAATGCCCAGCTGCACATATCGATATTTGTCATTTAAGTAAGAAAATATTAATTTACACACCGAAGAATCAATATTGAATTGATTAGATAACTTGTTGAATAGTACGTAATGACTCAAAGATTCAAAAGCCTTGCTGAATTAAAGGAATACGAAGCAATAATGGTTTCCTGTCCAAATTACTTCCCAATTGTTCAACAGAATGTAGAACTAACTCCGTAGTGTTATATTTCCTAAATTCAGATTGGTAACGATTTATATAATTTACAGCGTTCAAATGTAATTGTAACTGATTTCTTAGTAAGACTTCGAAAATCTTAAAAATTGCATTTAAAACTCTAATGGGTCTATAATCAGATATTGCTCTGGGAGATTTAATTTTAGACACTGGAGTTTTTCTTTCCATTTTCCAACAGTTCGGAAAATGGGAAGTTGTTATAATGTTATTCAATATGAAAAGTAACGGTCTTGATACACTTCGAAATATTAGTTTCAACAATTTTAAATTTATTCCATTAGACCCAACGATATCATTTTTAATACTCATCATTGCATTATACATTTTAAATTCATCCACATTACGAAAAGTAAAACCATTATTATTAGCGTTAATAAAGTATGCAAAATTATTAAATTGTATAATATTTAGTATAATTGAAATGAAGACGTAATGTTTGCTAATAAGTTCTAGATTTTAAAAAATAAGGAGCTTAAATTGTCCGTTATAGAACGAAGATTTGAAATAAATTTACGAAATGATATTTTATATGAAAATAATAGAAAAAATGGCGAAGAATTGAAATAAAAATTTTTAATAATATTTCAGCAAAATGTATATATATTTAGAAAGTTTGAATTCTCTTCTATATAAAATCGTTAAAAAATTGGAATTTTTAAACAAATTATTATTCCGACAAGTAAAAAAATCGTTTTTTATCGATAACTTTCAATTTTGAGGGTGTACCGAAATATCTAAAGATTACATAATTATCTACTCAACTAGAACTACAGTCCAGCCCGCATTAGGTCATTTCAAAAGTATGTCTAACTTTTTCCATTTTGTCACATAGTGTAATTTATTGCATTTCCTCGTGTTAGTGTTATTACAAGTTGTTAATATTTTTTCCTATAAACCATGACTATCCCAGCAAACACGATGTCAAACGTTTGAAATATGATAATTTTAATGTTTTATATCAAACGTGTTTCTCAACTTGTTGCAAATGTAGGTAGAGATTTGAATTTTAAGTTTGATTTAAATTTGAGAAAAAATTTTTGAAAAATTGTATATTCTCAAATTGATAGCAAATGTCATTATTGAATAATTCTCAGACCTAAAGACAAGTTTAAAAATATTTGATATTCAAATCATTCTTAAGGATATATAAAACAATATATTAAAGAAAAATATATATATGTATATATATATATATATATACATATAAATAAATTAATAAATAAAATTATTTAATCAAATATTTTCCAATTAATAAATATGTATATTGATAGGACAAAATTAAAAGTCTATACAAAAGAAAACCACAAAAAATTAAAAATGCAAATTACTTTTATTTATGTTCCACAAATAGTCACAATTCATATTTGAAAAAAGTTTGAGAATTATCTTTAACAATGATTTGATAATAATAGCATTTCCCCAGTCGCAAAGTAGCTCTGGGTTGAAGAACAACTCTCGCGTCACCGTAATTATTTTTTAAGTACAGTCAGGCGGGTTTTTTTGTTGTTTGACCTTCGACAATTTTGCGTCTCACTCCTGCATTGACATTGAAGTGTTTGTTGTCGTCTAACTGTATCGTATTATGGTTTTTCGTGGCTTACATTTGTCACATGTAATCGACTTACTTTTATAAGTTTGGATTTGAAGCAGTACCACATCAAACTGAGATTGATATTGGTGGAGACCATTAAACGCAGAGAGCTGAATTCGGGAACTCTAGCTTTCTACACGAAGGTGTAGATCGAGTAAATGATTTGCGAAGAAGGTTTCTTTTGGATGTATACCCTGGCAATATGTTAGCAGAAGCTACGCCATTTAAATTTTAAATCCCAAAAAAAAAATACCATTTCTCAATTTGACAATTAATTCCCTTTTTTGTTGAGAAGGCTATTATTTTCAAGTTATTTTCAAATAACTCTCAAACGTTTGACATTGATTTTAAATCACTCTCTATTTGATAACAAACATTTGTGTTTGCTGGGCAGACTTTTAAACAATTGACAAATTTTTCATACACTTCCCTAAATATTATGTTTAAATTATTATTGTAATAAAATAAAAAAACACTATTAGACAGACCTTTTTAAAATAAAATATTTATAATAAATTAAATAAATTTATTTATAATATTTAAAGAATTTTTATATAAAAATGTTTTAAACAATAAAATATTTTAAACAAATACTAACAGTAGTGCAGAAGTGCAAGATAAACGCACTAGACTTTTTTTTTTAGGAAAAAATATGTATGTATATGGATTTTTTTGTTTCAACAAATAATTTCTATATACATAAACAAATTTATATAAATACTAAAGATTTAATATGAAAAACAAAAATTTAAAGTTTTGTAAAGTTTTACAATGTAGCTAGTGTAAATAATGTGACTAATGTTTGTGGAGATGAGATTAATTTTAATAAATTAATTTAAACCTCAATAAATAAAAATAATACTCATGATTTCAACAATTGTTGGTGATATAGTAAATCAATCTTTATAAACCTAAATTTTAAATGAAAAAAAGGATATGTATTTCCTTTATGTAGCATCCAAGTGTTCCTCTTAACTCTTTATATAAAATAATAAATAACTTGGTTAAAACATTCAACTATATAGATTTCGAATTCAATAAACAAATTGTGTAATAAATTTTGATGTATTTTGTAGTAGTAGTTGTTGTTGTAATAAAACCTGGCAAAACTTCAATTATTTTGGGTATTAGTTTAAATAATTGAATTTTCCTTTTTATTGTTTATAAATTTAGAGGGTGATGGAAAAGTTTTTTCTTGTTATATTTTGTAAATAGAATCAAATAAAATATAATAAACAAAATAAAGTTTTTTTGTGTTTCTATAAACAAAAGAAGAGGAGAGAGAAAGAATAAAAAAACACATTTCTATATACATATAGATTTTGAAATACTATCAGGCAAACAGAATTTCTAACAACATTTATTGTTTTATTTTCTTTTTTATATTCGTATGTGAGTCATACAAACACACTAATGTATGAAGAGAGATATTTATGTACATTTATACATAGAAATCAACAGTTTCAAAAAATTGAATAACTACAACGCAATGAAACAGGGAAGTAGTTTGATTATGTTATTTAGTTTGTAACACATAGATTTAGTGGTTTTAAAAAATTTGTTCAAGAGAAAAAAAATCTTAATCTACCCAGCAAAAACTTTGCTTTCCTGGTAAGCTAGCAGGTACATATAATTGGAAACAAAAATAAACTACTTATTTTTTGCTTGAATAACTACTTATTTTTCTTCGAGTTGTCCACAAATTCATGTAGTTATTTTTAGACTTTAGAGGTACTCAAAAATATGTACCTAAACGAAAATAAAAATAAAAAAAAAACTAAAAAAATGTTTCCGTCTGTCAGAATTGAACTTGGACGCAAATTAACCATTCGTTTTTAATGACTAACGTCTTACTAAGTACACCATCTCGCACTTAATTTTCTAAGTGACAAAAACTTAGAATATCTTTTTAGACATTGTATTATAAAAAACTAAGAGCATCAGAATGTGGTTGAACCAACAAGCTTCTGCTTGCTAATCCAGCGCTCTAGGCAACTTATTCACGTATAATACAGAGTAGGCCAATAATAATGACGCCTCATTACTAAGAAACTACTTTAATAAGTAGTTGCCATTACCGAAAGACAAAAAGTTTTTGCTGGGTAAATAAAATTTTTTCACAATGATACGATATTGATTAATGTCCAATAATGCAATAATGTTCAAATATCCCTTGATTTTTGTTTTGGAAAAATTTTTAACACAGGGAAAGACATTTAGGAATTAACCTATTTGGACACTCTTCCTATGTCAAATAATTAAAATTTCATTGGTCTGTTGCACTTTCCAACTATTGGAAATTAATATTAAATTCGAAATATATGCGTTTAGATTCAAATTAATATAAGTTTTCGTAATAGAATCTCATTAGCATTAAACAGTACTCGTTAAAATAATAAATGACCTGCCTCCAAAAGTCATACCATATATTATTTACTTTTGGCCAGATTGGGAGTTTTTTTATTTCCTGGATTTTAGGACAAGCTTACCTATATTGCACGAAAATTTCATTTCGGTCCAAATATTAACATTATTTCTTAAAAATATACTTAAAATGTACGAGTTAATTCAAAGATTTTCTGGTCATGGTCTGAAGAAATTTGACCTTGGTCTTAAAGCAATTTTCTTCGACATTAACAAGTCCATTTGTGATGAAGGGTTTCTAAAGCAAGACTAATTATCTGTGTTGCCAGGAGAGGAGGAAAAAAGAGGCTAAATTTAACTTTAAAAAAGATCAAAAAAATCCAGGAAAAAATTATTATTTTTTCTCATTCTCATTAGATTTTGATATTTTTCTTAAGAAATTGTAATAAATTTATACAAAAAATTACTAGCAAAATGTCTCAATGAAAAATCGTCCAAAAAAATTTGCATACAATTTTGAATTATATTTCATATGAAAGATTACCCAATGTTTTGAAGTTATTTTTCGTCATTTTAGAACTGCAATTCCTTTTCAAAATTTTTGGGTAATTTTTCCCATTAGTAAGATTTTTTTAATCATCATCATAAATAGTTTCCATGGAATTTTAATTATAATAATTGACTTAGTAACTCCACAAAATTAGTTAAGGGACTTATAATTTAGAGAATGAAGCGACACAGGCGAAATTTTTATTAAATATAAATAATCTCAATTTTTTTGTGTGAATAATTACACAAAAATGCTTAAATGAATGTTTCTGCAAAATTAAAATTAGTGATAGCAAATAATAAATTATTTTCTACGTTGTTGAAATACTAACATTTTAAAGCAAAATAAAAATGCTGGATTTCGCCTTAAAAAGGCTAAACTGGCAACACTGCTAATTATTAAGGTTTTATTAAGATTATTAAACCAATACTGTATAATACAGTCAAGAAACATTTAAAGAATAAAAAATTATATCCGTCAGTCCGTCTATCTGTTGAAGTTATTAAAAAGAAATGAAACACTTTCGTTGAGCTTGAGGTCAGTTTTATTATATATAATTTTGTTTTTCTATTATTTCAATAATTATTTCAAGAAAATGACATTATGAAAACGACGTAACAATATCTATACATTCAATATTGTGAAAAAAAAAAAAAATACAGAGCTATATCGTAACAAAAACTAGTTAATGCAACTGATAAAAATAGTTAGGAATAGTCAGCCAGCATAAATGAGTGCAGTTTCGCTTGATATCATCTCTTAATAACTGTGATGTAGTGGTGAAACCGCTCTCCATCCTGACTGATCATTGGTGACAGATTTTTTGGATAAAAAGTTCTTAGAGTGAGCTCAAAAATTATACTATCAAAGTCAGGCGGCATTTCATCTTACAATAAGCTCAATAATTTATCATAATGAGGAGATTTATGATTTCCTTAAAAGTTCTCTGTTCATTTAATGATAAATTTAATGATATGTTCTTTAATAACTGTTTGATATTTGGTTCTATAAATGTTTTCTTCTTAATTTTGGCTTCTCTGAGAGAACGACAAATTACTAAAGTATTTTTAAAAATTAAGCAATTTATTTATATGTGTTCAAGTATATCAGAAATCAGATATAAATTCCATACTTAGTTATGTGTTGGGTATTCAAAATTCGACCTAACTAAATATGATATACTTACTTGTATTATATTATAGTTGTTGGTGTTTTTGGTTTGCTTTTATAAACAATAAAATTTTAAAAACATATTTACAGACATATATAATATACATACATACTTATATATCCCTTTAAACATTTGGAAGATAAATTTGTTGCTAATCGTCCACACGTCACTTCTTAGTGACTTCTAGATGATTGTCAGAGGTGTTTACGAAATTTAAAAAAACAAAATACATTACACTCATATTTTCATCTTCAAGAAGTATACTTTGTAGTCTCTTCTGGAAGATAATAAGACGACAATTCGAATTTAACAAAAATAAAATACATAACTATTGCACATTAATCTTCATGGCATATGTTAGGAAGATTGTCAGTTTTTTTTTTTTTTTAATAAAAAGAAAACAGCACAATATACAGGTAAACAAAATTATGTACTTTAGTAATAATTTAACTTTGGTACAGTTTGGCTCTCTTAAATAAAAGAACAAAAATGTTCCTGAAAATTAATGAAAATGATGGGTCATTGAATGCTGCCCCAAAAATTCCAGCGCGAAATTAATGCTAATAATTAGGTTAATAAAATCTCCAAAGGGTTTTTCAAGGTTAGTTCGAATTTCGATTTTGATGTAAGTACATATATATATATATATATATATATAACTATAATATATATATATATATATATATTTATATATATTTATATATATATATATATATATATATATATATTTATATATATATATATATTTATTTTATATTTATATTATAATTGTATTTATATTTTGTATTTATTATATATATATATATATATATATATATATATATATATATGTACTTACATAAAAATTTTACATAATATCTTGGAGAAGTTTTACATTACATAAAACAACAATTACCCATACAAATTACTGATTTAAATATCTTTTACCCTTTGGAGATATTATATATATATATATATATATATATATATATCGTGCAATTTCCAAAAGGTGTTATAGGATATAATGTTAATAAAAATGCCTCGCCAACATTTTGTAAGCAATTCTTAAAAGTTCAATTTAAATTTAACATATATATGAAAGAAAGCTATGAACTAAAAAATAAGTTGGATGCACTTAAAATTTTTAGCCCACTTTCAATAAAAATCTATTTTGATACTTTCTGTATGCTACTAACATAATTCACATAAACTTTGATATATGCAAGGTATATAAAATTTAGTCTCTTTTTCGCCCACTTTTGTCATACTGTGATATTTTTTTAACATTGTCATTAAACATTTTATTAAATTTTGAAATTTGTTTTCTAAGAAGTAAAGTAAGCCGCTTTTTAAAAAAGTGGGCATGGCACTTCCTTCAAGTATATACATATGTGTCATGTTTCATTTTAGTTGGTTCAGTGGTTTAGACATAAGGTCAAGTCAAATAAAGTGAACAATATTATGCAAAAATGGGCGTAAAAAGGGTGTGGCATCCAGCATCCAATTAAGCTCTAAAATTGTCTTATTGCATTCTCTACGTAAGTTATTTATTAATCTTCTTTTCGGAAGTTTCTCATGAGTATTTCATTTGCAGTTTCCTAAGTACAAAATTAATTTTTAGGTGAATTGTTACTTTTGTAATTTTATTTATGAATACAAAAATAGTAGAAGTGCAAAATCATCTATTAGAAGTGACGAAGACAACACTTCTGTGAGCACCGTCCGATTGCCGTTCTGAAGACTCTTTTTCGACACTTCTAGAAGTGTCTTCTTCGAGACTTCTAAAAGACTTCTTCTACGAAGAACAGTTCTTTCCAACGGAAGATGATTTTTATGATACTTTGGCAATAGTTTTTGCGATGAAGACTCTTCTAGTGACTTCCGCAATAGCAAATGTTTGCAGGGTATATTTACATACGTTTATGTATAAATAAATAAACATAAATACATTCATACATACATACATACATACACACATACATACATATATACACACACACATACATACATACATACATACATCCATACATACATACATACGTACATTTGTATACGTATTTCAAGTATACAAGTATAACAGTTGATGTGTACTTTTATACACTTGTTGTTTCTAATATTATATTTATTGCTTTTTTTTTTCTTGTAGTATTTTTTAGTATTTATTTTATAACTCATATACATATCGATAAACATTAGTTCTTACATATGTATATATGTTTTATATTAGTTACATATCTACCTTTGCCTATAATATATTTCATATTATATTATTTACTAACGTATCACAAAGTATTAAATGTATAAAATTTCAAATATTACATTAAAGCGTGCATTCATTCATTTATTCATTTGTCTATTCATAGATGCACAACTAAATTGTGAATTATAATGTGTAAAAACTACGTAGTAATATACATAATAAAAACAATGGAGTTCAAAAGTGGTTACCAGCAAAAGATGTAGAGATTTAAAATTATGAGACAATTTTAATATGTAAAGGTCTCTGCTAATCAATCATATGTAATCGTATGTAAATAATTTTATTTTTGGAAAAATTGTGCCCTCTACTGTAACAGTTTGTACTTTAATTTGTTGTTTGGTGTTTTATTGGACACACAAGTGTTATTGTTGCTGTAGTTTATGTTTAATCTATGTACAAAGCAACATAGCACATACTTGCAACTATGGCTCAAAAAAAAAAAAAAAAAAAAATGTATTTTAGAGTATAAACAAAAATTTTTTAAGCTGTAATTATTTTATGTTTGTTTTAAGTTAAGTCAAACTTTGCAAATGGTTGGATGTAAGAATGAAGAAATGTTGCACCTATTTAAATTAAGTATAAATAATTTTTCATAAAATAGCTGTCAATTTTAAATTGAAAAATTTAAATTATAAACTATTTTTCAAGATACAGTAATAAAATTCAATTTTAATCCAAATATCCAGAATTTCTAATTCTTTGCTGTTACTTGCGACTATGAAGATATCCTTATATTTTAAGGGTGATATTTACGACACTAATTTTTCAAAATATATATTTCTGAAAGATTATACCTGTAAAAAGGGGTAAATGTGTATACTAATTATAAACGATTTATAAATGATCAATCATTTATGTATATTGTTATGTATCCCCTAGGTTATAAAGTTTTCTTCAGAGAAATCTGTACTTCCCATGCTGTAACTTCCCGCCTTAATGTGCCATACGGACCTTAATGTGCCATACGTTTTAATATATTTTAAGAGCCATAACCAATACATCATTGTACAATAATTTAACATATCATATTTTACACACATAGTTTTCGTTAATTAATTGCAAATATTATACACAACATAAATCTAAAATTTTAAAAATTGAATAAATATATTGTGAAAAATTATTTTAATAATTAAACATTTTAATTTTGTAATAAATAATTTATATTCAGCGTTTCCATTTTTATTAGGGGAAGTGTTTTGGCGAAAATGTTAAGATTTTGTTAACTTTTTAATTATATCAATTGATATTTCAACTGGTTTTTGAACACAAATTTAATCATAAATATATTTAATTTGATGACAGGAGCAATATCAAACAAAATTTTAATTGATATAAGCAATTTCGTAATTGAATTTCAGTTTTATCTTTTTCTGTGTAGTCTCGACTATAGTCTAGTCTATAATCTCATCTATAAGCTAGTCTATAGTCTCAACTATAGTCTAGTTTATAGTCTCAACTATAGTAAGGTCTATAGCCTTAACTGTAGTCTAGTCTATAGCCTCAACTATAGTCTGATCTCTAGCCTCTAATACAGCCAAGTATTCAGTCTCAGTTATAGTCTAGTCTACAGCCTCAATTATAGTATAGTTTATAGCCTGGACTATAGTCTAGTCAATAGTTTCAACTATAATCTAGTGTAGTCTATAGTTTCAACTAACTACAATCTAGTCTACAGTTTTAATTATAGTATTATCTATAGCCTCAGCTATATTAATTTTTTAATCTTTAGTTGATAGTTTAGTATACTAAGTTTCATTTAAATTTTTTTTAATTTTTTATATTTATTTTTTTATAGTCATTTGGTTTTGATATTTCTTTATAATAAATACTATTTAATACTAAATTAAATTTATTTCTTAATTGTTTTTGTATGAAGTTTATCATCTGAACTCTGAGGGCTATCAGTGTTAGCTTCTTCATATGATTTTGTTAATTTCTCCTTTTCTAATTGGAACTTTTGCTACAAAATATTGAATAAATTAGAAATAGTTATAAAAAAAATCCTAAACAAACTATTCACCTTTTCTCTTAATTCTCTTAGCTTCTTTTTTCTTTCCTTTTGATCTACCAATTTGCGACCAATTCTTAAAGCTGAAAAGGCTATTGCGATGGCAATTAACATCCATATGACCACAGAACGAGAATCAAAACGATCTAATTTAATGCGTGGCCAATTAAGAGGTGGTGGTGAAGGTTGTACTCCGAGAGAAGAAGAGGGCTATTAAAAGAAATTTGAAACTTAGTCAAATAATTTTGTTTGGGAATCATTAATTTAAAAACTTACCGCACATTTCATTTCTTCAAATCTGTGCTCCCATACCCTACTGGTATCCAATATAATTATACTTCTCCTAGTATCTTCATCATAACAGTTAATGCCTTTTGTTTCCAACATATCTAAACTCCAGTCGGTATGAACCGCATATGAACGACCAAAATGAATTGATTTAGGTATTTTTAACATTTCCTTTATCAGCCATTTGCAACTCCACCAATTACCAGCCAACTCAACTTGTTTAAAATTTGCCAGTGATGAAATGTTTACAATACGATAATGATTATCATTGAGATTTAAACGCAATTCATGGCATTGTAATTCTAAAGAGAGATTTTCAATAAATCCATCATTGGATAATTGATTTTGTGACAAATCTAAGAATTTTAAATAAGCCAGGGAAGAGAAAAGCGTAGTATCGATATTGGTGAGTTTGTTATGAGATAAATTGATATGCTGTAGCAGGCTGGTGACATTGAAAATGTCAGCATGTAAATATAGTAGTTCATTATGATTTAACTGTAAATATTCCAAACTGGGAAGTTCATCAAAACTTCGGGGAGCAATGTGACGTAGTGAATTGTGACTGATGTTGAGATTCTGAAGGGAGAAAAAGGAAAAATTGTATGATTCAATTAAATAATTTTATAAAGAAAACTTTTGTTGTTTAGTCTACATTCTAGCCTACAGTCTAGCCTGTAGTCGAGTCGACAGTCTAGTTTATATTTTGGTCTAAAGTCTGGTCTATAGTCAATAGTTTAGTCTATAAATAGTCTATAATCTTATCTATGGTGTAGTCCACAGTCTTGCCTATTGTCTAGACTTCAGTTTTTTCCACATTCTAGTCTATATTTAATTCTATAGTTTGCTCTATAGTAGTCTATAGTTTAGTTTATAGTCTGATCTGTAGTTTGATCTGTAGACTGATCTGCAGTTCGTCTAATTTATAGTTCCAGTGTAAAGTCTCCTCATTAATTTCTTTCTTACCTCCAATGCCTCCAATCCCAGGAAAACATCTTCCTTTATTTCCATCAAACGATTGTGTGACAAATCCAAATTCACAATTTCAAAATCCTTCGAAAAAGTCATGTCATCCAATGTTTCCAATTCATTAAAGGACAAATTCAAATACTGCAGACGAGTCAAACTCTTTACTTTTAGAAAATTCAAATCTGTCAATTTATTGCCCTCCAAACGTATCGTACGCAATTGCGAATTCGTGCCAAATGAATCACTTTCTACATCTTCGATAGCATTAAAATGCAAAGCTAAATACGACAAACGATGCATGCCATGAAAGTTACGATTCTCTACAGCAATTAAACGATTTCTACCCAAATTTAAATATTTTAAATGTGGCATCCAACGAAAAATACCATCATCAATGTCTTCCAAAAGATTACCCAGTAAATTTAAACGCTGCAAGTTGGGATAACGGGAAAAACTCTTAAGAGTAAGTTCTCTTATGGCATTGTGTTTCAAATCCAGACTGATCAGAGAGGACATTTGTTCGTTCGACCACGACTTAACATGAGTTAAATTATTATGAGCCAACGATAATGAACGTAAATGTTTTAAGCCATGAAATGCATAATCTTCCAAAAATGTCAATTGACTATCAGTGATTTCCAGGTTGGTAATGGCAGTGAAGCGTATAAAGAAGGCATTCTCCAAGGTAGGAATATAGCAATGGTGTATACTTAACTCAGTGATGGCACTGAAGTCCGGAAATTGAAAGAGCTTATCTTTGTTGCAATTGTGCAGTGACAAAGATAGACCAGAGCTAGCACGCAAAATATTACTGGCAATAGGAATAAAGAGGTGAAGCCAACAAGCCAATGAAATTAAAATGTAATATTTTAGAAACATTTTTTGGTTTTTTTTATAGAAATTGATTTAAATTATGATGTGATTTTGTTCTTCTTGCTTAAAACATATATTTTATTCGTTTTTCATTGTATTCATTTGCACTTTCTGGAAAGTAAAAAACTAGGTTTTAAAAATAAATTTAAATTAAAATTTAAATGCTTGTAAACTAAACCACATAAACTACTACATCAAAATATTAAAAACGGTATTAACAGCTAATAAAATTTGTTACGAAATTTCACGACAATTTTGAAATAGCAAATGAGTGCTATTTTATATATTTGTTTGTAAAAATTTATAAAAAAAAATTATTGCTATTTGCAAATTGTTCGATAGCAAATTATTGCTATTGGCTAATTTTTCAATAGAAAATTGTTGCTGAAATTTCTTTAGAACATTTTTGCTATTTTAATAAATTTTTCTTAAAAATTTTTGATATTTGGCAAAATTTTTCTATAGAAAATTTTTTCTATTTTGCAAAATTTTTCTATAGCACATTTTTACTATTTTAGTAAATTTTCCATAAAAAATAGTTGCTCTTTTCCAAAATTTTCTATAGAAAATAGTTGGTATTTTGTACATAATTACAATCGCAAATTCTTATAGAAAATTATTGTAAATTTTTTATAGAAAGTAGTTGCTATTGCAAATTTAGCAAAATTTTTCTATACAAAATTTTTGCTATTTTGCAAAATTTTTTTATAGAAAATTTTTACTATTTTGCTAATTTTTTCTATAGAAAATTTTTGCTATTTTGCTAAATTTTTCTATAGAAAATTTTTGCTATTTTGCTAAATTTTTCTATAGAAAATTTTTGCTATTTTGCTAAATTTTTCTATAGAAAATTTTTGCTATTTTGCTAAATTTTTCTATAGAAAATTTTTGCTATTTTGCTAAATTTTTCTATAGAAAATTTTTGCTATTTTGCTAAATTTTTCTATAGAAAATTTTTGCTATTTTGCTAAATTTTTCTATAGAAAATTTTTGCTATTTTGCTAAATTTTTCTATAGAAAATTTTTGCTATTTTGCTAAATTTTTCTATAGAAAATTTTTGCTATTTTGCTAAATTTTTCTATAGAAAATTTTTGCTATTTTGCTAAATTTTTCTATAGAAAATTTTTGCTATTTTGCTAAATTTTTCTATAGAAAATTTTTGCTATTTTGCTAAATTTTTCTATAGAAAATTTTTGCTATTTTGCTAAATTTTTCTATAGAAAATTTTTGCTATTTTGCTAAATTTTTCTATAGAAAATTTTTGCTATTTTGCTAAATTTTTCTATAGAAAATTTTTGCTATTTTGCTAAATTTTTCTATAGAAAATTTTTGCTATTTTGCTAAATTTTTCTATAGAAAATTTTTGCTATTTTGCTAAATTTTTCTATAGAAAATTTTTGCTATTTTGCTAAATTTTTCTATAGAAAATTTTTGCTATTTTGCAAAATTTTTCTATAGAAAATTTTTGCTATTTTGCAAAATTTTTCTATAGAAAATTTTTGCTATTTTGCAAAATTTTTCTATAGAAAATTTTTGCTATTTTGCAAAATTTTTCTATAGAAAATTTTTGCTATTTTGCAAAATTTTTCTATAGAAAATTTTTAGCTATTTTGCTAAATTTTTCTATAGAAAATTTTTGCTATTTTGCTAAATTTTTCTATAGAAAATTTTTGCTATTTTGCTAAATTTTTCTATAGAAAATTTTTGCTATTTTGCTAAATTTTTCTATAGAAAATTTTTGCTATTTTGCTAACTTTTTCTATAGAAAATTTTTTCTATTTTGCTAAATTTTTCTATAGAAAATTTTTTCTATTTTGCTAAATTTTTCTATAGAAAATTTTTTCTATTTTGCTAAATTTTTCTATAGAAAATTTTTTCTATTTTGCTAAATTTTTCTATAGAAAATTTTTTCTATTTTGCTAAATTTTTCTATAGAAAATTTTTTCTATTTTGCTAAATTTCTCTATAGAAAATTTTTTCTATTTTGCTAAATTTTTCTATAGAAAATTTTTTCTATTTTGCTAAATTTTTCTATAGAAAATTTTTTCTATTTTGCTAAATTTTTCTATAATAAGAGTTTCTGTCGCAAATTTTTCTACAGTTGCTATCGCAAGTTTATTGATGCTGTTAAAGATTTTTCTATAGAAAATTATTTCTGTTACAATTTTTCTTATATTTTTTTTTTTGCCTTTAGCAAATATTTTTTCACTTTTTTCTCATTTTATTACATAGTATGTTTTCTTCATTCTGTTATCTTCCAAATTAGTTAACTCCTTTGTTGTTTGTTTACATCGTTTCTATCTTTGTCACTATAGTTGTTGCTGCTGTTGCCTTAAATTCAGCAATAAACGTGTCTGTCTTCGTGCCTGTCATTTTGCCACTGACTTACTACCTCGTTGACTAAATGCTGAGAAGAGATGGACGTGTTTGGTTGCTGTCAAGATACGAGTAAAACTCTGATATTTACAATTGAATAATATTTACAAGTGATGCTGTTGTTATAAAGTACACACCAATATATACTCATATAAAGGAACATTCCTACAAACATTAATGCAGCAGATATCTCACTAACGTATGTACAATTGGCTTATAGCCATATATTTTTATTGTCTTTATTTTATAACTAGAGCTATGTTCTTTTTTTTCTGATTTAAAAAAATCGCTTTTCAAGTCAGAAATTTATCTGGCGTTAATATGTATTCTAGTTAGTGGTTTTAGTTATAAGATAAAATTAGATTAAAAGAAATATGATAATAAATTTAAAAGCAACATAGTTAACGATTGTCGTAAGAAAAACAATTAAGGTTTATTAATTTTAATATCATTCGTATGTTTGCTTGGTCTTTTTTAAGGATAAATAATGTTTATGACGTAAAATAATTACTGCATGTTAATAAATGTTTTACGGAAATAAAATTTAAATTCAAATCCAATTTAAAATGGTTAATAATAAACATGTAGAACAGGTTTAGTATATTCATAAATAACCTAAAAATATACCTTGAATTTTTTTGTGATTATTCCAAAAAAGAGTTTAATGGGGATCGTTTTTACTGCTTTATGATTAAAAAAATAAGTAGGTGCTTTTATTATTGTTATAATTATTATTTTAAATTTTATTATTTTCCCTCAAAACAACACGTAGTAAATATTGAAATATTAAATTTGATTAGTTGTGGATCCACTATTTTTTTTTTGTGCAATAGTAATTAAATGTAAGTAATTTAAGCAATTGTAATCCGAGAACTTTAAACACTTTGATGCTTTTCACTTGATTTCAAACGTTACAGTGTTTTCTGATTGTTTAAAATTATTTACTTAAGCCTTATAACACAAAATATAACCTGTTGCATTTAATTTTAGTTTCTTTCATTATACAAAAAGAAAAGAACTCAATTATAACCAGAGTAACCAAAAATATGTTAAAAAAGTATTTTATGTAAACTAAAGGTGCTCTTAAAATTGGAAAATAAGCACTTTAAATTTAAAAACATGCTTTTAGTATATTATGTTTTCTGGTAAAATTTTAAACTAATTATTTTCCATGCCAAAAATAACATGATTGCAATAAAAAATATTTATTGTATTAGAAAATTACAAAATTTTTATCCATTTGAAAGATGAAAATAAAAATAAAATAAAAAAATCGATTTGGAAAAACATATTTGACAGAGAAAATAAAAATTATCTAATTGAAAATTATGTAAAAAATTATTGTGAATGAAATATTTTGCTTCTAAGTGTAAAATATGGAAAAATAAGTTTTTAGTATTATGAAATGCATAATTATACTCTTAATTATAAAATATACTATTTAAATTGATTAAATATGCTTAAAAATAAGGATATTCCATGAAAATATGACATAATATAACATGGACAAATGTGACACAGTTTGCTTCACATAAATCTCGGGAAAAATATAATATTGCATATTTTGGATTAACCTGATTATAACTTATTTATATTATTTACAAAATCACTTAGTTGTGAGTTATATAAAGTTTGACTCAATAAAAAAAAAAATAAAATAAAATACAAATAAAATATCGATATTTAAAGTAACGGGACATTTAAGATTAAATAAGTTACAGTGGGCACTATGTAATATAATATTAATAAATTAAAAAAAAAAAAATAAAATAAAATATCTTCTGTTGAATGTATTATTTTGTTGGCTATTTTCCTACCTACGTTTCTTCAATTCCACATTTTTTTTATACCCATAATCAAAAAAATGGTGGGTATATTGTATTTTCGTGTGTAATAGGTCTAAATAATCATCTAAGATACCATAAATTATATATATTCTAGGTCCTCCTCAAAATAGGAGATGATCTAGCTATGTCTGTCCATCTGTCCGTCTGTTTGTTCAAAGCAGGGGCGGATCACATAGAGGGACGAAATTTTGCTCAAATATATGTCTTATGTAGGTTTGTTTGGTTTTGAAAGTGGGCAAAAAAAAGTTATGGGCCAAATACTAGAAAACAGGGTGTCCGTTGTAACTCCAGTTCAAATTTTTTCGTCGATATCTCCTAAACAATAGCATGTAGGATAACTAAATTTTGTACACATAGTTAGAGGATCTATATTTGAAAATCGATGTATACATGTATGTATACTATCTGTCTATATAGATATATATGAAATGCGTTTGTTCGGGCTTTATTAACTATCGCACATATTAACTATCGCATATTTCGAGAACTGTAATAGCGGAAGGCTTATGACTTTGTGGAAATATTTTTCTTATGAAGTTCCATAGTTCCATAGATGAAAATGGGGCCGGTAGGTGTAGGGGGAGAGATAGCTCCCATACCAAGTTAATCTTAATTAAGACCTATAGCCATGAAGGTCTTAACAATTTGCTGAGATCATTTTTTTTACCAAGATAAATAATATATATATATATATATTATATATATATATATATATATTATATATCTATATATATATATATATATATATGTATATATATATATATATAAACTGCAGAAGATTTGGTGAGAATAATTTTCTTATGAAGTTCATTAGTTTAGATGAAGCTCCCATGCAAATATTAATTATAGCATAGCTGAAGAACTATTGCAGAAAGGATTTGGTGAGAATAAATTTCTCATATAGATTCACAATTTTGATTAAAATAGGACGGGTAGGTCTTGGGAGAATAATTGCCCTCATACAAAGTAAATATCGATTTTTCATACCTAAGTAATTATTGTAGTGAAAGTCTCAATTTTTTAGTTGCAATAATTTTCTTATACTTCGCAGTTGAGTTGGGAATAGGGCAGGTAGGTCCACGGGAAGAGTTGTCTTAATACAACATTGTCACTTCTTGTGCCGATTTAACGAAGTTTTTCCATCCGTTTGGTTGACTGTTTTATTAATTTAAAATTTATGTTTAAATACGTATAATATATGTATGAAATTTTCTGTATGCGTTTTTATTTCGCAAATATAAGAATGCTTTTTTGCTTTATATATTTCGTGAGAGTGACATCTCTACATGTAATATTTTAAGCTTTAGTCAAAATAAATTTGTAATTTGTAAATCGAAATCAATGATCTTGAAAACTTAAGAAATGATACTTAAATAATTTTTATAATTTTTGACCTCTGTGCAACAGAGGGTAAAAATTTTGGTACATATAAAAAAATTCCGAGTTTTTGTTGACCATGCAAAAGTAAAATTAGTAATGGCAAATAAAAAAAAATATTTTCTTCGTTGTTGAAATACTAGCATTTTAGCCTTTTTGAGTCAATTTTAGGAATCAAAAACGCTAGAAAAACAGCTTAAAGGAAAATTTTGAGGCAAATTTTTTAAGCAAAAGATAAAGGCTATATTTAAAATTGACTTATTAAAGACAAATTTTTGAAAATATATTTCATTTAAATTAAAATGTTAAAGAAATATACACGAAAAAATTGGTGAACTGAAATTAAACTAAAACTGAACTATCACTGTATTAGGACTGATATATATCTGAACTAAAACTGAATTGATTTATAACAGAAATAGAAGTGAATTAGGACCGAAGTAGAACTGGTTTAAAACTGAAATGGAAAAATGTTAAAAAGCTGGATTTAAGATCCATGAAGGTTTCTGATAGGAACACTAGGTAAAACGAGAGGACGAAAAGTCTTAATATGAATTTCTTTTAAAAATTATGTGTGCTGCATAAGGGACGATAGAAAATACATAAAGAAATTCTAGCAAATGTAATAGGAAATATAGCAGATAAATTTTGCTACTTGTCGTTGCAGCAAAAAAGCAAATGATAGTGCTATGTACCACTGGGAAATCAATACACCAAATTGGCTTATACTCCATCTATTTGACAGGTATTGGGCCATAGCAAGAAAATATTTAGAAAACTATTTAAAGAACTAAAGACAAGTGGATAAATTCCAACAAAATAGTAATTGAAAACATAATGAAAGATATACCAGAAATGTTTAAAAATATATTTTGATTTAATTAATTTTAATTTTATTTTAGTTACTAAAAATATATTTTTATTTCAATTTCATATTTAAATATAAAGGCAGCACAGTGGTTCCAAAACGCTTTTTTTGGAAATAATTATGTAACTTGTGATCAATTGGAAATATCTTAATAAAATTTCACATGGCCAGAGACAAGGTGTTTTCAAGTTTACTTGAAGGAGCTCAGATTCCTTGTCAATCAGGGAGGCGAGGGGGTGGACCACCAAAGTTGGTCATCTCGTGTATGTAATTTTTTTAAAAAATCTCCAAAAATTTATGACTTGAGACCAAAAAAAAAAAAAAATACATACATATAGATAGTCCCTATAAATCTGTATAAAAATGCGCTTTCATATGTAGGTTATCTCTTTTAGTTTAAGAAATATTCATGTCGAAATAATTTTTTCTCTCAATATTATCCCTAATTTTTTTAATATTCATCGGATTCCTTACAAAATTCTAAATGATGTTGCTGCAGGAATCCTATAAATATATAAAAGTTTATATTACTCTGAAGAAGAAAATATCCATACTTTGGAGTTTTCTTCAAAAAAAGGTGTCAATATATTTTTAATTATAAAATTTGTTTTTTTTTTCTGGACCATATATTTTTTTTAATGCAACGGTATCCCCACAAACATTATCCAAACTTTGTCTGTTTTCCAAAATTTTTTGAAATTTGTTTTTAAAATTCTCAAATAGCAAAGCTCCTTATATTGGGTATTTTGTGACGGCCGCTTCTTATAGCAAGAGTATGAGCATTTGAATGGAAAAAGTAAATTTTTAAAATAAATTTAGGATATTTTAGCACAAAAGAGTGGATGTGTTCTCAATTTCTTGATTTTGGTGTAGTTCAGTCTATATAGTGTCAATATTTCATTTGAATACCTCTACATTTAATGATTCCGTCCGTCCGTCTAGCTGAAGGGCTGGCTGTCCATGTAAATTTGTGCACAAAGTTCGGGTCGCAATTTTAAAGATAAATCAATGAAATTTGGCACGTGGGACTTTTATGACACAAGAACCTATTGAATTTGGTTGTGATCGGTCCATTATTTCACCTCATACAAATGTCTCCACGGAATAGAGTTTAAATACTTAAAAATTCCTTAAAAATAAGAATATTTTAATGAAATAGGTGCAAAGAAGTTTTGTACAAGTATTAATCTTTGTACCAAATTTTATGAAGATCGCTCCACAATTGACCATAGCTCCCATGTAAACCCCTCTTCCTGAAATCACTTTAACGTGTATAAATCCCCTATAAATGTTAGTACCAAGTTAATATTCAACACAAATAAGTTTTATGTAAGTAGAAACAACATTGCCAAATTTTATGAGAATCGGTCCGTAATTTACCATAGCTTCCATATAAAGTCACTTCCAGGAATCATCCTAAAGTGCATAAAATCATCTCAATGTAAGTATATTTTTGTATATTTTATTTATTTTATTCTACATTTAGTTGGCCACAGGTGTAATATAAGTCCCCTTGCCGAATTTTTATGCTCGTATACAATGGTGTATAGTGGTGTATGGTCTTGACCGACTGTATCTTTCTTTCTTGTTTTTTTTTTTTGTTTGATTTTCAAATGTAAGTTGTATATATGAGTATTTGGTATTTCTAAACTTGAAAGGTTGTAGAAAATTACAACTAATAGAAACAAATTAGATGCGGTGAAATTTCTGCATACCGTGACCTGAAACATTTTAAATTTAGAATTTAAGTATATTTTTGATAACGTTAATATTTGAAATTTAGCACAACACTATCTGTGTTTGTTTTAAAAGAAGGAAATTAAAAAAAAACTGCCACTTTTTTGTACCAAAGTACCCAAAATCCCTGTACGGGGAACACTTGTTTAAAAACCTTACTTTTTTCATTAAATAATCATCCAGCCGTTGTAAAAGGCGTGGCTCAGAAAATATTTTTGTGTGATTAACCAATATATAGGGTATATGGCCGACATATTTTTTTTATTAATTTTGGTTTTGAGAAACTTTTTTCAAAGTTTACAAAGTTTGGATAGGGATTTGGGAGGAACTGTTGCCCAATCGAATTCGATTTTGCTTTGTACGCATTTGCGTTAAGATTTTTTTTAACCCGTTACAAAAATTCTGTAGTTCCGAACAATAAAAAAAACTTACAAGTTGATGAATATTACCATCTTTTTTGAACATAACCCCAAAAATATGAAATTTTTTTTAAAGCTTTGTTTTCAGATTATTATAAATTTTTATAGATATATTTATATGATTATTGCAGCAATATTTTTTAGAATTTTCTTGCAAAATCTAGTGGATATTTTCAAGAAATTTTGGGGTCCAAATTAAGGCCATTAAGTTTAAAAAAGTTGTAAAAAAACTTGGCCAAAAATGACGGTAACATTTGTTTAGACCTTAACTAAAAGAGTTAACCTATACAAGTAAGCAAGTTTTTTATAGAGATTTATAAGGACTAATTACATGTAAAATTATTTTACATTCAAGTCATAAATGAATTTTTAAAAAAATTACATACCCGAGGTAACCAATTTTGGTGGTCCACTCTCTAACTCAGTGACCCGCTAGGGACTTAGGCTCCTCCAAATCAACTAGAGAATATCTTATCTCCGACCATATAAAATTTTGTTTAGATGTCTTCAACGTTTCATAAGTTACAGAATTATTAAAAAAAAGTGTTTTGGATCACTGCGCATAGTCAATTTGGATATCAAAATTTTTTTTCAATAAGAACTACCCATTTGAACTAAAACATTTCATATTGAACATCTGATAAAACTGGAAATTTGTTAAAATATTAAAACGAAGATTACACAAATACTCATATCGGGGATAACACTCATTAAAAAAAAAAAAAAATAACGACTAAAATATTCATAGGGAGTAGGTTTGACTACGAGAAATAATGGACCGGCGTAAAAATGGACAAAGTTAAAGGCTTAAAAAATAATTGCTAGTTTTTTCGTACACTTAAAGTGTTTATGTACATTATTGTTATGTTTTGAATATCCAGCACATATTCGTTACACTCTCCAATCCTAATTATCTTGATGTAAAAGATACTAAAGCGTATGATTAATATCGATAATAAATTTTAATGTATAACATCTGTTTAAAGCGAAAATAATGAACTTTGATCTAATTAGCAAGTTGTGTACTATTTAAGTGCAAATGTATAAGATTTTATATTTCTTAATTTTGATAAACTCTATACAAAAAGGTTTTAGTAAAAATTTAAATATTAAACAAATTATACTAAGTAGAGAGTAATGTTTACTAAATAGTTAGTATCACACAAACTTGACAATGATGTTAAAGATTGATTTCTTATTTCTTTGTTGCTCTGTTTGATTTTGCTATTAATTTTTTATGAAATTTTTTCCCTTCAGTAATTAACATTAAACGGAAATTTACCGACAAGTTCTGCTAATAAAAATATTAAGAAAATAGTGAATTCAAATTGATTAACTAAGAAGTTCCTAGAGTGGAAAACGCAGAAATTAAGAGAAATATTAAGAAGTAATCGGTAGTATATTTCTGATATACTTCTTTAACAGAAAATATGTCATGTTGTAAAGTACCTACAATTCATTTCCACTATTATTTTTTTTAATTTTAGAAATAATTTTAATTTGCCATAATTTGTAGTAATTTTAAATAATATACATTTTGTGTAATAAATCCAAGAATATTATAAATGTTTTCTTAGTTTTTTTTGTATTTTCAATTTTAATTCCAGGAATTTTAAAACATTACTTCAATACTATTTGATTGAAAATATTTATTTTTTTATAATTTCGGTGGTGTAACTTAAAGGTATAACTTTATATATAATTTTCACTTTTATTATTTACATTTTATTACTGTTTTTAAAATTAAAAATTCGTTAAATCTTTCTTTTGTTTGATTTTTATTTTTTTTTTTAATTTTCCACTTTTTTAAATATAATTTTTCTTTGTATGTTTTTACGTTTTTAACTTCACGATCGTTTAAATGAAACTGCTAAAATTGTTTATAGCAATGAAAACTTAGATTTGTATAATATTAATATTTTTTTCCTATGAGAGATAAATCTCTATTTAAAAAGTATTTATAACAATTAACACTTGTTGTAAATTATGCGAAAAATAAAAAAAGGTAAATGGAATATAAAAAAAACTTTTGTTAAAAATGCCCTGTTAACAAAATGAGTAAATATAAACAAAATGATAGATGGTAAGTATATTTAAAATTATATATATATATATATATATATATATATATAATATTTTAAAAAATTCTTGTCTACGTAAACTTTGAAAATTAAAAAACATATAAAATGTGATAGAAAAATATTAAAATAATACTTACTTTTCTTTAAAAAGATAAGAAATATGTATAAATGATGTATATAAGTGATAAGATAGTGGCTACAAGATGATAAAGTTTAAAATTGAAGTAAAATTTATTTGGGGAAACTAAATTCATTTAAGGCAATCAAATATAAATAAATATTGATTGAAATATATACAATGGATTAACCTTTTGTTATTTAAAAACTGTAAATATGACTCCTTTATTTAACTTTTGTTTCAAATATCTATAATAATTACACGGTGCTACAAATGAGAAAACTGGAATAAACTTGGAATGTGACATATTGTAGTTTGTAGATATCGGTGAGTAGATTATTATACCATACTTAGAATTTTCGATATACCCCCAAAATCGGGAGTTATATAAAAAAAAACTGAATTTTCTTAAATCGCAGTTTAATTTTTTTTTAATCTCGAATAACTTTTAATCCATTTAGGTTTTTTAAACTGCATTAAAAAAACAAGACCTTACACTTTTTAACTTTAACTTGGCTGAAACTGACTTTAATCCTTAATAAGTTTTGTGATAATACTATTATAAACAAAGGGCTTAAAGACCTAAACTCGCAAGACTTGAAACTAATATACATCAGAAGCGCCATAGGTTTTATTTTACAATTATGGTTGTTGTTCAAAGCTTAAAAACTTATAAAAAGCAGTAAAAATTATTTAACATTTTCCCATTCTTCTACACTTTTTGTTCCTGCGTTTATACTCTTTGGTCTCATGTCATCTTATATAAATAAATTCTACCCTTTTTTTTTTTGTTATTGCGCAGACTTTTGATAGCTACACACAGGGTATTCGAATTTGATAAAATTGTTTAGTTTTTAAAATTTGTTTTTTGATTTTTTTTGGTTGGGGTGTCTGCACTCCTCAACAGAATAAAAATTTTGAAACTGGGATTGATACTAACTATAATTATGCTTTTTTGCGCTATATCTCCTTAATGTGCCCGAAATAGCAAACGCAATATATAGCGTCAAAGTTTGGAAAAAAGTGCGAACATTTCTAAAAAAGGTCAGTTTTTCGCGAGGCACATTCACAGTTTCTAATGGGATAATATGGATTATTGACTGAACTTAGTTTTTTGTTATTTTATGAAGGAGCATTAAAAATAAGTTTAATAAAAAATTGTATGGGCCTTTTGCAAATTATACAAAAATTGCACTTTTTTGTATGTATAGATATAAAAAATGGCGATAAATATAATTGATCGGGGCCATAAATTTAAGTCAAATGTCGTTGTTTTGTGAAAAAGGATTTTTCTAAGGCACACGGACAGCATGAAATTGACCATAATTGGCATAATTAGGAGGTGTTTGTAATGCTTAATGAAAATGTAGAGGAGCATCAAAAAATTTCGAAAGATAAAAATTTTAATGACCAAAATAAAAAAAAAATTAATTGGGTTAAAAAAAATATCATAACATTAAATAGCAAGGGTATTCATTCAAACGTTTAACTTTGCCATTTGTGCAAAAGTGCAATATTAAGGATAAGTAAATAAGAAATCATTGTAAATAATTGAAAAATTTTGTTGACATCAAAGATACATGCAATGATTTTATTTTAATTAACGAACTATAATTTTCTACATTACTTTTAAATATAAACAAAAGACAGTTGATTTATAAATGCACAATTAAATAGTACAAGTTTGCAAGACTAAATAGTCGCACAAAATTATATGTATTGTGCGAGTGAATTTCCATACAATTTTGACAGTTCATTTGCGAGTGTGCAAAGTTGCAAACATTGCACAGTGTGCGAGGTTTTTGCGCGTTTTCATGTGGACCCTTAGAATTTCTTTGTACGAGGGCGGATCAATAAGTCCGTGACTTTTCGAACTTCCCTCGTAGTTATATGAAATGTGTATGTTTTGAACAGCTGTTAAACGCAAAGTAAATGACGACACTTGCTCAAAATTTGACAATAGTCTATTAACAGGTGTTACTTAATAGAAATAGTGTTGCATTTCTTATAACTACGAGGGAAGTTCGAAAAGTCACGGACTTATTGGTCCGCCCACGTAATATAATTTTCTAAAATATATTTTTGAATAATATTTGAAGAAATAACATAGATTCGAACAACATTTTTCGAAAAATTTTTTAAAATCGCAATTTTAGTATAAAGATTTTTTTTGTAATTCTACTAGGAAACCCTAAAATATGCCACACTAATACCATCAATTTTTCAAAGTATCATAAATTTTATTTGAGGTTTTATTACTGCGCGTAATTTTTACTAGAATTATAAATAAAGAACTCCCTAAAATTTGTTTATTTGATAATAACAAGAACGAGAAAGAAAGATATAGATGGTCAAGACCGCCTAACAGCCAGCCAGCCATCCAGCCATCCAGCCAGATGGAGTGACAGACGGACATCGTTAGATCAATTTAAAAAGTGATTCCGAGTCGATTGGTATACTTTAAGGTGGGTGTTGGATAATTCTTTCTATGCGTTACAAACATCAGCACAAACGCATAATACTCCAACCACCTATGGTGGTGTAGGGTATAAATATTGTATTTTAAGAAAAGCTATTAAATTAAATATTATTAATATCAAAGTAATTTATAATAATTATTATTATTATAAATAATTATTATTGTAAAAATAAAAATAAAATTCTCTTTTTATTAATTAAACCCCTGTACTTTTGTACGAGATATTTACTCGGACTCCCGTCTTACAAATCCCCGTCTAACAAATTTAGCATGGATTCACAAGTGTTGGCTTTAAGTCTGTTGGGCAATTTATTTTTCACTAGTGATAATTTAGAAAAGAGACTTTCCACCGAGACACTGCTATGAGATAAAATAAAAATATAAATTAGTATATAAGTATTCCTTAAGTTAATTTTTTAATTTTCCCAATCCGGTCCAAAAATAGTTGTTTCAGCCTCAGTTCATTTATAAATTTTTCGGGGTCTTTTTTTTTACATCACCATATTGTGAAACAATCTCAAAATAATTAATTTCTTTGTTGGAATTGATATATTATGGGTCGAGATATTTCAAAAAACTTAGTTACTCATCATTTAGTACATAGTATTTAAAAGTAGGCATTTATTTGCATTTTAAAAAGGGGGAAAAAAAGTGGCCAGTTAGTGGAAAAAGGGCAATTGGCCAAACGCAAATCCTAAAAATTATGTAATAATATATTCACCCATACCTAAAAAATACACTATATTATATTTCAAATGTTCTTTCACTGTAGTTCCGTGTTATTATTTAAAATTAAATCTTCTTACTTTTTTCTCCCTATTTCCTTTTTTTTTTAACTTTTAAATGTTTTTTCAACTTTTCAAAGTTTACCAAAAAAAAATTGGTACCTATTTGTTTTTCGTATAACACTGCATACATTAATACTTATTATAGTTATTTATCTAAAGATTATAAAGTTTTCCCTTAAGCCTTTTTCATATAAATTTTGCAATATCATTATCAAATTGTCTTAAACGTTTATAGCGTTTTGTTGTGGTATGTTTAGGTTTAATGAGACAAATACTTATTAAAATTTAAATAAATGTTTTCAAACAATAAACCAAAAACAATACTTAGTAATAATATTAATATTGGTAATAATAATGTAAAACAATATTGAATAATTGAAATTTTTCAATTTACAAAAAGATAACATACAATTTCAATTCATGAAGTAAATAGTTGTGCATGAATACAAATAAGTATTGGGTAGGAGGGAATATAAATTTCTTTACATCTTTCAAGTTATTTTAAATTTTTTTTAAATTATTGGTTTTTTTATGTATTTTTTGGTGGCAGAAAGTTTGTTATTTATAATGATGTTTGGCATTACGATAAGCAAATAGTAATCTAAATAAAAAGATATTCAATACAAGTTAATATAACTAGAATAACACAATTTAGGATAAATCAAATATATCTACGATTTTTTTTTTTAATTAAATAAAAATGTTTGAAAAATTATAAATACATAAAAGCTTAAAGCTCTTTATTTATTTTCTTGTCAACTTTAGTTTTAAACTGTAAAACAAAAAACTACTTAAGTGTTTGCTTTAACTTAAATATTTCTTAACTAAGTTTGAACTTAAGTATACACCAAGGGAATAGTATAAAACTATTGGAGAATGTTTAGGGGATACAAAAGGGTAAAAAATGGGTAAAATCGGTAACATTATATCTCATAAGCTAATATACACTGGTGCATATTCCTACAAATGCATTCAAAAATTTTTGTTTTTCTTTGAAGTTGTTGTGTTGTTAAAATAACTCGCAATATAATGGTACTTTTTTATGTAAGAAATATTTATTTTGTTGCTTTTGTTGTTTTTTTTAATTTATCAATCAGAATATATTGTTGATAATTTCTGTGGAATATTCCCATAAACGCAGTTGAGAAGAATTTGTCGAAAAAGTTATATTAAAAAATTTTAACACTTAAGGTAAGTTTCTGATGACAACAACTCTGTTTACTGGAAATATTTCATCAGGAAAAAATTCAAATTCAATTTTTTCGTGATCAAGTTTGTTCTAACAAAGAAAGCGGACGAAAAATTAACCGTTCTTTAGTTATTCGAGGCTTTCTTAAGAAAGGACAGAAATACATAGTGTGGAAACCAATAAAAGGTAGTTAAAAATTAACTAAAAGGCAAATTAATAAAATAAAAGAAGAAGCCAGTCCCAATAAATTAAATGCTACACAAATTAAAAATAAACTTGACCTTCTTGTCACTTTCAAATATGTCGGACACATTTTGCAAACAGATGGGATGGTATAATAAAATGAAAGAGACCAAAATGTAATTCAATATTAAAACAGCATCATAAGGAAAATCGTTTAAAATTTGAGCGCAAATACATGAAATGGATAGATGAATGGAATAAAGTAATCTTTTCTAATGAAAAGAAATTCAATTTGGACGGTCCCGATTCATATTCTTGCTATTGCCATGATTTGAGATTGAAATTCGTATATCGAAACGCAATTTCGGTGGAAGCCTTTTCTGCTGCAGGAAAATCAAAAATATGTTTTGTTCCAACTAAAATGAATAGTGCAATTTATTATGACCAACAGTTCATGATCTTCTCTCATTTATGGATGAAAAAATTGATAAAGATTGCATATTCCAACAGTGTAACACTGACATTCATGTCTCGAATCAATCTAAATCGCAGTTTAATGAATATAGTATTCCTCTATTGAACGCCGACTGGCAATCCAGATTTAAATCCAATGAAGAATCTGTGGGGGTACATGGTCCGTAAAGTTTATGCAAGAAATACGCAGAATGAAACCATAATGACAATAAGGGAGTAAAAACTAAAAATTAAGCAAGTCTGGGAAGAAATTGACCGTGATTTTCTTTAAATATTAGTCGAATCAATATATTACTAACAATGCTAAATTGGTTCATTAGTTTAAGTGCGTATATAGGAAAATACCATAAAAAATTACATGAAACTACTTAAATTACAATGAAAAATAAAATTAATGTACATTTTCAGTTTTTTTTTTTGTTATTCATTTTTTAAGTGAAGTCAACAAATAATTTAAAAAATTAATTTGCAGCCCCATTTTTGGTAAGTTGATTAAAAAAAAAAAATTTTCTATGCGTTTATAGGAATATGCACCAGTGTACATTAATGTGACCAAAAAAATAAACAACGTAATATTTTGAAAAATTTCATATACGTTCGGGCAAACAAATTCGAAACAAACATTTGCTTAATCTGACCGTACCTTTACTCTCGCTGGAAGCACTACAACTTGTTGATAGACTAAAATAAACTGATCTGTTAAGATGAATGCATCTGTTTTTTAGATAGACAATCTATAAATTATTTCAATTTTATATTCTGAAAATATTTTAAAAATAAAGCTAACGCGAAATACTTCATTTTATTTGAACTTTTATTAAGGTTGAACCATTCCCATAGCGTTTAGAACTTATGTCAAACAATTGCATCACTTTTTTTCCCGCATGATCATAATAGAAATTCTGTATAATGATTTAGTAGCTTCGCTGGCCTATTAAAATAGTTTGAACTCTGTCCGTTTATACAGATTTTATTAAAGTCTCCTAATTTAATGTTCAGAGATCTTGGAAATTATTAACTTTCTTGAATTCATTTTCAATCTGGAAATCACTTTTCCCCATAACCCAATAAACCACCCAAATACAACTGTCATTCTATGTCATTACTATATATTTAGGTAACTAAATAAGATTATATTACAATGCTGTTTCCTTCCTATTGCTCCTTTTGTATACGTTTGTATGTCTATTGCTAAACGAAACAACATTTCAATTTATTCATTCATATTGTAGATTTTGTATAGAGAAAAGAAGGTGTACTTATCATTTGTGTGGTAAACTAAATCGTACAACAACAACAACAATTATAAAAACAATATACAATAGTTGTTACTAGAGTGTATGTTTTGTTGTTGGTATACAAGATTTAATGTCCATGTAGATTGGCAACAATTATGTCTGGCATTTAGCCAAACCTTAAGTAATAATATTAATAAATATGATGTGATAGCATCTCAAAAGATGATCAAAGATTTTCTCTAATGCATGTGGAAAAAGTCAAAAAGATTTGCAAGGAGAGGGAGCAAAAAAAAAAAAAGGAATTGTGATTTATGTAAAATAATTTTGCATACAATATTTATGGATTTGTGTACAGGTGTGCAGTACTGGGGAGGGGAAGAAAGGAATATTTTTGACCAAGTGATTTTTTAAAGAAGTAAGATTAGAGTTGTAATGGGATTTTATTATTGAATTTGATTAAGAAAATCTAGAACTATTTGTAGAGTTACAATTAAAGATCGTTTGAGATTATATTAGTACGTTATTTGTAAGCTAATTTGGCATTAGTTAAAGAGAAATGATTAATCAAATAGATTGAAGCTAATTTATAACTATATTGATCTAACAATATAATTAATAGGCAAACATATTTTTTGTTATCCTTCTTATGTTCACACTATATATCCGATTTTAATAAAAAATATATCATTTGGAAGGTGTGTTCTCACAGATGTGCAGAATATCATTAAAATTCCTTAGAAATTGTAAGCGATAAAAGTTGTTACTAAACATATACAAAACTCACATGTGTGTGGATAAGCCTTAAATCACAAATCAGTGATGGTATTTATGACACAATTATGCCATTTTTGGCACTATTTCATTTCCATTCTATGGAAACTATTTTGCCACTTTTTGTATTAATTAAAAAATATAGCTTATTCAGGATACGGCCAATTTCAGAAATATTCGACCAAGTTCTACTGAAGTGATGTAAGTTTAATCTAATTGAATGAAATTATAATGAAATAAATCAGTAATACTATGCAATACCTACTATAGCAAGAATAAAAGATTTCATTATAATACCAAGTTTTCGAAACGAACTAAGAGCAATAAGCGATATATGAATATAAGAAAACAATTTCTGTAACCAGAGATTTTCGCTTGCTTTTGAAATCATTTTACTATTATTCATTTCGAGAAATAATGTTTTTTATTTTTTGCTAATGAGGAATTTTATATATTCTTTGGCTTTTAATTTAGTTTAATAATCTAAACACTGTACAGGGCACATTTAAACAGTTTTTGGCACGTTTTCGTTCCCAATTTGGCACTAAATGAAAATTTTCAAATCCCATTACTTTCACAAATTATTAAACTCTTCTCTGTTTTATGTCTCATGTCTCTCAGACAACTCTCTTAATTCAAAGCAGTGTCATTGTGCTTAAGAAAGAAACTAAACAAGTTGAAATGATATGATAATACTTTCAGCTTTTACTTAAAAAAAAGCACAAAAATAACGTTGAAAAATGCTAAAAATTTTTAAAACAGACTTAAAATAATTTCTTTATTATATTTTACAACGTCGAATTTAATTTTTCTTATAAATTAAAATTTGATATACATTTTATTAATTTTAAAATAGATAACGGAATTTAATCGCCTTTGAAATTTTTAAATTTTGAAAAACTGTGTAAAAATTTAAAAAACTAAAATATTATTTTCAATCGCGTTAATCGCAACTATAGTTCTCCACTTTGAGACAATGCAAAATAACGCCGCATTAAATAATCTTACAAAACTTCGGAGTAAATAATTATTTATTTATATATTTTATTTATTTCTGGAAAGCACTGTTCTTGTATTGGTAACTTTAAAATAAATATAACTACAATAGCACACATTAGGGAATTCAATTAAAACTAAATAAAAATTAATTAATAATAAAATATATATGGGTAATTCCAACATATTTCGACCCAAAATATAATTGAAAAAAAAATTTATGTCTTTAATTTTTTTAATATTTTTAATTTGGGATTCCCATTGTGCATTTTATTGTTTCATATCGTTTATCGTTCATGTTTTATAGACCTCTAAATTAGAATACCTCGGGAATTGTTGTCAAAAATGATAAAAGTTGAATGTTAACTAACCTTTATGTGCATTATCCTTCATCCTAGGGTATCCTGAAAAAAGTAATCATGTTATTTTTACTTTTTATGAAGTAATACAAAAGCTATTTTCTTATTTATATAAATAACACTGTAAAATAAAAATTAATCGCCTAAAATGAAAAAAAATCTGCAAAACAAAAGAAGTCGACAAAACGACAAAAATGCTAATATATATATTAAAAAACAGAAAAAACGTAAAATAAACGTTGAAATGAAAAAAAGCTAATACGAAACTATCGCCAAAAGAAGAAAAAAACACCAAAAATAAGAAAAAAATATCGCAAACACAAAAAAATATTGCTAAAACGAAAAAACGACACAGTAAAAAATCGTTAAAATAATATATATATATATATATATATATATATATCGTCCATTCTAAAAGATATTTTTAAAAAGTTCTTTTTGTACAGAGTCACTAGATTGTATTCACTTAGTCTTTTTTATACAAGCTTTTCATTTTTCTAAGTCAAAAAATCCACTAAATATATAAGAGCCTATTTGGGGATTATCGCAGCGTTTTCTTTTCTTTTTTTGTTTTGAAGTTGCGTCGAAAATCCTTCTATTTTAACACATTTAAACTAAAAATTTGAAAAATGAAATGAAAATTTCTAGCTTTGAGATGACGACCAATCTTTTTTTAACTTGCTTTTAAACATTTCTTGCTTGAAATTGCAACGATTTTTTACAGGGAAAATCAATGAAAAGGGATCTAATTCTCCTGGAAAAAATTCAAAATAAAATAAAAGTAGATAGAAAAAAAAAATTAAATTTTAAATTTAAATTAATTTTAGCTAAAAAACTGTTTTGAAAAATCAACAAAGATAATTTTCTTTGAACCATCCCAACAAAAACTTTGGTTGCCATGTAGTGAGTTAAGAAGAAAATATTATAGCTCTTCACTACTTACACATTAGTTGAATAACACATTATTTTAACACATTGATGACATTAGAGGCAGTTATTTACCTCATGTTAATACAACTAGGTATTTTAAAAAGTCATTACTGAGATGTCATTGTAAGAACTAATTACATCCAAGCTATTCAATAACTAATTGATTTTAAAGTATCACGGAAATCATTATTAGTGAAAACAAGAGGAGCTAGTTACTCGTACGTTTTTGTTTACCAATAACTAATGAAATGTTGTAATATAAAAAGCTGGTTTTTATTGGTGTTTATTATTATTATTTTTTATTTTAAACGTAAAAAAATTTCGTAGATTTTAATTAATTAAGTACCAATTAATATTTTTAAGTTGCAATTGTGAATATATCTACATGCATATAGGAATTGATAAGCTCAATTAAAAAATCAACAAAATGTAGCATTTTTAAAAATCCTATCATAAATAAGTAACTACATACTGAGTTATAAATAAGTGGTTACTAAACTTCTTCTTTGTAATGTATAAGATATGTTGTTGTCATTTAAAAGCAACTAGATCGGTAAATACATATCACTACCAAGTTTTTGCTGGGATATTTCTAAAGTAAACAATTGTAGAATGATGTCAATTGATATAAATAATACATCTTCAAAATGCTACTTTTATATTTAAAAAAAGAAACCTGCAACCTAACCAATGTCTTCAAAAATTAATTTAAAAGAGAATAAAATTTAAATGAGTAGATTTAATGTATAGACATAACAAGCCCGGTCTGGTAATTTACATACAAATTTGTATAAAAAGGGCGCAATGCGGCTCGGTTTAAAAATAAATTTTATTTAAATTCTCTCCGGATTTTTTGTTGTTTTCATTTTCACACAAAAAACATTACCATATTTTTAAAAATTTATATAAATTTCGTAAACAAAATTGAAAATTTTGTAATTTTTTTTAACTTAAATTGAAAAATGTTTAAAGTAAAAAAAAAGAAATGAAAAGAAAAGAAAAGAAATAAAATTTTTGTTTATTTTCCGTCGCCGTCTAAGTTTTTGTTTAATTTAACAATACAGGTTATATAAAGGAATACGGACTTGTTCTGTTTATACATTTAAATCGTCTTTGTTCTTTTATTTTTATAAAATTTAAATTTAGCACTAATGAACATATTTAGATATTTTTTTTTTATGAATAATCTAATAAATCACTTTAATTGCAGAAAAAAGTGTTCTTTTTATTCGAATATTCGATATAAAAATATTCGAATTATTCGTTGTTCGAAAAATAACATTTTTAAATTCTTCGAATAACTATTCGTAAAAATTGTTCGTATAATTAGAACAAAAATTATTCGCATTAATACCCTAGTACCTACGTTTAAAACTCATCTGAGACAAAATGTAAACCTCTGATTGAAAGTAATCCAGAATTATATTAATATCTTAGTTTAAAGATAATCTAGACTTACGATTTAAGCTATATATATTAATATTAATATATTAATATATATATATATATCGAATATATTAATACCTTAAATTAAAATATATTAATACCTTAAATTGAAACCAAACTGGATCTATGATTAAAGCTAATCTGTCCTAGATTAAAACTTCAATTAAAGTTATGATTAAAGCTAATCTAGAACTATATTTATACCTTAGATTGAAGATAATCTGGTCCTACCATTAAAGCTAATCTGAGATTAAACTTAAATTTTCGACTGAAATTAGTTTGAACCCACAACTAAAGCTAATCCAAGCCTATATTAATACTTTCAACTGAAGTTAATCTAAACCTAAAGCTAATCTAGAACTATATTTATACCTTAGATTGAAGATAATCTGGTCCTACCATTAAAGCTAATCTGAGATTAAACTCAAATTTTCATTTAATATTTTTTCACTAAATTTGCTAAAATTAAATCGTAGTTACAATTTGATATTTTGAAAAAAAAGAAAAGTCAGAGGAAAAATAACGTTTAACAAACAATTTAGTTGGTTTCCTAGTTAAATTGTAATCGTATTACATTTATCTGGACCTACAACTAAAGCATCTGGACCTACAACTAAAGCTAATCCAAACCCATATTAATACTTCAAACTTAAGTTAATCTAAACCTATGATTAAAGCGATCCATAAATTGAAGCTTATCTGGAATACAGTGAATTGGTACCTTAGATTAAACTTAATCTTTATTTAAATAACTTTGATTAAAGCTAATTTGGAACCAAGACTTGAACTACAATTAACACTAATCCTATATTAGTTTAATATTTTCGATTAATGCATTTCAAAAATGCAAGTAAAAGTTTATCTTCCTTAATATCTTTAACTACTGCCGCTTCTGTTTGTTATTCTTAAAGACATATGTTGGTTAGTAGCTATGTAATAGCAATATGTAATAACTAAAACAATCATATGAATATTTAAATCTTAGGGATTAAAATGAAAAATTAAATTTATCTAATAGAAAAGTTAAAATGTGAGGAGATTCAAGTGTCTCAGGCTCCACATATGCTTAAGAAAGGGGAGGGATTATGTTTAGTAATAAAAAGCTTTAAAACTTATTATATTCCTTTTTTAATATCTATTTCTTTTAATTCTTTCATTTAATATTTTTTCACTAAATTTGCTAAAATTAAATCGTAGTTTCAATGTGATATTTTGAAAAAAAGAAAAGTCAGAGGAAAAATAACGTTTAAAAAACAATTTAGTTGGTTTCCTAGTTAAATTGTAATCGTATTACATTGACGGCTGCGCTGCATTTTGTGGAAAAAAATATGTGTTACTTGTATATAAAATTTTTTCTATGTTGCGTTTTTTTTTATTTGCAAAAAAATTTGGGTCAATTCTCTATCTAACACTTTTCTCTATATCAAACAAAAATTTTTCATGTTGATGAAAGCCGCAGAATTTTTTTTGTAACAAAATTGTACACTGAGAAGAGTGTTAACACTGATAGGAGTTAGGGTATACAAATTAGGGATTTTTTGTTTAAATAAAAAAAAAGATACTTGAAATGAAGTTCTAAAATCAAAAGTCTACTGGTTGTAATCAGGAATTTATAATTCTATCTAAGGCAATTTTTAATTTTTTTTAACAAAAAAAAAAAAACAATTTTTTTACACCCTTCACCATAGGTGTAAAGGGTTTATCATTTCATCCAGGACCAAAAAATAATGATGTCCGTCTGTCTGTTGAAATCAGTTTTTATAATGCCCCAAAATATGTTTTATACATCAATTTACACAACATTTCCGTTAGATGAACACTTTCTTTAAATTTTTTTTCGACTTTTCTAAGCCACAGAAAATTCCGATTTTTTTCGGAATTCAATCGGTCCATTAGTATTCGAGATATTGGTCAAAATGCATTTTTGTTCTTTCTGAAACTACTATATAAGCTATGGATTGCGTTTTTATAAATAATAAACTAAAATATATTTGGTTTTTTCAACTTTTTAAAGCACCTATGTAAGCTAAATGCTTCGCTCTTTCACAAGAAAATCGCAAATTATTTTTGAGAATTTTTGTGTTGAAAAAATTAACTAAGTAGATCCAGTATTAACTAAGTTATAGGCCAAAACACGTTATTAGATTTTTTGAAGCTTTTATATAAGTTATGGGCTTTATTCTTGCATAAATCTAGCAATAATATTTTTCAGAATTTCGGTTTTTAAATCAGTCAAATCGGTCCATAAATTTTATTCCCTACTCTTTTTTAAAATTTAATATTGTCTTACATTTATAAAATATTTTTTCTGCACCGAAGTGATTATATCTTTCTTAAGGATATGTAAACTTTTCTAAAATTCCAGAGTAATAAATTTGTTATTTACTAGCTTTTACCGGTGCGCTTTGCTACCCTATTTGATGCTACTACTACCCCTGGGCCTATTCACCCTATTCGAAATTTGATATGAAAATTACTTTTAAATTTTTTTAAGACTTTCACTGTAATAGACTTTTAGTTGAGAAAATTTATATTTTCTTTGTATGCGGTTACCTCTCCCGTTGGACCTATCTGCCCTATTTTCATTTCGTCAATTCGATATAATAGAATAAAGGTTCCTACAAAATTTGAGGGCTTTCAGAGTAATAGTTTTTTAGATATGCCGTAATAAATATTTGCTTTATATGGGGGTACTACACCTTTTACTCCGATATATTTTAAGATCTTTAAAAAAGTGGTCGTAAATATAAAAGTGGCATCTAATCGGGATTCAACATAACCTATAACATTCTTCAGTGCAAGCAATATCTGTATGACAAATTTCATGTAAATAGCTTCATTAATAACGTGCATAATTGGAAAAAAATATATTTTTTTTAAAGTAAGTGTAAAATGTAGGTGTGACATCTAACCGTGATCTAACCAAGTCTATAACCACTCCTGGCACTGGTAGTATCTGTGTGTATAATTTCGTGAAAATCGGTTCAGCCCTTTAAACGTGATTAATACACAAACAAACAAACAAATACACCAGCAAACTTACACCTCATTTTTGTAATATATATAAGGATATAAGGATTTACAAACTCTTGATTCAATTTCAACTTTATATGAAAATGCAAATTACTTAAAGTTTTTAGTGTTTACATAGATATAGTATAGGTAAATATATTTGTAATTATTTATTTATTTACAGACTAGCAACTTGAATCTAATTTTCAAAATTATAATAATTTATTTAACTGGTTTTTTAATACATTTTTTTGAATCACTTATGTCTAGATATTTATAAAAATTATTAAATAGACTTATCGATTTAGTTATTAGTTCATTTCTGCCATAATCAGTTCTATGTGTATTAGTGTGAAAGTGACTGAATTTCCTTAATTGTCTCTGAGGAAAAGATATTTGAATACAATTGAAAAAATTGGACAATCAATATTGTCTGAAATAATTCCATGAAGCAATAGTAATAAAGAAATTTTTCTTCGAATTTCTAATGATTTCATTGATATCCAGATACATATATTTTCCTAAGATGTAAGAGGTATTAAAAAATTTAAAAAAAGAAAATACAAATTTTAAGAATTTAATTTAGACTTTCTCCAAATGATTAATGCGAATACTAGAATTAGGACTCAAAAAAAAAAAAAAAAAAAAAAACTATGCTTATTCTAATATAGGTTAGGTTAGATGGGTAGCTGTAAATGTAAAATAGACAGCTCACTTGGGTCCTATTGGTCCTGTTGTATTACCCTGATGTATCATGTGAATCTGTTTTATACATGTCCGAGAATAGGTAGAGCCAACCTGAAGCATGAATAAAAGTCGTGATCCATAAGACATCAATTGCAGAGATATCAGATAATCCAAGCATATATGGACTACCAAATTCAGCAGTCCTTATATTTGTAAGGGCGGTAGAAAATGTTCTACTGTGTCTTCCTCCTTCTCAACTTAAAGCAACTTTTACAATAGTCGTTAAAAGGGAATCCTAGTCTCCTAGCATGTGCACCAACAATCCAGTGCCCTGTAATAATAGCTACAAGTGTTCGTAGCTGACGCCTTGGCAATACCAGAATTAGACTCAACCGTTTTTGATCGTACTGGGGCCATATCTGTCTCGAGATAGAATATGCCTACTCATTTGTTGGTCTGCAAGGTGACAGCGGTATTCCAACTAGTGAGTCTGTCTCTTCACTTTGAAGAAGGAAATCAATTCTGGCTAATTCATCCGCAATAATGTTTTCGTGGTACTTGAGTGATCCCTTATCCAGATCAGCTCTGGGTATGAATGTCCCGCCAACTCATTTAAAGCTGTCCGGCATTCATGTCGAATGCATAGCCGAAAGAGACTTAATCTCGGGTTGACTATCGGTACATATTCTAATATACACGCAGAAAAAAAATGAACATTATCCAGGAGCAATATATTATGATTGGAATATATAATCAGAGCGAAAAATAGAAATTATTATAAATAATAACTATCATAATTCCATTTTGTTATATTGTATCCGATTTTATTGTACGTTTTTTATGTTATGATTCTAGTTTGAACATATATATTTGAGCAATCTTTTTATATTATTATCCCATTCTATTAGGTTATGATTTGATATTATTGTATTATTGTTCTATCTTGTTATATTATTATATCACATTGTCGTATTATTATTACATTTTATCATATAGTTATCCATTCATATCATATTATTATTCCATCTTATCATATATTGAAATAAAAATTATTTTTGTAAATTTTTTACTGAAGACAATAGAGAAAAAAGCCAAAAAACAGAAATACTTACATATTACTTGTTCATCAATTATAATCATTTGTACCATCATGTGTGGTTCAAATGCAAGATATGTTTTTTAACTAAACCCTTTAATGGTAGTTAATCAATATCTTATGTAGTTTGAATCACACCGAGTATAACCAAATCTTGTCTATTTATATTTATTCATATATAAACTAAATGAGAATTGTAATGAAGGTGGAAAACAAATATCAAATGCCAAATATATATTTAAAAACAAACAAGTTATAATTTTTTCCACTAAGTTTGTGAAAAGGATATTGTATTTATTTGAAACATTTTATTGTCATGGGAATAATAATATTAATATGGCTTAAAAACGGAATATAGTTTAAGAACAAGGAAAAATACTGCAAATATTTAATGGTTGTAGAAATAATGATATTTTTCATATTAATAAAATTTTGCTTATGGTAAAAATAATTAAAAATATATAATTTTTGCAGTCAACCATAATAAAATTTTTATTGAGTATAAACATTAAATGACAAAATTTAAACAAAGACATTATTATCATGAACACAGAGTTATTAAAATTCAAGGAAATTAATAATGAAAACATAATATTTTTGTAGTGATAATGCTGTAACTATATTTTTTCTCTGCGTGTAGATAGGACAAAAGTAGAAAATAATATTTTCTTAGTGTGATAATTAAATTTGATGGAATGTCGTTTAATAAAATTTAACAAAGAGTAAAATCGGAAAATAATATAATTTAATTGATTTACAAAAGTAAGCTTATGATCAGGAGCAACACCAAGGTCTGATATATCATTTACTGATTCTAAAATTGGATTTTTCATAACATTTGGATAATTAAAATGTGTCGACACTTTTTAAGATTATCAGCTGCATCCAATATAATGTATCTAATTTTCATTTAACACATCTCAATACGGATGAGGGCTATATAAGATTCAGCACAGTCGAATATACTACTCTAAATTGTTTTTTTTTTTTTTTTTTGGTAAAGAAAGTATTTTTCTAAATAAACTATTATATCAGTCAATATACCTTTTCCATATATTCTTAATTTGGTTCATATTCTTCTCAATTCCCCTTAATTTTTCCTCTCTGTGTTCCCACAAATATGTATTTATTTCATAGTATTTTTTCCTACTTTTAGGGTCTATTATATAACTTCATTACTAACCATATCATTGTGGATATGTAAATATATTGTCACATCCAGTAAGCCTAAAGGGACATTTCAATGCGCGAAATGTCATTTATATTCGTTTTGTTAGAAAACATGGATACATTATTACCATACGGCTAGATGTCTATATATTTGTGTACTTTTTTTCTATTTTTTATAGGTTTTTCTTTTTTATATTTGCCTCTGAGTATCTACATATGTAAATGTTGACAATATATAGAGAAAGAAGTATATAATTGCATATGTGTAACTACACATATGTATGGTATGTATCTAAACACTAACATATATGTATATGTATAATATTTGTGATAGTAGTAAATACTGCTGCAAATTGCAGCCTGCAATAGTACAAATTTTATTTATTTGTTTTTTTTTTGTTCTACGCAAACATTTTCAAAGACACACACACACTCATATGAATTTTTACATATTTTGGTCATTGTGATAATAAATCTACATGCAAGACAGACCTATATAAATGATTTTTATCTCTTTCACACACTTTCCCTTCTGTATTTTTCAACAATGTTCTCTATCTCTCTGTTAATTATTTTAATTTATGTTTATATGTATGCGGTTTTACTATCTAAAGTCTAAGGAATTTTGGTTTAAAGTACAAATAAAATTTTAGTGAAACGGAAATGCATTAGTCTTTATTGACATTTCTGTTTTTTTTTTGTTTTTTAACAAAATTGGCAATATCCTGTTTTTTTAGTTTACTTATACTTTTTTTATACATTTTTTCTATTTTCATAATATTTTTGGATTATATTTAATTAATTTTAAATAGTTTGTGTTCGCCGTCCAAACATCTAAGAACTTATTGGCAAAATTTTTAGATTTTTAGTTTTAACATTTTCTGCTCTCTAAGGGTTTCTAACAATATGTATGTGACATTTTTGTGAACGTGATGTTAAAAAGAAATATTATGTTTTATTTTACAACTTTATAATATTTTTGAGTACAAGCAAAAATAATAAGCAAAAGTATAATACAAGATTACTGCCAGATTCGTTAGTTGTATTTGTGAAGAAATTCAGTGCATAGTAAAGCTTATGTATGTAAAGTATGTTTTGAATTCTGGGATATATATCTTCATAATCCGGTTCATAACCTGGTTTGTAGTCTGGTTTATAGTTCTATATTTATTTTAGTTTATAGTTTGTTTCATAGTCTAGATCAGGTGTTCTCACAAGATCTTGCTTCGCGATCCCCTTTTGACTAGTTTAAAAATTGGATAAAATGTTAAAATGTTAATAATAATATTAGTAATTGCGATATTGTTTTTGTTTCATAAGATCTTTAATATTATAAGACTTTTTCAGATAATGCATATCTAATATCTACGTCCACAAAAGATCGATTACTTGCTTTGATGGTCTAAAGAGATATTTTCACATAAACGTATTTCGGAGCCAGAAATATATTTAAATTATTTAAAATACTTTTAAATCTGCTGATTCAAAATTAAATTTAATACATGAGTTATATTTAATATCATTTTGAAATGAATATGGTATTTTATCGATATTCACATTGAAAATATTTCTTTGTCTTTAAATTATAAAGTTGTTTGAGCAAATTTTCTTCTTATAGCCAGCAAACTTCTCTGTGAAATAAAAGTTTTGTTACTCAGCATGGAGAAGTCGCATCGTTCGAATAAGTTTTTACAATCTTATTCAATGGAATGTAATTCTGTGTTTAAGATTCGAAAAGGGAATTAAAAGGACTTCATAAAAAAGTTCCTGGCATAATATATAAGCAAAAAATAAAAGCAGTGTCTCATGTGAAAAATCGACAGTTTCATCAAATTTAAGTGTTTTCCCTGCCACATTGTAAAGTTTTTTTTTCATATACATATATTATATACATACATATATTGTGTCATTGAATAGCATCACTTTTTTATTTCATCATTGTTGCTTTTCTCAAAGCGACAATCGACGAACAGGTTCCTTCATTAGTTTTTCTTTCACCTAGTACAAGTTGATTCTTAAAAGAACTCATTTTAGAAAAGAAAAAAAATCTTTACTTTTGCCTTTAATTTGGGTATATTTTTTTCCATTTTCCATTTTTAAATAGTTTCATGCTTTCATTGGAAATTTTATTTAAACTTCTACATAATATTTACATTAAAAAAGAGATCCTGAAATATTTTCTCTTCGTTACCCCCACGAATGTCCTTACGGACCCTCATTTGAGATCCCTTAAATCATATCCAGACTAATAAACTGAATCAAAGTCTGCTTTGATGTCTAGTTTATAGACTGGTTTATCGTCTACTTTGTAATCGAGACCATAGTATGACTCATAGACCGTGTTGTAGTCTAAGAAAATGTCTACGACCCAAAGAATCTTTTGCGCAGCCTTTAGATTTGCCAAAACAAGTTTAGATTTCAAGTGAATCCAATTATTTTGGTTGGTGAGAGAACATATACCTCATTTGGAAGAACTGTGTCCTTTGTCCCAAGAAATTTGTTCCTGTAAGAACGCAAAACTGCGTTGTCACTTAATATATACATATAATGGTGTCTCGTTCGGAAGAATTATGTCCTTCCCAAAAGACTTGACCCTGTGAGAACGCAAAACACGTCTGTCACATAGTATATGTACTAATGTCTCGTCTGGCAATATGCAGAATCTGCACTGTCCAATTTCAGAATTTTCAGCATGGTATCGAAAATTAAAATAGCAAGAGAGTAAGCCCGTTAGTACTCTAAGTTCGATTTTCCAAGCAACAGCAATTTTTGTGTTTTTGCACGAGATTTGCTATCAGACATAGAAATAGCATTAGCGACGTGCTAGTTTAGAATGGCATAAGAAAGATTATTACCAGATAAATAAATTCTAGTAGACATTTATCAGGTTCGTTTATATTAGTACTTCATCAAATTGTTGACCATTTGCGTACCAGCATACCAATTACCCTAAATACCTGGATTGGCAATAAAACACCAGTTCGGACACTTCTCCTGTGGGTGCTTCGACTGTATCCCCACGCAGATAGACAGAGTCTAGAACTACCTCATGTTCCCTAGCTAGTGATGGGACCCTTGCGCGGATTGCCACTAGATTACCATGTATAAATTCTGAAAGGGACAAGAATGTTAATTCATTCCCCTTTCACGGATGGCCACTACATCACCATGTACATGTAAATTCTGAAGGAGATAAAAATGCTAAGCCTTTCGTGCGCTAGGTCTCTTTTTTAATATAATAAAATAAACCCTATAATTTGTGTCAAAGTTCCTGTCTCAAGGATATCTGTAATAAACCTACGGCATAGTATGTCGGCAGCTACCTTGCTGTAGGTTCACCTGTAGGCATCTAATGTGCCTGGTATGCTTAAGGTTTTTTGTCCTTGGGAGAGTTATTGACGACTGGATCTCTCTGCCATCTTTCTACCCCGGTTGGAGCTAAGTAGCCTGCTCTACGGAGATGCTGTGCGCTTTGCGTATTTGTCTTTTACCAGCAATCTTCTTCGTTTTCCTCATGAGGACTTTGTTTAGACTTTTTCGCCGAAGGAGTAGTAATCTATTTCGAACTGGTTGGTCATTGATGACCTCTTGATCATGACAAGACGTGCCTAATGATTAGAATATTTTCTCCTTAGGCGTAGCAGGCCTGGCGATATTACCATAGCATGAAGGTTTGTCCAGTGATTTGATAGGATTCTATGTCCTGCTCTGAACTTCACCTTTGCCCCTTTTGTCCCGTCTTTCAATGAACCTTTTTGACGATTAGTGAATCTTATATTAATGGTTTCATACCCGTGGCCTTTCTATTTAAGTCTGTAAGCTAATTTTGAGTCAACTTTTAAGCTTAATTCAACAATGTTGCCTTTTCTGACTCGATTAAAGACCTTCCATAGTAAAGTCATCGTTGCCTTCAATGAGAAACAGAATTCTGTTAGTTGGGGTATCAGGCTTCTCAAGAAAGTAGCCAATAGTAACATCTACTTTCGGAAACTTCTTCTCAGATACAACTTTAAGAACTGCATTCTTCTATGATGTGAGTGTGGAAATATGATCCCTGACCCATTGTGCCTTCAAATTAAGTTTTTACGGAGCTTCTTTTAAGCTTCACAGTTTTGTTCAGGACTGGATTTAGTTTATCATTGAACGAAATTATATCCGCGAAGATTGGAGGCATATCATATCATAGGTCCATGGTGACCTGTTCTGAATTTTAAATATTTTCTTGTACATTTAATATTGATTCCATCTGAAATAAAACATAAATTAAAGGGGAAAGGGAAGGACATCATACAGCAGATTGCCATGCCGTAGATGGGCACTACTACAATTAGACATTGCCTGTGTCCGGAGGCCATAGCTTTAAGACACGTTTACGTAGTGCCATTCACCCCATGGTCACGCTATGGAAAACAAGCGGAATTATCTAACGTCCACTCTATATCTGATTTGTTGTGTCCATTGATGAAATACCTCGTGCATGTTATTATTAATATCAAGCATAGACAGTCATTGGTAAATTATATAGGTTTTGATACTATCAACAGATTAGCTATATTTCATATTACAGACTCTTGAGGCACTCTCCTCTTCATCGCTCAAAGTTTTAGTCTAGTTCATAGCCTAGTTTACCGTTTGGTTCATAGTCGAGTTCATAGTTTAGTACATAATCTAGTTCATAGTCCAAATCATTATTTAGTTTATAACCTAGTTTATAGTGTAGTTCATAGCTACACTGTTTATATCAGTTCATCTTTTGGTATATTATCTTGCTCATTATCAGTTCAGTAATCTGCTTTAATCCTTAGATCGTTTCCTAGTTTATAGTCTTGATTGTTATCTTAATGATAGTCTGCTTTATAGCGTAGTTTATAGTATTTAAAGTTCATAGTATAGTTTACATTCTGTTTAAATGACTAGTTCATAGTCTTGTTTACTGTCTGGTTCATAATCTAGGTTAAGTCTAAATTATAGTCTGGCTAAAAGTCTAGTTCATACTTTTCATTGGCCTGGTTTAAAGACTGTTTCGTAGTGCTGATTGTAGTGTAGTTTATAGTCTGCTTATTAGTGTGCTACGTAATCTTGTTCATAGTCTAGCTTATAGTCTGATTCGTAGGTTGATTCATACTCAGTCTAGTTCATACTCTAGTTCACAGTGTAGTACATAGTTTAGTTTATAATCCAGTTCAAAGTTTGGCTTACAATATTAATAGTCTGGTTCGTGTTCTGGCTCATAATCTGGTATATAGTTTAGTAGTCTTGATCATAGTGTGGTTTATAGCTTAGTTCGTAGTCTGTTCCATAGACTAGTTTATAGTCATGTTTAAAATCTTATTCCAAGCTAATCTCAAAATCTATAGCAATTTATTTTTCATAGTCTAGTTATTGGTTTATAATCTTAATCTAATCTTGGTGTGGTATTGAAAAATTCCTATTGTTTCCATTTATGTGGTCGTTGCTTTGCTGGTCATGTTTCTTTAAAAGCAGTTGTGAAGTATATATATATATATATATATATATATATATATATTTTTTTTAATAAATATCAAACTTCCACCGGATGCTTCTTGCTTGTTCCTCTTTTTATAGGTTAATCTTTGTTGATAGTCAAAATTGTACCAATTTTATTTGTGCATTATTTTTTTTCTTCATACTCCGGATAAGTGCTCGGTGGTTAGAGTTGACTTTATTTATTGATTGCACTCCAAACAAATACAAAGTTAAATAAGTGTGTGTAAGTGTGTTCATATTTTTCTTTTTTATATCAAATATACCAAAATATGAACACGAACATGTATGTATAATGAACACATTTTGGCTTGATGCATTATGATATATTGTCGCAGTTTGGTTTTATGGCTTTTTGGTTTTTATATCTACATTTATATGTATTCCTTCCTTTTTTTTTTGTGAATGTAGCCAGTTTTTGTTTTGTCAAATTCAATGACCACATAAGAGTAGTCAAAATTTCATTTTGCTATGGTTCATAGAGATGTCATCGATGAATGGTTTATACACACACATATATATGTATATACTAATATTCATGACATACACAATTTTTACATAAATGCATGTTACTTACCCCTCAACAAAAGAGAGAAAAAGAGGAAATTTGTTCACAAAAAGATCCATGTGTGCTAGTTATTACCCTTTGAGCAAAAATCAGCAGAAAAAAATTTTTTGAAATTGAAATCATAATGTTTGGGTCATATTGCATACATGAATAATAATTTCACTTAAATACAAATTAAACTGACCTTATAAGATATTCCCTTTTTTGGATGCATAATAAAAGGGGATATATGAAATATTTTTGGAGCAATTTGGTAGCAATATTAAATAGAATTTAATTGATGATGATAAGTATTTATATAGGAAACGACTGTTTTATATAAATAATAATTCAGTGAAATGCTTGACCTACACTAAATAAAATAATGTAAATTCTCTCTCTTCATTTGTTTTTCTGCAGTTGTCATAACACCGTTTATTACATATTGAGTAGTTCTTAAGATTTATTTTGCAGTCGTGAGCGTAATGTACTTTAGCTACTATGTCAAGCAATAAAGAAAGGTCTACTAAAAGTGCATTCATGATATGGATTTATCATTCTAAAATTTAACATCTAAATGATCAAATGCTCTCAAAGGGTTTAAGTGTACACAGCTGACTTCAAACTTCAATAATATTCCATTTGAACATTTTGCGAACATTTCTCTGACAAAATATTCGAGAAAGACTATTTGGCATTCTCATCGAATATGAGCTCCTTGAGCTTACTTGTCGCTCACTTTGCGACAGCAAATCTTTCGAACTCGAAGGTTCCCCTATTGTGTTAATAGTGAAAATTATAAATACTATTCAATATTGATATTAATACCGACTTGTGATTATTATCATATGCAATTGTTCAATAGTTCAATTTTGTTTCATTTCCATTTTGTTCCCAATCCAAAATTAAGTACTGATTTAATTATTAAAGTTATGTTTTATTTCAAACTTAACACAATATAGCAAATATTAAAATATAGTACAAGCTCGATTTTCGCGATTAATTAAAAACAGAACCGAAAATTTTATTAAAAAATTTGATGTAATTTTTAAAATTACATTTATTTTTATTGATATATTTACATTTTAAACATTTTTAAAGAAATTGCAGATTTTGAGTTGCTTTTTTGGCAAATTATTTTTTAAAATAACAGCTGAATCACGTAGTTCATATAGTGCTGTTTTCGGCTTATCATTTTCTAAAGACCATTGTGCGCATATGTTTATCGATATTATACAATCGTCCACTTTAATTTTGTTGTCTTCATGGCCACTATCGTATAAATCCTCCAATTTCGTGTCTAATAATTCAATTTGCTCCGCATTACTTTCCACATGAAATTCCTTTTGAATCAAGTTGTTTATGTCAGCATTCATAAAAAGATATTCTGTACCAGTTTGAGCTACAAGTGTACCAATTATTGAAAACTTTTCGTTTTCTTCCTGAATTATATTTTGTAAAATATTTAAGAGCATGTTATCCTCTTCACTTCATTCACTACCTAATTCGAGCAAAGTATTCCAGGATTTTCAGATATTGTACACTGATATTTTATCCCAGGATGTAGCTAGAATCTGAAATGCATTTTTGACATTGAAGTTTTTTAGTTTAAGCTCCAAATTTGTTTCCTTCTCATCAAGCAAGTGGGTAAGCAATTATTTTTTATAATTTAATTTGATCAAGTTTATAACGTTTTGATCTAACGGTTGAATAAACGCAGTGCAATTGGATGATAGATTCATTGCTGTAATTAAACCGTTATCAATTTCTAGTTCTTCAACTGGGTCACACGTCGCGTTATCTAAAAGAAAAACTGCTTTTTGCGGTGAAAATTAACTTACGTGCGGAACAAATTCGTGATGGAAACAGTCCTTGAATATAAATGATGTTATCCAGGCGTTATTACTGGAGTTGTATATTACATGATTATTGAAAAATCATTTAAAGGCGAGTAGGTTTTTCGATTTTCCAACAACCAACAATTTCAGTTTGTCTGTGCGATTCGCATTTGAACATCGCAAAAAAGTTATTCGCTCTTTACATATTTTTCTTCCGGGAACCGTTTTCTCATTACATTTGACAAGAGTGTGATTTGGAAGCATTCTATAATATAAACTGGATTCGTCGTCATTGTAGATTTGGTGAAGTATCAATCCTTGCTCTTCAACTTAATCCTTAAACTCTTTCACAAATGGATCAATAAGATGAGGTATCGAAGATAATTTCTCGCCCGTAATTTTTAAAAATCTAACTCCAAGTCGACGCCTAAATTTCTTCAACCATCCTGCACTGACATTGAAACCTGAATTGGTTTGATATATTTTGGAATACAAATGACTGGATTTTGAACGTAAAATCGCTGCTGATATTGGAACATTTTTTCCTTTGTTTTACAAAACCACTTATAAAGCATTTTTGCCATTCTTGGGTACTCAGCTTTCTGTAAGGTGCAACGTTTGCCTTGGCTACTTTCTGTTGTACGTACGAACTGCCGTAATGAATTTTCTTGCTTTATAATGCAGTAAATCGAAGACTTATGAAACTTGTAATTCATGCAAATTGAATTTGTGGAATCTCCAATTTTATTTTGTTTTTTAAATCTCTGATTTTTGAGAAATCGTCAGATTAAAAACGTATTAAGAGATGTATTTACACAACAAATGACACGAATAAACTGACAGAATTAAAGACAAAAATCATCCAAAAAGGTTAATATACCAAAAGACGGGGATTTCCCTTTTTCTCGAAGAATTTAGTTTTGAGATTTTATTTAGAAAAATTGAATATTGCGATATCATTCTTTTTTAAATTCTCGAATATTACACAAATGTTTATTGCCGACAAATTGTCGAGAAAATTTCGATGTTACGAATATATGTTTTTAATGTAATTGTGGATAAATTCTCGAACATTCTGTTTCGAGAATTCTTCGTTTTTAGTGAACATTCGCTAATAACGAAACTCTGGTCAGGTGGGTAAAGAGACTTATCACTCAAATGTTGTGCTCTCCGTCCAGCAATAAACAAAAAGATAAGAAATAAAGCCAATCGAAACATAAGCTTTTAAATAATAAACATAATTTAATTACGATTTAAAACATTTGCAATAATATTAATGATGTATTTTTTTTGTTTGTTTTGCTTATTTATAACAAATTATTTATATTAAACAAGACTATGATCGCATTAAAAAATCTGAGTTGGGTTTAAGAGATAAGGTATGCTACCAATCTTGTTGGAACTGTGTCAAATATGAGTTGTATTCTTTCTGTAAGATTTAATAAAAATTATAGCAAACAAGACAAGGTCCATTAAAAGAAACAAATATAAAGAGAAAAATATACTAAATAAAAACAAAGAACTGAAATAAAAACAAAATAAAAAAATTGGTACTACGTAACGAATATTATGGACCCTATAATAGACACAATCAAAATTTTTAATTTATAATCTAGTTCATAGTTTTCATCATAATATTAATTTTTGAGTTGTTCATAATCTAGTTTATAGTCTAGTCTTGGTCTTGTTCATATTGGAGTCCTATTCCTGTCTAAATAGACACAGTGGGGTAGAATCAAACATTTTTGAAATAAATCTGTAGCTTCTAATCGGTTGATTTGATTTACATAAAATTAGATGTATTCGTAGCAGAGGACTAATGAGTTCTTAGGAGTTTGTTAGCTTGTTTTTTTAGGGAATTTTTTGGAAATTCTTTTAATAAAATCGGTCAGAAATGTTGGTCTATATAGGGAAAAAACTACACCAATATTTTGAAAAATTGAGATAGTTGAAATTTCAAATGCGAATGACTTGAAAGTAGTAACAAGAAAAAAATAAAAATCGATTTAAATTACGAAATTGCTTACATGAATTAAAACTTTAATTGATTTTACACCAATCATTGAAAAAAATAATTTCAAATAAAGTTTTAATTATATTAATTGTTTTTATGAATGCAATTATGATTAATATCTATTAAAATATTATTTGACACAATTGAATATTAACTGAATCTGTATTATTCCAAAATAATGTATAAAATAACATTTACTTCATTTTTAATAATACATACATATGTAGATCTTCATTTAACTTTACAAAATATTTAAAATGAAAAGCGGGCATATTCTAAAATTTGTAATATCTGTAAAACCGGTCATCCAATCACTTTTAGTCGGCTTATTCCAAGAAAGAGAAGACCTATGATATGACACAACATGAGAACATTAAACGATAAGTGATAGAATTTTTTTAAAATCGTAAGAGTAATATCAATACTTTCTTATGTATACGGGCTTCCTTTTCTAAAGAATATTCAAATAAAGAACCACATGAGGAAGCAACAAATGAAATTCAACCCCGAACTTGTTATTGAATCCCGTTGAATGAAGGAGACATCTACAATATTACGGGACAATTAATACATATTTATACAGATTCAAAACATTTACTTAACATACTTCAGTCGTAATTTTTGAGGAAAATTTCATAATCTGCCTTACGAATTCTTTAACTTGCGTAAGACACATTAAGTTAGAAAGGCTTGTCTCTTGAAATGTATAGTTGTTAATGGATGTATCTTTTTTTCTAAAAATGTTTTTCTATATTATCATTAATTTTTTTTAGAATGCTGTCACGTTTTTATTTTTCGTTTTTCATAATTCAAAAGTACTTAAAATGATTCATTATATGAATTAATATTTTTACTAAATTCAAATATAAAACTAAATAACAAATTTATTAAAAAATATTATGGGATATTTTTTCTGTGTGGTTTTCATATGTCATATCGAATGCTTTACAAAAATCTACGAAATCGGATAAGAAACAAAAATTTGCTAAGCTTAAAATTCCAAACTTAAAATTATACACTCCACTGCCACGATTATAGGAAATTTAATTGAAATCCAACCAGCAGATTAAAGCTACAGATTTATTTGGAAAATTTTTTTATTCTGCCCCACTTTGTAATAGATTATTACTACTTAAAATAGGACTTGACTATGAACTAGAGCAAGACTAGAATATAAAGTAGATTATGAACTAATAAATGATTAACATTATGAAGAAAACTATGAACTACTTAGTCTATAAATTATAATTATCATGAATTGGACTAAGAATCAGATTATAAAATAAAGAAATGATCCAGACTATGACCTATACCACACTATGATCTAGACTATTAACTAGAATTTGGACTAAATTATGAGCATGATTATGAATCAGATTATGTACTAGATAATGATTGAGACTATGAATTGTACTATAAATTTCACTAACAGTGTTGCCAGCTTAGCCTTTTCAAGGCTAAATCTAGCCTTTTTATTTTGCTTTTAGCCTCAAAAATTTTCTACCCTTTTTTGATTCTTAAAATTGCCTTAAAAAGCCAAAACAACGAAGAAAATAGTTTCTTATTACTAATTTTATTTTACAGAATCATTCATTTATTTGGACAGAAATCAATACAAACTGGAAAATATTGTTATAAAAATGAAAAATCACCTAAAGAATTGAAAATTCTTAATCAAAAGGAAATTATAGCTCAAAAATTACAAAAAGTCGTTTCAAATCATTTTTTATATGAAATATAATCCAAGTTTGTATGATCATTTCTTCAGCGATTTTTTATTAGTTTATTTTGCTGGCAACCGTCCTATTTTTATTTATAAATTTATTACAGAAGTGTAAATTTAAAAATTTTGACTCTTGGTTACTGCTTTGGATAAAATCTGATGCATGTGAAGAGGCGGATGCACAAGTATATAAAATAAATTTTATTCATTTATATTTTAAAAACTGTGGCAATTCTTTAGCTTTGAAAGTGACTAATATATTTTTTAAATGGCCACAACTTTTGTTGAATAAGTGATATAAAAATATTTTTTTGCATTGGATTTATCAAAGATGTCATATACAATTTTTTTCCAATAATTGTCTTTAGAGACGTATATTTAAAAAACTCAATTTTTAATTTTTTTAATGTTTTTTGATGGGAAGGCTTATCGGTATACTTACTGCAGAGAAAATTTCTGAGTGGTAAAAATTTTTTAAATTTAAAATGGAATTACTCAATATCTTTAAAAGTTACCAAAAACTAATGAGAGCGGTAATAAATAAGTTTTTAAATTAAAAACAAAATTTAATTTTTTTTTGCCTTATTTTTTGGGTTATTTAGCCTTTTCTGACTTTTTTTAAAGTTTAATTTAGTCTCTTTTTTTCTCACCTCCTGGCAACACTGTTCACTATGAACAATACTATGAATCAAATTATATATTAAAGAGTCGTCTTAGCTAGACTTCGATCATAGATATGAACGAGATTAATAACTTGACTATGAACCAGACTATTAACTAGATCATGAACTAAACTACAAACTGGACTATGAACTAAACTATAAACTGGATATAGACTATGAACTGAACTTTTAGCTAGACTGTTAGCTATACTAGGATCCAAGCTATGAGCCATGTTATGAAACTGATTAAAAAGTAGACTATGAACTGGATATGGAACAGACTACCAGTAAAAATTTGTTTGTTTTTGCTAATGAGTACCAGTTATTAGTCTCATTAACTAGTAATGAGTTGCCATTATTTTTCTCATTTCTTTAAGTAGTGAATTAACTATTTTAGTTCTGCAATTGCTCAGTTCGCTAGAGCAACTGCTTAGTATGCAGAAGGTTGTCAGTTAAGCTCAAAACACATATTTTTTTTACCAAATTACTTAAATTTTTATTTGCATGTAAAAACTAGTAAGTAAGACAATATGCTTGGAAAGGTTTTTGCTTATGTTCAAATCTTAGTTTTTTTATATTTTTCTTTTTATATTTTTAAATTTATTTACTCATTATTTGACTCCTAGTAAGTAGCTATTGTTCAACTAATAGTTTCTAAGAGTTGTGTAAGTAAGAACCATTAATATCGCCAAATAAATGTAATGGGTCTTTTGACAATGTAACATGTTATCTTACCGGGTAAGTAAAGCTTTTTGCTGGGTATCAACTAGAATATGAACTCGGCTATGAACTAGACTTTGAACTGGACTGTGAACTATACTGTGAAATAGACTATTAATTATACTACGAACTAGATTATAAATTGGACAATGAGCTAGACTAGGGATTCCCACAAAAAATTCACCTTGCGGACTCTTTAGTATTACTACATTAAGGAAACTATATTGGTTAAGGGAAGTTTCTAATACTTACGTGTTTGTCTGATGGTACTAATTACACAAGTCAACACTAAAAAAGTACCATGAAAAATATGTTAAAGATATTGTAGGTATGGTCATTCCAATTATAAGGAAAATTTTGGTTTTTTCCCCTTTACGTCACATTTTTAACCCTGTGACATCCAAAGAAAATATGCTTCATTGAGGAGTTTTTAGGTTATATAATTCAAGTCTCCAACTGTCCACACATAGCTCTCAGAAATCTTTAAAGTTGCAAAATTAAGAATTTCTCAATTAAACCTCATAAAACTATGGGAAAATGAGGTGAAAAGATGGATGTAGAGGGGAAATTTATATTTGATATAGCTAACACATGACCATAAATCTCAAAAAATGGTAACATTTTTAAAATCCCACTGAAAATGCTTAGACAACACTACGTAGCCCTTAGAAGTTTTTATAGTAGCCAAGCTTTTTAAAATTAATTTCAAACTATCATGTGGTTGATGCTTAGTGCCTCATCTATATTCTGACAGCTTGCGTGTCGGTCTTGCTCCATTAAATGAAAAATTTTATCCACTTTTTCAGTGACAAACCGACCAGAGCAATATGCACATTTAACATCGAAATTTCCGGAACGGAATAGAACAAACCACTCCTGCTTCCGGCGTTCACTTGCAGCATTCTTACCGTACACTTTATAAACTTTTCTGTACGTTTTTTGCCTTTATATGGTAAAAAAAATATCTTCAGATTTTTGACTCATATTCAAATCAATATAACTTTTTACATGAGCGACGAATTTAAGAATTATCTTCATTAAAAATGTGCCCTGAAATGTTACATTTTAACACGTGAAACGATCGAATTAGTCTTACCCGATATATGGGTATCAACACCATCTAATGACCAAAAATCGCGGATACTTTTACATGACCATATTTGTGAATAAAATTCTTTTTGTTTACGAAGTTTTAATTTATTCTCAAATCTTTGACTGGAGAAGTTTATTTTCTATCATCCTCAATTTGAGATTAAGTTTTCGTATTAAAAACATAAAATACAAAAATTCTGATTGAAGTAATGTCGGTCTGACTGTCCCATTTTTCATTTAGTTAGACAAAGAATAGGTCTCACTTCTTAGGTATCTTATCAAAAAGGGAACGATTTTCACCAAAGTGTGATCCATAATTGAATTAGTCTTTCAAACGTGTGTATATAATTATAATTTTGTTAATTTTCGACCACTATATTAATTTTACGAAATTTTTACTAAATTTCAATATATTTTACGAAAACATAAAAAGTATCACTACTTTTTTTGTACTTTAAATAAAAAATGCTTTAAATTTTTTGTTTAAGTAAACGGTCTTCATGACTCTGGCCCAGCTCACTATGCATAATAATGAGCACCAGACCAGCCGAAAAATTTAAAAAAAACAAGAAATTTGGCTGCTGCAAGCAGGTCTGAAATATTGCCTCAACGCCATACATGTTTCAAAGGCCATGATGGTTATGCCAGATCTCAGTTGGACGTCATATCCACATTTTACGCCTACTTTAAAAAAATCTATTTTTTAAATTTTGAACGTTGTTAATGAAGCTGCTTATACGAATTTGATGCACAGATAGTGCTTGCACTGTACAACGTTTTAGGTTATGTTGGACCTTCATCTATATGTATGTTATCGGGAGGCTTCATCTATTGCCACGCCCATATTTTACGCCAACTTTTTTAAAACTCTAAAGAAGATAAACTGATTTGATTAAAATCTTCCACAGCATCATAATTTGTGCTCCTAATGTCAAATATTCTATTTTTTCGATCGGAGTAGGGCAAGTAGTATCCTCCATATAAATGAAATATTCATTATGGCATATCTAAGTGACTATTACGGTGAGAGCTCTCAACTTTCGTGGAAACCTTCTTCTTATTATATCTCATTGATGAAATGAAAATAGGAAGGATAGGTCCAGGGGGAGATGTAGTCCTTGTACAAAGAATATATACATTTTATCATCTAAGGGACTACTAAAGTGAAGATTTTCACTGAAAAAACAAGTAAAAGTAATTTTCATTTCAAATTTTGAATAGGGTGAATAGGTTAACTAGCTCTTATATAAAGTAAATATAAGTTATCGCATCAAATAAGGAAGCGAATTGTACCGGTGAAAACTTAATAATACTAATAATTTTTTCAAAAGAAAAATTCTTAAAAAAGTTTCCGATTTTCTTTGTGAAAGAGCGAAGTCTCTAGCTTATATAAGTGGTTCCAAAAGTTGAAAAAAACCAAATATGCTTTAGTTTATTGTTGCTGTTTTTTACTAGATACGAAAACAACAACTATAAGGAAGCAGACATTAAAAAAAAGTATTTGTCAATAGCTCGGATATTTATGAACCGATTTGGTTGATTCAAAAAACCGAAATTCAAAAAAAAAAAAAAGATATATTTGTGATCGATCTGGTTAAAAGCCAAGTCCGTAGCTCACTTAGGACTTGGATATTGGTCAAAAATGCATTGTGGCCGATATTTCAGAAATAATTTTCGGATTTTATTTTGCAAAAATGAAGTACCTATCTTAAATAGTAGCTTCAGATAATCGAAAACCGGTTTGTAAAAAAACCGTATTTTTCCGTTTTTGCGAGTTTCAGTAGAAAAGTTCTGAAAAAATGACTTTATATGTCATCATATCATATATCATATATCTATGTTATCGGGAGGCTTCACATACGTCATCTAAACTATATTAAAGTCGAAAAAAAACCGGATTTTTATACATATCTCCGTCATTTATGAACCGAACTTGCTGAAATTCAATAGTAAAATTCTCGGAAGGATTTCCTATAGTTTGATATATATATATATATATATATATATATATATATATATATATATATATATATATATATATATTCAATTGACAAACGGACGTACATCGTGCTATCTACATTATTTCTTAGAAGTATCCAGAAAATATTAACTTTTTTGATCTATGACGAAAATTGTGGAAATTACAAACGGAATGACAAACTGATACCCTTTACACTATAGTGAAGAGTATAGAAATAGTATTTTAACTGTTTTTTTTAATTTTAGGCTCATATTTTCCGATTTTAAAAGCATTTTCAATGTGCATAAAACACTTTTTTTAGAACATATTTCTGGTTGCCCTGATTGTAACAAATTGAATAATATGTTTATGTAGCCACAACATTATTATGTAGTTCATATAAAAAGAAAAAAAAAACAAATCATATGACGTTTTTGAATTGTAAGATAACAAGTGCAGTCATTCGTTCATTGGCTTTTGATAATCTTAATATTATTTTTTGTGCTAACATCCAACATCTCCAAGACGACTCGAAATTATTACGATTTCAAAACAAAGCAACACTTTAAAACAGGACGTGGATTAAAATAGTTGCTTTAATAAAATACGTACATACATATTTTTTTAACACAAAATAAAAGAAAAATGTTAGAAAATATAGAAATAGATCCCAATTTAGTACCTTCTCTTAAACCAGCTAATAGCTATTACACTTGCTCTCTACATGAGGCAGTAAAAATACGTACTTCTACCGAAAACCTTTCTGAGCGTACAATTAAAACCATACCGCAGTTTTTTAAAGAATGTTGTAAAAAATACAAAAATATGCCAGCTTTGGCTTATGAAACTAAATTAGAGAATACTAACAATAACATTTGGACAACTATAACATATGCTGAATATGAACAGAAGGTAGAACAAGCTGCTTTACTTTTACTACACCTGGGTGTACAACCCCGTACTTCTGTAGCCATTTTAGCCTACAATTGTCCCGAATGGTTTTATATAGAATTGGGTGCTTTATGTATTGGTGCTGTGGTTGCTGGTATTTATACCAGCAACTCAGCGGAAGCTGTTCATCATGTCTTGGAAGCATCTGATGCTACCGTATGTGTGGTAGATGATGTCCAGCAAATGTCAAAAGTGCGTGCGGTTAAATCGGGTTTAAATCAATTGCGTGCCGTTGTTCAATTAAATGGTCCTTACGATGAGTTTGTGGGCAACGAGCCAGGTTATTATCGCTGGACGGATTTGTTTGAAATGCAATTTAGTTCAAAGCTACGTGAAGAGTTGGTGTTGCGTGAACGTGATGTGGCGGCCAATGAATGTGCACTATTAATATTTACGGTAAGTTAGTGTAGTTTGTAGTACGTTCCTTTGTTCGGAAGTTTGGTTTATTGCTTGATTAAGTATGGTGGTTTCTGTTTTTTTTTTTTTTTTTTTTGTTGGGTGGGAGGTTGAAATTGGAAAATTGTAAAGTTAACTAAATTATGATGTAGCTATTGGTTAGTTAGTATTGCAGAAGCTGTTGGAGGTTTGGGTTGTTTGAGTTAGTTGGTTGAATGTTTAGCTAGAGGTGGCCCTGGTTTGTTGGTTTATTAAAGTTATAAATCAAGTTATAATTTGTGTTAGTATAAGTTTTGTTTATTTAGTTGTAATAAAAACCAATTCAACTTTGAAGGGTGTTGTTTAATATGGTAGAGTCAATGACCGTTTTGGAGAAGGAAATTTAATATGAAAATAATTCATGAATGCAAAATAAAATTGCGTGTCTTTAGGCATTAGGTGAAGGTTTTTTAATTGTTTTAAGGAAAAATATAGAGATAAAGACTTTAGCATAAAAAACACCCAAATTTAAAGTGAATTTCTATTATTAAACAGTGAGGATATACTATAACTTCTAATTAGCTGTTTGTATGTACATAGAATTTCACATAGCTGAGGAGTACGTATTTTGAAATTTTGAAGAGGGGCCTCACATACACCTCAGTAACGGAGCTATTGTGGCTCCATCATAAAAAATTTATAACGCTTGCCAAATTTTTGTTTCCTTTCCGATTTCAAATATGTGTACATCTTCTTAGAAACCACAATAAGACCTATGACAAACATGCTATTTATTTCTTATAGTTTTAAAGATATTTGCATCTGAAATTTCAACTATCTCAAATTTGCAAAACCTTTATACAATTTTGTCAATATAAATCCCAATATCTTTGTTCGATTTTGTAAAATTTTTACACGGTTAGTTAAAAAACTAAATTATCTATCGACCAAAATAACTTGAAGTTGATATCTTTCAAGAGTCGAAAAATAAATGATTTTGAACTTGAAAATTGCAAAAACTATGATTTTTAGTTGTTTTTTTTCCGAAAAAAATGTTTAAACTCTTTTTTTTTAAATAAAATTTTCGTTAAGAACAAATTACAATGTTACAGTTTTTCGAAATGTATCTTTACAGAGATGCCTATACAAGTCCCTTGTCTTAAGTTACCATTGTTTACTTCAAATGAGATTTTTAAACCAAATTCATTTATTTAATTGTTTATCTAATTTTCAGTCTGGCACTGTTGGCATGCCCAAGGGGGTAATGATCTCTCATGATGGTGTTCTCTTTTGCTGTAATGCCATTACCAAAGTAATGCCTTCTCTTAAAGAAATGCAAGAAACCGCTGTCACTTATTTACCCCTAAATCATATAGCCGCCCAATTATTTGATATTTTCATGGCTCTCGAAAATGGCGGTCTCATTTACTTTGCCGATCGTAATGCTCTTAAAGGTTCTCTGGCTAAAACTTATGCCAAAGCAAAAGCTACCATGATGTTTGGAGTACCCCGGGTGTTTGAGAAAATGCAAGAGAAACTTGTTCAAGTAGAAGCCAACTCTTCGGGTTTAACAAAAATATTAATGAATACTGCACGAAGTCTTATGGAAAGATATCATTTGGAAAAAATGGAAAATAAATCTCCTTCGGGATTCAAATATTGGTTGGCTTCGAAAATTGTTCATAGAATTAAGATGGCCATGGGTTTGGATTTAGTTAAAGGCTGTTTTGTAGGAGGAGCTCCTGTTACGGAAGAATTAAAGAAATTCTTTTTAAGTTTAGATTTGCCGTTGATAGATGTTTTTGGTATGTCAGAGACAAGTGGAGCTATAGCTTATAATTTCGAAAGACCTAATTTAAAAACAGTGGGAAAGGCCATAGAAGGAGTGGAAATTAGAATTGAAAATCTTAATGAAAATGGAGAAGGAGAGGTAAGATAATCTTAAACCATTAAAGAAATAATTAAATTTGAAATTTTCCCCATTCAAAGATCTTAATTAGAGGTCGCTGCAACTTAATGGGCTATTTAAAAGATCCTGAGAAAACTAGGGAAACTTTAACCGAAGGTGGTTGGATTAAAAGTGGTGATTTGGGTTATATGGATGATCAAGGTTATCTCTATGTAACTGGTCGCCTTAAGGAATTGATCATAACAGCAGGAGGAGAAAATATTCCTCCAGCTCATATAGAAGCCCTTATTAAAAAGGAATTACCCTGTGTTAGTAATGCTGTAGTAATAGGAGATCATAAGAAATATCTTACCGTGTTAATAACACTAAAGGTATGTTTGTAAAGCATTAAAATTTTTTTTCAATAAATCTTAAATAGAAGTAATTAATTATACATAATTTATATTAGACCGACATAGATCCCGATACCGGTTTCCCTTTGGACACTTTAAGACCTGATGCCACACAGTGGTTGGAATCCTTAAATGTTCAATATACTCATTTATCGGATTTACTTAATATTAAATTGCCAGAAAATCTACAAAATTTTGATCCTAATACAGTGGAAATTAATTGTGATCCTAAAGTATGGCAGGCCCTGGAGGAAGGCATTAAACGTTATAATAAACTGGCCATTTCGAATGCTCAAAAAGTGCAATATTTTTCAATATTGCCACATGACTTTTCCATACCTACCAATGAATTGGGTAAGTGGAATGATAGAGAAGTTATGTGAAATTTTAATAAATGATTTTTGTTGTAAAATTTCAGGTCCTACTTTGAAGATAAAGAGAAATATTGTACACAAAAAATATGCCAAAGTTATAGAGCAAATGTATACCAAATGAATTTTAAATAAAAATATTGTTTTAGTCTTTTTGTTTGTGTTTTATTAGGATGGAATATTAAAAAGTACATGCTGAAAATTTTAAATAAAAATATTTCAAATTTTTTATACCCAACATTAAGTTTGTCCTCTAGTAATATATCAAACTATTGATGTAAAACCCCATAAAGTATATAAAATGTGAGTCCTCATGTAATTCTAAAGGTATGCTCACACTAGTCAAATATTTGACTATAAAATATTTCCTAATTCTTTTTTTTGGATGGGAAAACATTTTTTACTTATCATTAAACATAGCTGACATTTTATTGAATTTTGTTTGACGCTGTTTTCTTTTACAATACATTTGCAAGATCAAACAACGGCAAACAATATTCTTGTAAAACTAGTCGTCACGCAATTTTGATCAAATATTTGCCAAATGTGAACATAGCCTAAGACGATCTTCTTATGTTCGCCTGTTAGTTTGTTTAAAGCGGCAACCTAAGTGGATTAAATTTAGCTGAAATATCCCGCTTCGATAAGGTTTGTTTGGTACTGAAAAGTACTAAAAATTAGAAAAAACGATGTCCATCCTAACTGATTTATATGCACTTGGTGTGGACCGAAGCTACTTTATAGCACTACAAGCTATAAAATCTTAATAAAAGCATGTCCAACAACTGAATTATGCAGTTATATAATTATATATATAATTAGATAATTATAAACTCTGGGAACAAAATCGCCCACTTTGCTTCCCACCAAGGGTTGCCAGATTCGAATTGTAATCTAACTTGACATTCCTGAAAAACGATTTTGATTTCGAAAAAAAAAAAAAAATTGAGAATCGACTTCCGCCAAAAATATTTAAATTTTTTTATAAGAAAGTATATAAATATGTAGGTACAAAAGGGATATAGTTTTGCATATCCTTTATTAAGGAATGCGGCTTTAGATTTTTTCAATTTTTATTTGTAAAAATAAATAAATAATAAAACATATGGCACAGCTTCTTTATATTCACGCAATACTAATAAAGGGTGATCCGAAGCTACTATAAAATTACTAGCTTTGTACTATGAAAAAACTAATGATAACCAATTAAAGGTGATTATATATATAAAAATAATAATTAATGTTGAGTTTTCATCTACTATGGGTTCATTTGCAATTTTGTCTCATAACCTCACTTTTTAATTTGGACACATACTATGTATGTGTTAAACAGAGGTCTTCAGTTAAAATTAAAATGTTTGTATAATATTTTTAAGTCTAGGAGATCTATTAAACCCTGATTTATTTGGAACATAAATGGTTTAGTTATAGCGAAAACATATCTCAACATCTTTAGTATCAAAATTACGCTAAATGAAATATGGGAACGTATGACGTATATAACCTATATACTACAATGAGTGATCGCCAGAAATGTCCAAATATATTAAGTGCTTGACAATCTTTATATCGGTTAAATTTAATTAGTTCATACTATATTAATTGGTATAAATTAAGGGTGATATCTCTAAATAGCATTATATAGAAATTATCCATAACATAACAGTAAATAACCAACCGAAAGGCTACTAGCTTTTTAAGTAATTAAAAAAATATATAAATATATCTTAAGACTTGAATTGCTCTATTAATACAGAAACTTAGGCTGTCTTGCTTAGAATAACTATTGTTCACCACCAGATTTTACAATACCTTTTAATTTATTGATCAATTATGTTCAATATTTGGAAGGCATTCAGATAATAATTTATTATTATACAAATGTATACAGTTTTTAGAATAATTTATTCTTAATTATATTATAGTGAACTCGCGATTATGTTTTAGTTAGATCTCGCGATTATGTGTTAGGAACTAGAACAAATTTTAAGTTTTTCATATGAAATATTGAAGTGATCACAGATTCTCACTATTTTCTAATTAAGGAACTAGAGACAATATAGATTATTGAAATGATCACAGATTTTCACTATTTTATTGATTTTTGGTCTATTTAAGAAACTAAAGTAAATTTTAAGTTTTTTCATATAAAATATTGAAGTGATCACAGATTTTCACCATTTTCTCGATTGAAGGCCCATTTAAGGAATTAAAGCAAATTTTAAGTTTTTCACATGAAATAAAAAAATATTCACAGATTTTCACTATTTTCTTGATTGGAGGACTCTTTAATGAGCTAGATCCAATTTTATGTTTTTCATATAAAATATTGAAGTGATCACAGATTCTCACTATTTTCTTAATTGGAGACCTATTTAAGGAACTAGAGACAATATAGATTATTGAAATGATCACAGATTTTCACTATTTTGTTGATTTTTGGTCTATTTAAGAAACTAAAGTAAATTTTAAGTTTTTTCATATAAAATATTGAAGTGATCACAGATTTTCACCATTTTCTCGATTGAAGGCCCATTTAAGGAATTAGAGCAAATTTTAAGTTTTTCATATAAAATATTGAAGTGATCACAGATTTTCACTATTTCCTTGATTGAGCAATTTTTATTAAAGTGATCAGAGATTCTTTTTTGTTTTCTACATTAGAGATTTATTTAAGGATTTAGAGCCAATATTAGTTTTTCGTACTAAATAAGGCTTTTTACGTGATGAACAAATTGTGTTCTAATTGTCCCAACTCTGCTGGAAGTAATAACTTTTAGTATTTGTTTTTGTAAAGCTAATCTCGCTTGTTATTGATCTCGTTTATTTATCTGTTATTATTTAATTCGCAGAAACCTGTTTTTCTTAGTTTTTTTTTTCTATTATTGTTATTTTTAGCAAACAATAAGTGCAAAGTATTTACAAATTATAAAGCTGAAATTTAAAAACAAATTAAAATGTGTGATAACAACAACATAAGATAATTGTGGCAATTATTTACGATTTATATATTGTGAGACTCTATTTGATTCTGTTTGATTCGTTTTGATTCTTTTTATACTGAAAGTAATAGTCTCGTAAGTACAATATTTGTAATTCGAAAAGATCTTTTATTTATCCCCCACATAAACAGATAACTATTTAAGGAACTAGAACCAATTTTATGTGTTATATATAAAATATTAAAGTGATCACATAGATATTTTATATTTGCTTTTAATTTTATATGAAAAAGAGAAATTGAATGTAAAATATAAATGAGCAGTGATCACATATTTTTTTCTTTTATCAATTATTAAACTGAAATTTCTTTACAGTAAAATGGACTTTGTTTAATTGTTATTTTGTTTACAAATTTGCATAAACTTTTTTCTTTCTATTTTAAATATGAATGACGATCGAAGACAATTAAGATATAAATGATCCTATAATTTCTATGTGATTACTCGTACTATATTATTAGCTCGTTAGCCTATAAAAAGTATTTTGTACTAAAGCTAAATGGATCGTTAAGCAATCGTGAGAAGTAATCAACAAATTAAGGTGTTATTTTTATAGTTTTTACATCAAGAAATAAATTGTATTTTTGCTCTCATAAAAATATCATTAAAATAGTAATTAGTCTTTTATTTGTTTTAGAGTTAAGTATACAACAAAAAATCCAATTCTTATCGTTAGTACATGTCGGACATGTACTTGACTCAATGCTGTACGCGCAGATAACAAGTTCATCTAGTGGATTAATCATCTTTAAATTAATAAGATTTTAAATTTCGTGCAGCATTTAAAAAAGAGATTTGTATCGAGACAGAGGTTTAAAACATAATTATTAAATACAAAAATAAAGATTATTTTAATTTAAAAATATTCGAAATAAGCTAGAAAATCTTGAGATCGTTATGTTAAGCGGACTTAAACCAGCTGAAAACTATTACTCCTGTTCGCTACATGAGCCAGTAAAAATAAGATCTTATGAAAGAAATTCGGGGGAAAGAAAAATACAAACAATTCCTCAGTTTTTTCATGAATGCTGTGAAAAATATAAGGGTTTGCCAGCTTTGGCCTATGAAAGTTGCCAAGAGAATTCTGGCAATAATGAGTGGACTACCATAAATTATGCTCAATATGAACAAAAAGTGGAACAGACAGCTTTGCTGCTCCTACTTCATTTAGGAGTTCAACCCCGATCTTCGGTAGGCATTTTAGCCTTTAACTGTCCTGAATGGTTTTTTGTGGAAATGGCTGCTTTACGTGTTGGTGCTGTGGTGGCTGGCATTTATACCAGTAATTCTGCTGAGGCAATTTATCATGTTTTGGAGACCTCAGAGGCTTCTGTATGTGTGGTAGATAATGATCAACAAATGTCTAAGGTGCGTAAGATTAAATCGCGTTTAAGTAAAATGAAAGCTGTTGTGCAATTAAATGGCCCCTTTGAAGAGTTTGTGGACCAAGAGCCGGGTTATTATCGCTGGAAAAATTTGTTTGAAATGCAGTTTGATTCTACTTTAAGACAAGAATTGTTGAGGCGTGAAAGTAAAGTGGCAGCAAATGAATGTGCTATTTTAATATTTACGGTAAGTTTCTTCAATTGTTTTTTAATTTTTTTTATGTTTTTTATTAATTAATTTTCAGTCTGGTACCACTGGCATGCCCAAGGGTGTCATGCTTTCTCATGAGAATCTTTTATTCTGTTCTCATTCTCTAATCAAATCTTTACCTTCTCTACAAGATCAACAAGAAACTGCTGTTAGTTATCTCCCTCTAAATCATATAGCCGCTCAGATCTTCGATATTTTTATGGCCATAGAGAATGGTTTTCTCATTTATTTTGCCGATCGTAATGCTCTTAAAGGTTCTCTAGCCAAAACCTATCACAAAGCAAACGCCACCTTTTTAGTAGGAGTTCCTAGAGTTTATGAAAAAATGCAGGAAAAGGTCATAAATGTAGAAGCAAATTCTTCAAAAGTGTCCAGGATTTTAACGACTGTAGCTCGCAGTTTAATGGAAAGCTATCATTTAGATAAAATGTCTCACAAAAATCCTTCAGAATGGAAATATTGGTTGGCATCAAAAGTGGTAAATAAAATAAAAATGGTCATGGGTTTGGGTCATGTAAAAGTGTGTTTTGTGGGTGGTGCCCCTTTAACAGAGGAAACTAAGAAGTTCTTTTTAAGTTTGGATTTGCCTTTGGTAGATGTTTTTGGCATGTCAGAAACCGCCGGTCCCGTAACTTATAATTTTGATCACACAAATTTGCAGACAATAGGAAAAGCCATAGAGGGTGTGGAAATTAAAATACATAAATCGGATGAAAAAGGAGAGGGAGATGTAAGTTATTTATTTAACAACAAAATGTACAATATTAAAACAAAGTTTTCTTTAGATTTTAATTAGAGGTCCGTGTAATTTCATGGGCTATTTAAAAGAAACTGAGAAAACTTCTGAAACTTTAACAGAAGATGGCTGGCTTAAGACAGGAGATTTGGGTTATTTAGATGCTGAAGGAAATCTTTATATAAGTGGACGCTTAAAAGAGCTAATCATTACAGCTGGAGGAGAAAATATACCACCAGTGCATATAGAAGACCTTATTAAAAAAGAATTAACTTGTGTTAGCAATGCTGTAGTAATAGGGGATAAAAAGAAATATCTTACGGTATTATTGACACTAAAGGTAAGTTAAAATAAATTATAATAAAAGAGAAAAAAATTTTTTATTGATTTACCAAATATTTAGACTAATATTGATCCTGATACTGGCTTTCCTTTGGATACCCTACGACCTGAAGCCATAGAATGGTTGGAAACTTTGGGAGTACATTATAGCCATCTCTCGGATTTACTTAATATTAAATTGCCGGAAAATCTAGAAAATTTTGATCCTAATGCTTTAAATATTAAATGTGATCCTGAAGTCTTGCAGGCCTTAGAGGAGGGCATTAAGCGCTATAATAAACAGGCCATTTCAAATGCTCAAAAAGTACAATATTTCACAATATTGCCACATGATTTTTCCATACCCACCGGAGAATTAGGTAAGTGGGATTTTAAAGAAACTTAAAAAACATTTTTTAATAAATTATTTTTTTCAGGACCCACTTTGAAAATCAAAAGAAATATAGTGCACAAAAAATATGCCCCCATAATAGAGAGAATGTATAAAAATAATTAATTTTAAAATGTTTCTATCTTCAATTAATTTATTAATTTTATAAATTTACTAATTAAAAAATTTGTATCAATCTTTTTATCTTAAATATTTCTTTACTTTTTTATTATCTTTATATTACCATAGGTGGTAGGGGTATAATGCCTTTGTGGTGATGTTTGTAACACCCAAAAATATTGGTCTAAGACCCACCTTATTATATACCAATCGGCCTAGAAGCATTTTCTGAGTCGTACGTCTATCCACCCACCCATGTAATACTTTTTATCAAACCATAGGTCATAATTTTTAAAATAATTAAATGAAATTTGGCATATATATATCTATAGTCTAAGGATGAAGCCTATTGAAATTGATTTTAATAGACCCATTATTTCACCTAGCTCCCATATAAATGTCCCCACGAATAAGGGTTTAATGATCATAAATGCTTTAAATATATTAATACTTAAATAAAATTTATCATGTATAGGTTTTATATAGGTAAAAATCTATATGCCAAATTTCATGAAGATCGTTCGTTAATTGCCCATAGCTCCCATATAAATCTCGCTTCCAAAAAACACTTTAGCTTGTATATATTCCATACAAATGTTAGTTTCAAGCTACTATTTGATACAAATAAGTTTTATATAAGTAAAAATCATAATTCCAAATTTTATCACAATCGGCCTACAATTAACCATAGGTCCCATATAAAGCCCACTTCCGAGAATCACCGTAAAAGTCATAAATAACATAATGTAAAGCATACATATGTTTCATAGAGATATAAAACACTGTTATTAGAAGTATCGGAAAGCAAATAACCCTAGGTCCCATATAAGACCCCTCCCCGCAATTTGATGTATAAACAGAATGGCGTAGGGTATCATATAGTCGGGCTTGACCTTGATTTTTCTCACTTGTTTGTTATAGTTACTCCTTTTTTATTTTACTTTTTCCTTCCCCCTTTTTCTTCATATCTTTCCTTTTTTTTTTTCTTTCGTAAAATTTTTGATTTAATTATGGTTTAGATTTCTAATGACTTTTTAATTGTCAATTTTTTCTATTCTTCCTGCATTTCATGCTTCCTTTGCTGAACTCTTACTGACTTTCATAAGTAATATGTACAAATTAAACATAATTTTTTAACAATTTGCCAAGGAATTATTTCTGTTTTTTTTTTCATCTGCATTACAAAGAATGAAATAGAAATCCCCCAAACAAACTTTAAATCTTTTTAGTTTATATTTTTTATGTTTTTGAAAGAGAGTAAAAAAAATGGAAAAAAATTAGGTTTTTACTTTCAGTTATTCAAGCGATACAGTGGGATAGAATAAAAAATATTGAAATGATTTTATTACTAAGTTCTGGAGTTGGAGTGAAAAAGCAACCAGTACTCAGCAAAAAAAAAAAAAAAAAAATATATATATCAGCAAGTGCTTCCGAGAACATTAGATTTTTCTGAGTTTCTTATCGTTGCACAGTGTCAAATTTGGTAGTTTTAGAGCGGCAAAAATCCAGTTTTGGAGATATTGGACTGAAGTTTTCTATTTTTTTAGTTAACAAGTGCATAAACATTATTACTAGAAATGGGTGGGTAGAATACCGAATTTTGGCATAGATTTGTTACAGCATATTTTGATCCCAACATCATACTTTTACATACTTAGGGCCTAGCAGCATATCTTCATATTTTCATATTTTGGAGCATATTTCGCAATTTAAGTGGCATATTTTTGCAAGTTTTATACTTAAGAGTATATTTTTGATTCAATAGGAATTTCTCGATAATTTTCCATTAGTGAAATTTCCTTTTTACAATTAGGAAAAATATATTCCTTTTTACAAAAGGAATATATTTTTTTAGCAATTGTTAATAATAATCAAGTTATTTTTAGCAAGAATAATAGCAGTTGTTTAGGTACATGGGACTTTAGGAGCTACGGCCATGCGACCATTTTTGGATTTTGGATGACATCCCTGACAATAATGACTATTGTATTTCCGAATCCCCTTCTGGAGAGAGGCTTCTCAGTTTCAATTTCAGCCGATCCTGCTATAAAAGTGGTTCGGTTGAGGTTTATACTAATGGATCCAAATCTTCTAAAGGGACTGGGGGAGGTGCCTTTATTCCCGCATATAGAAGGTATGTTGACTTTAAATTGCTGGATCACTGCACTGCTCTTCAAGCGGAGATCTCAGACATTAGGGGAGCAGTAAATTGGCTAATTTACTATAGAGTATTCGGAGTGGATATTCAAATTTGTACCAATAATCAACCCGTGATTAAGTCTCTTTCTGGTGTATATTTCACATCATAGGTGGTAAATGCTATTTTTACCATGCACTGGATTTCTGGCGCTAGGAGACTAGGTCTCCCTTTTAATGACTATTGTAGAAGTTGCTTTAACGAGGAGGAGGAAGAAACAGAAGAACATTTTATTTGTCACTGTCCTGCTTTTGCGAATATAAGGAATAATGAATCTAGGAGTCCACATATGCATGGATTATTTGATCTCTCCGCAATTGGTGTCATACGGATTAGATCTTTTATTCGTGCTCCAGGTTGGTTCGATTCACACCTATTTACGTACATGTGCAAAACAGATTAACATGTTCCTCAGGCTAACACAACGGGATTAATAGGACCCAAATGATAAATACATTTTTATAGCTGCCCACCTAACCTAACCTTGTAACCATCTAACCTTTGAAAGTTTAAAGTACAATTTAAAAAAGTCCTATTTTTAAACCACGCTCTAATTTCCAAAAAAATACGACTTTTTTAAAAGCTCCAATTTTTGTAAAAGACACTTTTTCAAAAAAGCAAGTACTATTTTTAGTAAACCGATTTTTTATTTTTTATGAACATATTTCTTTACAATTTTTTTAAAAGAAATTAAATTATAAGTTATTTGCATTTTTTTTTTGTTTTTTTTTTAATTCACCAAAAATAATGATGAATTATGATGAATTAATGAATAATAATTTTAGGAACATATGAATTTATAAAATTTTAAATTAAATTAAATTTAAATTTATGAATTAAAAATTTTATGAATTTACGAATTCAATAATTTATGACTTCATCAATTAATGTCGATTTTATTAATTTACGAATATGCATAGAATATGATATTTAAATAAATAAATACTAAAAAATAAATTTTATATTTTCCGAAAAAAAAAAATCAGAAAATTACTTTTATTTCTATTCGAAAAAAAAAAAAAAAAATAATAATAAAAAACACAAAATAACTGATATCCTCTTATTTTTATATCAAAAGTCCCTGGTGTTTGTATACTTCGAACATTTTTGTACACCTTGCACATTTTTCCGAAATCTTTGGTGGAGAGTCTGTGGCCAGAAGCTAGATTTAGCACAAAAAAGGGCACATTTCGAACAAAACATGCCTTTTATATTTTGTGAAAAACGTATAAAACAATAATATTTCTTTTTCAAATCTACATTATTGTTTCCTAGAGTAATGTTCATGATAGTCAATACCATTTCTGATACGTTTGAAATAAGTCTTAAGGCAGTTTTTCGACTTCGATTCAAGCACCTTAATAAATTTTTTTTTTTTTTTTTACATAACCGATTTTCCAAATGTTGAAATAAGTTGGTCATGCAATTTATTTTGATACTGAGTAACGAAATGATGTTATTGGATAACAAATTAGGCTTGTATGGGGATTTTATTTTATATTTGCACTTATAATATTGGCAGGTTTTTCAAAAAATGCACCCCGGGCAACCCTTTAATAAAACTTAGAAAATGTCAGTATCGAAAAATTATTTTTTGCAAAAATATTAATATGGGTGGAAAACTAAGACTTTTCTCTCTATAACTCCATAATTATCTTTTTAGAGTATGCTCTACTGACCCGAGTGCGAGATATCAAAGTTAAGAATTTTTTTTGTTATATTTTCTTTGATTTTTTTTATTATTTAATAGTATAATAATGTTAATAATGTTATTATTTTAAAGTAAAAAAAAAATATCATTACATGTACTTTTTCTGAAAATTTTTATTTTCTAATTAAGCTTACGTAAGACTGTTTTAAATGTAATGACATTTTTTGAGTCGCGATTACTTATAAAGTTTTAATAATAGCGGATGACACTGATACTGCCTCTTCTGCGGCGTGATGTCTGTTCAGCTGTTACGGTTGTTCCTGCCATCCCCGGTTGCTGATGTGCGGTTGCTGTAGCTCCTGTAGACTTTGTCTAGTTATATCGTTATTTGGTTGTCCTGTCTTGTGCGTTCAAATTTGCTCTGGTCACCTGTGAGAGTGGCTTAGTCAAGTGTTGTGGGTGTTGTCTTTGTTTATGTCACCCATGTGGCCAATTAGTCGCCCATGAGGGCTATTGTTAATTGTTGGTATGTGCATCCCTTCATGTTGATGTATGTTTAGTGTGTCGATGGCGAGCTGAGGGACACTAGTCCCGAAGTATTTGGAGTTAAATTGGTAGTAGTCATTTTAGCAACGAAGTCTGACCGGAGACTTAACTCTGGTACCACGTGAGTCAGATGCACTTGGGAACTCGGTTCCCGTCAGACTGTTGGTGTGGCCCTTTATGAAGCAAGATGGCGGCTGTGGTGACCCATAGAACGGCAGCAGTCTTAGATGGGCTCGGCTCCTAACAAAAAGGGTAGTTATGTCCAAATACATGACTTCAAATTAATACTCAGAGATGGCTTTATGTCAGACTTGCGCGCATTGCCATACGCATTGTATTCACACTGTACAAAGAGCATCCCGAGGTTGAGTCTACATAGACAGGTACTTACGTAAAACACTTGGTTTTCTAATACTCTATTTAATAATATGATTTTTTGATTATGATCATGTTAGTAGCATTTATATAGTTTTTATGCACGTTATTGTGACTCTCAGATGGAGCTATTACATGAAGGCGATAGTCAGTTAAGGACCAATCACTATTAAATTTGTCAATAGGCTTTCGACTTTCTTTAAAGTTAAAATTATTTTCAGAAGGCCGTGAAATTTCGCTCACTTATACACGCTTATAAAAACATAGATTTGGTGAATTTTATTTAAATCATGATTAATTTAAGTCATTCAAGAGCTTAAAATCACATTTCAGAAGGACATTTTTATGGTAGATAGGGGAAATAATGGAACGATACTAAAAAATTTCAGCCCACTGCATCCTTGTACCAAATTAAATATATGTTCGTACCAAATATTATTATGATATTTTAAAAATTTCGGACTATACAAGATTTACATTGACAGTTATTAAGATCAGCATAAACAATTATTACCCAAACCTCGTATGGTGTAGTAAGTCATAAAAATTCTCATTCATATAATATAAAACATTGTGTTTTTCAATTGCAAAAAAAAGAGCTCCTCTTTTTGACATTACCAAATACTAATACCAAAACTTGCTAGTTTAGTTAATGCCAAGATTATTTTCAGGGCGACCCCAATGTGCAATATATAAAAGCTAAAATTAAGGAAGTGGGGAATGATCCGTGTTTGAAAGTTAATTTTCCTTACTTCTTGGAAAATTTTTGGCAATCAAATGATAGCGTATCATTTATATATAATAGAACTTTGATAGTCCAAACGTACACTTTCAAAGCGTCCGTATTTCTCAAGAAACAAGCGACCACTTGACATCAAAGACTTCGACTGGGTGAAACTTTTCTAGTTTCTTATTAGTACGTTTTCATTAATATAGGATTGATTTTTTCTCAGTTTCCTAACAAAACTCAAGGCGCATCGTTTTCAAACGATTTGTAACTTATGTAGGGTTAAAAGTGAAAAACTGTTCTATACGCACAAATATTTATCCAATATTTAATATCTTTTAGTGGAATTAATGCCCATGAATATCTCGATCTCACGATATATCATATGTCAGTGGTGTGTAATCATTGCGCGGAAGGCAGCAGTTTTTTTTTAAGCAAGACAACCGTTTTTAGAAAGCCTTTACAAAATTCATTCTGGATCTAACAGTGTCCATGATTGAATTTCGCATTTTAGCGCTACACGCAGAGAAAAACATGGTTACAGCGTTATCATTACAACAATATTATGTTCTCATTGTTAATTTTCCTGAATTTTAATAATTCTGTGTTCATGAAAACAATGTTTTCGTTTAAATTTTGACATTTAATGTTTACACTCAATAAAAATTTGAATATGGTTGATTGCAAAAATTATATGTTTTTAAATATTTTTACCAGAAACTAAATTTTATTAATATGAAAAATATCATATTTTCAACAACCATGAAATATTTGCAGCCTTTTATTTTGTTCTTACAACATATTCTGTTTTAAAACCATATTAATATTATTATTATTATTATTATTATTATTCCCATGACAATACAATGTTTCAAATAAATATAATACTTATCTTTTTCACAAACTTAGTGGAAAGATTCGATACTTGTTTATTTTTATTAAAAACAAAATACATATGTTTTTAATATTTGCTTGTTCATTGTAATTTTCATTTAGTGTAGCTTATATATGAATAAATATAAATAGATAAGATTTGTTTATATTTCAAGCAATATAAGATATTGATTAACTAATGTGATGATAATGATATAGTAAGATTGTTCAATTGTATGTAAAACTAGAATCATAACGTGAAAATGAACCATAAAATCGGATACAATATGACATAATGAAATCATAATAATTATTACTTATAATCATTTCTATTTTTCTATTACTTATAATCATTTCTATTGGATCATATGTTGCAACCATAATATGTTGCTCTTTGACTATGGTCACTACAACTATATTTTTCTTTGAGGTTCTCTATATAGTTTCATTTCTAAAGGTCCATTAAAGTTCAAAAATATATTGTTTATCAATTAATCTACAACGAAAGTTATAGAAAATCTTTGCATAAAAATTTCCTATTGCTAAATTAAATTTTTTTCGAAGACGATTTTTAAGTAACTTTAGGAAGCAGAAACAGCCCTCGTATAAAAAAATTTTCTGAGAACGTAAGACCTTGAAAACATCGTATTTTATGATTCCGATGTCAGATTTAATGTAAATTGAGTACTTTTGACATTTCACAAAATACAAATAGAACCCCTCGTAAATGATTCCTTCAATGTTTGATAATATTACGCATTTCCTAGCTACTTTTGTCCATACTAGGATATCAAGAATTTCAGCTAAAAATTAAGATAATAGTTAATTTTTTTTTAAATTGATCGTATAAGAATGACTATTGGCTAGGATCTTAATAAACCTTACAGATTATTTGGTATTAATTAATACACCAAAATTCTAAAATTAAATTTTATTTGGATCTTCAGAGAAATTCTGCAGAAGATTATTATATTTGTGCCGGATATAAACCGAAACAATAATGAATGCATTTGTGATTTTGATTTAAGTTCATTTTCACTTCACTTCTCCACTGTTCACTTAAAAAAGAATCTAGAAAAATTACATACAAAAAATTCAAGCAAAATAAACAATTTCCAAAAACGAAATAAAATTGCAAAATAAAAAACTTTTATTTTTATTTTTTTGAAGCTAAGAAAATGTTAAAGAAAATCTTTCAACAACTTTATTTACTCAAGTATTGCAAAAGTAAGTAAGAGTGTAAGTAGACATGTGCTGCATAAGGATCCACAAACATACACACACACACATACTCCCACAAAATCTCAGTCCATTGTTAAATAGTAAAAAAAGAAATAAAATAAAAGCGGAAACAATAAGGCAACACAACTTTTCTTTTCAATTTTTGTGTAGAGTTTTCTTACAACATTTCACCCCTGCAGCAGTAATTGTTGCAACATTAAGAAAATTGGGCATATTGTCAATTGCAGGCCTACAGTTGTTGTAGTAAGTTGCACTAATGTAACATTGACTGGCTTAAGAAAACGAATGAATGAATGAGTAAAATAACTATATGTTAACAAAATCTTATTTAAACATGAAAATATAATAAAATGATTATAAAAAAATACGAGTATTTGGATTTTATGAAAGAAAAATAAAACTTAAATTTCTGCCTTGTACAAATAAATACAAAAAAGGAAGAAAGCTTTATTTTTTATATTTTTATGTAGGATTTGTTAAAGAAAACTAAATTTCGCCCTCTTCTTTTAATAAAAGGGTTACAAATAATAAAAACTACTTAAGGCTTTTGAGATTTCATGTATGTACAATTGAGAATGACGATGATTGTTGCTGCAGTCAATTAAAATTATAAAAAACTAATTTAAAATTTGATTATGAGCAGTTTTTTTTAACTAAAAAAGGTCATCATAATTTTTATTTTTTATTATTGTTGGAAAGTAGGTTGAATTATGATGACAAAGTCTTTTAAAATGAAAATAAAAGTTAATAAATTAAATTTTAAATGCAGTCATTTAAGTGTAATAAAATACAAAAAATTATATTAATAAAACAATATTATACTTAATCTTAAAACTTCAAATATACGAGGGCGAAACAATGCGTTTAATAGCTATTGAAAAAATACAATCTCGTGTATTTTTCTATAAATAGAAAAAATTGAATTTCGAGTGCTCATTAAACATTATTTTTTGCGAAAAAAAAACTGTCAATTAATCCAAGGAAAAGCTCGATAAATACTGTGGTGGCTCTGCACCATCGATTTCGATGGTAAAAAAGTGGTTTACTGATTTTCGTTGTGGTGGCACAAGTACAAATGACGCTGAACGTTCTGGACGACCAATTGAGGTCAGTACACCCGAAAATGTCGAAAAATCCACGATATGGTGTTGGCCGACCGAAAAGAAAAATTGCGTGAAATTGTTGATGCCATAGGCATTTCATATGGCAGTGTGGTTACGATTTTAAATGATCGGCTGGGTTTAATAAAGTTCTTTGCAAGATGGGTGCCGCGTTTGCTCTCAATTGACCATAAACGTAAACGTGTGACAACTTTAAAGTATGGAGCTGTTTAACCGCAATCCGAATGAGTTTTTGCGGCGTTTTGTAACTGTGGATGAAACATGGATCCATTACTGTACTCCGAAGACCAAGTAGCAGTCTAAACAATGGGTTTCTCCAGGTAAAACTGCTCCGAAGTTTGTCGGCTAATAAGGTGATGACAACAGTTTTTTGGATTGCACGCGGAATAATCCACATCGATTATCTTCAAAAGGGAAAAACAATAAACGGCGAATATTATGCCAAAACGACCCCATATGGCCAAGAAAAAAGTTCTTTTTCATCAAGATAATGCACGGGTGCACACGTGTGCAGTCTCAATGGCGAAACTCTATGAATTGGGCTACGAATTGCTACCTAATCCGCCATATTCTCCGGATTTAGACCCTAGTGACTACTTTCTATTTCCAAACCTAAAGAAATGACTCGGTAGAAAGTGATTCAGCTCTAATGATGAAATTATTGACCAAACAAATGCCTATTTTAATTTCCTTGAAAAATCGTATATTTTACGCAAAGTAAATGACGACAATTACTCAAAATTTGACAGTAGTCTATTAACAGGTGGTACTTGATGGGAATAGTGTTGCATTTCATATAAAAATTGTATACCAAATATAACTTATTTGATTTAAGTTTTTAAGCGGCATTAGTAAAGTTATTAAAAAAGATCTTACTCTTCGTTACTGTACCAAAATAATAATTTATGCCAAATTTTAAACAAATTATTTTCAAAATTGCGGCATGTACATACTTTTCAAGAACAGCCAGATGGACAGACATCCCATGGCAAAAATCAAAAATTTTAATGAAGCATTTAACAAAAGTGGATTTGATAGATCTTTTAAATACTATCATTTCGTCCGCTACTGCATTAGCGGACTTTCGGGACTATTACATAGCGCAGATATAAACCTGGTATATATCTTATTTAGAAAAAACAGAAAAGTGAGAAAACCGAAAATTTTAACTACTACTTCTAACTCCCGCGAAAACGGTTATAATGTTGTTGCCTTCAGAAATGAATAACAAACATTACAATCGCACATTCTAATGATTACGAATTCATGCCTCCAGGTTTATATTTAAATAAAGAGCATTTAAATAGCGGGATATTGTACCATTTCGTAACCCTTCATGAGTTGCTCATTAAATAACACGTGGTACCTAAAAACTGTTAAAGTATATATGTATATTACCCAGTAAAAAGGTAGTATAAAAATTGTGCTGTAGATATCTCTCCTCAAACATTTGTAGAAATTTGTGGTCTAGGGAGTAAAAGGGTCTATAAAAGTGCTTGATACATCTTTATAATAGGATTTTCAAACAGTACCACCGACATGTTTCATACACTGTTTATAAAGAATACTATTTTGAAAGTTTTTTAGTTCAGAAAATACGTAGGGTACGAATAAAGTAACAATTTTTTACTCATAAACGTTGGAGGGTTTAAAAACTACAAAACTTTTTTCATTATTTTTTTTAACTCCAAAAAAGCACCTGGTATTGATGAAATCAGCAACCAGATGCTTTTAGAGCTAACCCGGATAGCATTAAAAGTAATACTTTATATTTTTAACGCTATATTACGCCTTGAATATTATCCACTAGAATGGAAGGTGTTATATAAAAAAAAAAAAATAAAATTTTCCCATAAATATATATAAATTATTAAAAAGCCATATAACTGGTCGGAAATGTACTCTTAAAGAAGGTGACTTCTTTAGTACCCCTCAGCCTATTGAAGTAGGTGTGCCCCAAGGTAGTGTACTGGGCCCTATCTTGCACCTGAAATATACCTCCGATAAGCCAACTAATAGTCAAACCCATACATCAATATTTGCAGACGATACAGCTATTTTAAGCACCCAAGAATGATATTGAGACATGGATAAAAAAATGGAAAACATATAACATTTACCTTGCGTAGAGAATCATGCCCTTATAAATAATCAAATAATACACCAGCAATCGCAGGTTAAATGCCTCGGAATAAATCTCGATCGACGCCTTACTTGGAAATTCCATATTGATGCAAAGTTCACCCAAATGAAATTGAAAGCACTCCAAATAAATTGGCTAATTGGCAGAAATTCTGTGCTCAATATAGATTGCAAACTGCTCCTCTATAACTCAGTTTTAAAGCCAATATGGAGTTATGGGATCCAGGTATGGGGTACGGCCTCAGCATCAAATATTGTGAAAATACAGAGACGCTAAAACAAAATATTGCGAACTATAACCGCAGCCCCTTAGTATGTAAGAAATGCTAATATACATAAGGATCTAAACGTTCTTTTGGTAAATGAATTTATAAAATAACATACAGGAGCATACTTGAAAAGATTGGAAATACATTCTAACCCACTAGCACGAAATATACTAAGAAGTAATGGATACATCCGATTGAGAAGAAGAAACACCGCAGAACTGAGCCGAAGTTTAACCATATGCATTAAAATCGTCTTTAGTCTAATGTTGGTTAGACTAAACAGATATTAAGATTTAGATTTAAGATTTGATTAATTATTGTTAGTTCACTTAAATTCTGTGAAGATTCAATAAATAAAATTACTGAAGAAAAAAATTGTTTTTTGGCAGAGAAGATTGTGATTAAAAGTGCTTGTGGATTCTAATCCACATAGAACCATATATCTTTATTTTCACGTTTCAAAGAGTTAGTTATTACAAAAATTTTAACAAGTACTATAAGAAGAACAAATAGGTATCACAAAATCTTCTCTTGTGGATTCCCATTCACTTGGGCTCAATATTACAATCATCCATCATCAATGATATATATATATATATATATATATATATATATATATATATATATATGTATATGAAAGAAAGTGCAAAAAGTACCTAACGAAAAAGTACCGAAAGGTCTCTTCATATAGGATCTTATTCACTTAGAGCTCTTTATATTTAGTTCCATGTTTCTACGTTGATTATTATAGAATATTCAGAAAGTTTCATTTTTAATTCTTACCCACATAGGGCAACGTATCTTTGACGTCATATTTCTAGGTTTAACCTAGAATACGAAAAAGTACCACAGAATCACCTTCTGTCAATTCTCATTCACTTTGACCATATATTTTTAATTTCATGTTTTTGTGTTCAAAAATACCAATAGAAAAATAGTAGCAGAAGTCCTCCTCTAAAATTCTTAATTTAATGTTTTTAGGTTTTAATACTACAAAAAATTTAAAAAGAAAATTTAGAAAACGAAAATGTACCATTATGAAACGAAAAAGTACCACAAATTCCCTGTAAGACCAATTATCTTTAATATAATGCTTTTTTTTATGTAATCCAAAAACTACCATTAGAAGAATAAAAAAGTACCACAAAGTATCCCACTTCAATTATTTACCCACATAAGACCGTCTTTAGTTTCATGTTTCTAAGTTTTATTACTATAAAAAGTTAAAATAGTACCGTTAGAAAACGAAACAATTTCCTCTAATGAAGTATTCACTTAGGACCATTTACCTTTAATTTCATGTTTTAACATTTAATACTGTAGAAAATTGCAAAAACTACCATTGGAAGAACAAAAAGGTAACACATTCTTGCCCTCTTGAATTTTTACCCACTTAAGACCATCTTTAATTTCATGTTTCCAGGCTTTAGTACTATAAGGAATTCAAAAAATAACGTTAGGAAACGAAAAAGTGCCATTATGAAACGAAAAAGTACCACAGAGTCTTCCCTAATGAATTCTCATTCAATCGGGACCATTTAGTTTCAATTTCATTTTCGGTTCAATATTATAGAAAATTTAAAAGAAGAACAAAAAAGTGCCCAAAGTCCTTCTCTTGAATTCTTACCCTCAGAAGATCACGTGTCTTTATTTTAATATTTTTTAGTTATGTTTTAGTAAGTTCAAAAAGTTAGTGAAGTAATTACTGATGTGGAGAATGAAGCGCTACAAGCGAAGATTTTTGTTAAATATAAATAATAAAGATTTTTTTGTGCGAATAAATACAAAAAAAAAAAAAAAAAATGCTTAAATGGATGATTATGTACAAATATAATCAGTAATAGCAAATAAGAAAATACAGGCAGAGAAAAAATATAGTTTTAGTGAACATAACATGACATGACTGTAAACAACAATTGTTATAATTCCATTTTATCATATTGAGTCCGATTTTATTGTTCATTTTTTCATGTTATGATCATATTATTATCCCACATATCAAATAAAACACATTAATTAAAAATATTGTACCATCATATATTGTGAAAGATAATACAATATATTTTTTATTAACTAAATCCTTTACTAGTAGTTAATCAATATCTTATTTTGCGTGTATCACACCAAATATTACAAAACCTTGTCTTCTTAGATTGATTCATGTATAAACTAAATGAGAATTATAATGAGGGTGGAAAACAAACATTAGAAAATAAATATATTCAAAAACAAACAAGTTATGCATTTTTCAACCATTTTTGTAAATATCATATTTATTTGTAACATTTTGTTGTTATGAGAATAATAATATTAATATGGTTTGATAACGAACTATGGTTTAAAAACAAAGAAAAGGTTTGATAACATTTTATAGTTGTAAAAATAATGATATTTTTTATATTAATAAAATTGTGTTTCCTGTAAAAATATTCAAAAACATAAAAATTTTGTAGTCAACTATATTAAAATTTTGATTGAATATAAACATTGAATATAAACATTGTCATGAACACAGTATTATTAAAATTAATGAATATTAAAAATGAGAACATAATATTGTTGTAGTGAAAATGCAGTAACTATGTTTGTTCACTGTGTGTAATTTCTTCGTTGCTGAAATTGCCATTTAAGGCAATTTTGAGAATGCAAAAAGGCTAGAAAAAAAGCTAGAAACTAAAACAAAAATTTTGAGGCTAAAAGTAAAATAAAAAGAGTAGATTTAGCCTTAAAAAGTCTAAGCTGCCAAAACTGGTCATCACAACCATATTTTTTCTCTGCATGTATGGTTGATGAAATATTTTAAAAAATAATTATAATAATTGACTTAGTAATTCACGAATTTAGTTAAGACACTTTCATTTGGCCTTGTGCGAATAAATACCAGAGACCAACTTTTTATTTTTATTTCAATCGAAATCTTCGGTGTTGAAAAAGTAACAAAAATCCATCATAACTTTTAATTTTTATCAATAGTTTTTTTCATTTTGATCGAAATAAAAAATATAAATATTATTTATTATATTTACCAGTCTGAGTTTACATAAAGCAGTTTTTCTTGCTGAAATTCTAGTTTCTTGTGGGATTGTGAGAATATGAAAGGGAACAAACTTGCCTGTAATTCGAAATTCGTATTGTTTTCCATTTTGGTATTAAAAAAAAATAAATAAAAGGCAATTAAAGCAAGAATTGCTGAAGTATAATTTTGTGTCTAAATGTGAATGTAAATGTAAACGTAAATGTAAATGCAAGAAAAAATTGAAAAATTTCAGAAAGCAAAATTGCTGTGTGTGAACTCAGACTTACAAAAGTTAAAAATTATTATGGATATTTATATTTAAAAATAAAAACCGCTCACATATTTTTTTGAACAAATAAAAAAATATTTTAAGATAAGTTAAGATATTTAAAATGATTGAAAAATAAAATTAAAAAGTTTTCGGGTGCCTGATAAATACTCAAAAATACTTAAATAAATAACTCTGTAGAAATAAAATTAGTAACAGCAAATAAGAAATTAGTTTCTTCGTTGTTGAAATACTAAAATTTTAGTCTTTTTAAGGCAATTTTAAGAATAAAAAAAAGTTAGAAAAAAAGCTGGAATTTAAAAAAAAATCTGAGGCTAAAACCAATATAAAATGGATAGATTTAGCCTTAAAAAAGCTAAACTGGCAACACGGCTTACTATTTTGAAACTTTTTTCCTCCTTTAATCAGTTGCTAGAAATTAACCATGTTCTCATGTCTACAAAACCTAACAAATTTAAGGAAAAGTGTTTTCATTCAAAAATAAAAAAAATAATAATAAAATAAAGTACTACAAATGAAACGTTTATTAAGAATTCAATTTTTAGCGACATGAATGGCATGACACGAACTCAATTGACTTTTAGTTCTTAACAGATTATTTTTTTCCATTAACAAAAAAAAAAAAAAAATTGGGAAAGCGAACGATAGAAAAACGAAAAAAGAAGACGGCATTTAAAAAGACATCATCACCATCGTCATGACAATGTATGAGAAATTAACTAACAATAGTTGCGTGCAGGAATACTATCACACAAACATACTCAAAACATACTCAAAAATAGAGAGAGACGAATTTTAGAGTATATACACCAGAGATGTTAATTTAAATTTTTAAACTGTACTAAAGAGCTATTCAAATTTGCCGTAATTGTATCAAAATAGAAAATTGTTATAAAATTATCACTTGAAGTTAAGAAATTCCGTAGAATTTCAGAAATAAACTTTTAATTTATTTTCATCGACATAAAGAAAATAGTAGGTGTGTTTTGTTGTTAACCAAAGAATACGAAGAATGGAAGGCTTGTCAAAAAAACCTTAGTCTGCTGTCAAGAAAAAAAGGCTGAATTTAAGATTGTCTTAGTTAAATTTTATTTATATGTATTAGTGCCGAAACCACTTTCACCACACATCATAAGCACACATCATTGCACAAAGGAATTATATTCGCAGGTTTTCATAAATTTTCATCTTTTGATTAGACTACATACACAAATACAAATGTAATTCAATTTTTTGGCTTTTTGTTGATGAATATTAAAATAGTTATACTATTTTCATATTTTAATTTCTCTTTTATTTTTCATACCAAAGTAGCAACTTTGTTCGTTCAATTTAAATTTCAACAAATTTCATATATATATATATATATATATATATATATATATATAAATGTGCGTGAAAAAATAATAAAAATATTGTGTGAGTGAAAAATTTGTCGCGAGTGTAATTTTCCTTTTGTTTAATTTGTGTTGTTTTTCTATCTCTCACAAGTGTGTTGAATTCACATAGAACTTGTAAGTGAGAAGGGAACAATGTTGTTGTTACACGAAAGAGACCCTCTCTCCGTTCTTTGTATTCTTTGGTGTTAACTTTCAAAGGCAATTTCATACAAGATTTTAATATATATATTATATATACATGTTTACTTAAACATCGATAAAAGTGATTCCAATTTATGAATAAAAATACAATTATAAATATAAGAATGATTAGAAATAAAAATATATAAAAATAAAATTTAAATTAAATAAAAATTTGTTTATTTTTAATTTTATAAAACGTGTAAATTTCGTAGTGCAATTCACAAATAAATATAAAGTGCTCCCAAATCGGATTAATGTAATTTTTTTATTTTGACTAACACTTAGCCAAGCAATAACACATAGCTAGTATTATTTAACCAAAAATCTTTCGATGAATTATTATTATTATTATTATTATTATTATTATTATTATTCTTTTTTATTTAAATATAATGGCATTTATATAAATTTTGATAACAATTTAGTGCTTTTTACTTCTTCTTTAATCCCATCACAAATATCCTTCTTAATCTCTTCATAGTTTCTAAGAACAATTAATGTTAATAATTCAAATTATTGACTCCAAATATTAAAGAGTCCATGAGACCCTGATGCGAGAATTTTATTTTAAAATAAATAGCTGAGATTGATGTCAAGTATAAAAATTGCTCTTTTTCTTAACTAATTTGAGATTTTTTAAATATTTTTGCAATTAAAGTTAAAATTTGGTTTCTAAATAAGATGATTTTCTATAGTAACTTTATAAAAAATTGAAATTAGAAACACATTTAATTGTACCAAATTGGTCACTGGTGTACCATTGTACTTTTCAGTCTCGACTTGTGTACAAAAAAAAAAAAAAAAAAAAAAAAAAAAATACAACTGTACCAATTTTGGCATCCCTGATATACACATCTACATACACTTGGGCTTTAGTGATATGCACTAAAGGCTTATTTAAAAAGACGAACAGTAGAAAGATTTTAGCCGAAAAGGGGATTTTATATTTTTAAATTATAGAAGACAGATTTGCTGACAAATTTAAAAATAAAAAAAATTTGTATGTAAATATTTTTTTGTCCCTTTTATACTAAAACGACGCATAGTATTGCAAACACCGTTACCTCTTGGCGACTTTGGTCGCAAATTGCTCCTTTTTCAACCACCTGGGCAATATTTTGGCCTTTTTTTTTTAAATGGTACTAAATGGCGAAAAGCTATGCTGTTATACCAATCAACGAAAGAATTAATTATCTTGAGATTATTTTACAATTTTATAAAAAAATCCGGAGAATTTATAACTGATCTGAAATTATTACAAACTAAAGCTAATGATACATTTTGTGAACAACTATTGAAAACATCAAAAGCCGATGCTTTTTGGACCGGATTGGAAAAGTTAAAAACCAGATTCGATGAATACTTAATGTATATTTTTACCTTGCCTCAAAGCAGTGCTCCGGCGGAATGTCATTTTTCTAAATTATCACTAATGAAAAATAAATTGTCCAAAAGACCTAAAGTCAACAGTTGTGAATCCATTGTTTTAATTTTAATTTTGTTAGACGGAGATTTGTAAGACTAGAGTCGGATTGAAAACCTAATACAAAAGTACAGAAGTTTAATTAATAAAAAGAGAATTTTACGCTAACTACTTTTATGAATAAATCTTTATTTTTGCAATAATAAAAATTATTATAAATAAATTAATAAATATAATATTATTAACAAAATTGAATTTAGTAACTTCTTTTAACAAAATATTTTTTGTTTATATTTTTATCAAATAAATAAATTTTCAGAAGTTTTTTAGGTATTGAAGCAGCTGGCACCTTTTTTGCAAAGGTCCCCTTTTTTTGGCGATTTTTTCTTATTTTGAAATTCTCTTTTTTGAACTTTTTTTAATTCTCAATGGTAACGCTGGGTATATGTATGAATACTGTCATACACTTTCTAAAGATTATTTATTTTTTAGGCTCTATCTTCTTGACGAGTAAAGTAATACAAAAATAATTAATAGTGTAAATTCAACAAGGGTTTTGTTTAAAATAATAAATTTTAAAATTAGTTAAAATTAATTTAGTTATAGCAAAAATTAAGATATTGTTAAAATATAAAAGTGTTCAGTTTTGCTCCATCTGAGAAAAGATTCAAAAAATAATGTTATAAAAACAGGCAATGCCTTTATTTTCACAAACTGAATGCATTGTAATGCAGTTTAGTTTTCCAGTCGAGGTATAACTCAATCTGTCCAGGTTCGTTTGGAAGGTCTGCTTTCTTTGAAAATAAAAACACAAGTATTTTCTTAGATGGTAAAATAAATTCAAAACAAAGCTTTTATTTATGAAAATTTAAACTACTTAAGACTACATAATGCTACGAGGTTGTTCGGATAATTCAGCGGTGCTATACGATGATACGTTAAAACGATGTGGCGTTGAAACTACGGTACGATGAGGAGTTGCTACAATGAAACGGCAATGCCGTGGAAAATGGAAACGGTTTTCTGGTGAATCGACGGGAAAAATAGAGAACTGGTAGCTCGTAAAATATGAAAGGAAACGGTTTTTCGAATTAATAATCTGGTGTTTGTTCGGTATTTCTGAATCGGCAAAACTACTTTGCTTTTAAGAATAATTCAGAAGCTCTGAAGGTCGGTAACTATACGTACAAAGTACTAGAATAACTACACGGACTCAAAAGAGTTCGGTAGCTTTGAGTTCGGCTAGTGACGAATGCAAATTATGAAAGTAATTATTTCGGACTCAAAAGAATTAGGAGGCTTTGAGTTTGGCTAACTACGGATACAAAATATGAAAATAACTACTTCGAACTCAAAAGAATTCGGAGGCTTAGAGTTGGGTAAACTACGAATGCAAAATACAATAGTAAATATTTCGAACTCAAGGGAATTCGGAGGCTTTAAGCTTGGCTGGCTAACTACGAATGCAAAATACGAAAATAACTATTTCGGATTCAAAAGAATTCGGAGGATTTGAGTTCAGCTAACTACGGATGCAAAATACGAAAGTAACTATCTCGAACTAAAAAGAATTCGGAGTCTTTGAGTTCGGCTAACTGCAAAATAAGAAAGTAACTACTTCGGACTCAAAAGAATTCGGAGGCTTTGAGTTTGGCTATAAACGGATGCAAAATATGAAAGTAACTACCTCGAACTCAAAAGAATTCGGAAGTTTTGAGTTCGGCTAACTACGGATGAAAAATACGAAATTAAATACTTCGGACTAAAAAGAATTCGCAGGCCTTGAGTTCGGCTAACTGTGGATGCAAAATACGACTCAAAAGAATTCGGAGGTTTTGAGTTCGACAAACTACGAATGCAAAACACGATAGTAAATACTTCGAACTCAAAAGAATTCGCAAGACAATACGATTAGTAATAACTACGACACGTGTCTATGTTAACGAGCGGATATTCGGACGGTACTTCGGGATCATGTAGAAGTGCTGTATGAACAACAATATCATCAACACTTTTGTCACAGGACTGTGACTGTATAGGAACAAAATAAAATTAACTAAATGGGAATTATAGTGCGTAAAAATAAAATAGACTAAATGGGAATTATAATGCGTACCATCAAACAAGTTGGTTAAAGAGAATTACACAGCAAAGCACAATGAAATCAACAATACTGTACATTAAAGGTGTTAAGTTAGTTCTTATATTTGATATCATACATATTTAGTAAATTATGTTTTTACTATAGATATGTAAATAAGTTTGCATTCATATGTTTATTTCATATGGTTTATATTTAAGTATATTTGTAATGACACTTAACACCATAATATGATGTGTCATAGTCATTGTTCACAATGATTAAAATCAATTTAATTTCACTGTATCTTTATATTCCTTGGCTGCAGTTCAATGCGTCCTGATTCCATTTTTAAATCGAATCACATATTTTTAAATGAATTTAAATCTCGGCTTCTTGCGAATCCCTCTCTTATGTGCCACTCTATATTTTAAGTAAGCTTTCGGCGAGCATGAATAGGAAAGTACTTACGTTTACACTTAAGCTAGCGATCAGTATTATTCTGTAACGCAATAACTTCATCATTATATTCCCAGAAACTGGTAAATTTTATCGAATAATACAAGGAAATTTTCCTAGCACACAATGTTAATAATTAGTACCATTGGACCGATACTTATGTATGGGAGACTTTCCTAAACCATTAGAAAACCATCCTTTCGTTTTATAGTTTTGTTAGCCTAGTCAGCAATCCTTATTTTATACGAAATCAGTTGTTGTGTTCAAGCAAAAATATGTTTGCTGTTTACAGCTTTCAACGGTCCAGGATTTATAAAATTTTTGGCAATTTATAAGGTTCACTAAATTTTGTCTGATGACTAGTTTTAGTTCTTTGGGTTTTTTGTCGCAATAGCGCCATTTTTCTAAAGATATCGGGATAGAGTCCAAACATTAGCATTGAAATTATTAATTTTAAAAGGTTTTTGGGGGATTAATTTTTCCCCGATGTTAGTAATTTTCAAATTTGTTTAGCATTTCGGCTTCTAAATATGCTTAATAGTTCATTCTTCAAAAATTTTTGGACGTTTTCACGTTTTTTAAATTTTATTATCAAGGTTTGAGATAGTTACGTCCTTGTCAATTTTTTGGAAGGAAATCTCACTAGAAATATATTTTTAATTTTTTTCGACTTCTGGATTTAATCAGGCTATTTCGTATTAAATATTTTTAACACGATCCTAAAAAGTTTTTTTTTTCATTAAGCGATCTTAGCTGAATTATATATTTTTGTGTTATTTCATTCGCAAATCTAAACAACAGAGTTTTTAATCGAATTTGAATTGGTGCAAAAGTGAACACTTTTATATTTTAGAGATTTCAATATTTTTATATCAGCCAAACAAATATATTAATTTTTAGTAGTTAAGTATTTTAAATTAAAGCCTAAAGTGTATATTCTACTATTTTGATTTTATTTCGGATCGTTCATTAAGAAGATAATGCCTAAAAAAGTAAATTGTCATAAAAAAGCGTTATTTTTGCTTCTTTAAGCAATGCTACACATGCTCGGACTTTAGACACTAAAGACTTAATTCAAAAAGGTGAACAGTGGTGAGATTTAATTATGGAAAATATTTGTGCAACAAAGCTAACAGTAAAAAAAGTTCTATGGGAAGAATTATTTTGTCCACTTTTTCCTAAAACGAGTCATAGTGTTGCAAATATACTATTCAATAAATCCGATGACAGTGATAGTGCTTGTAAGTATGTTAGTGTCTGCATCTAAGTGTATATGAGCATTAAAGTAGTGGATGTATTATATTCATTGTACCTACTAACACCAAAAAAAAAAAAAAAAAAAAAACATGAAACTTTAATACTTAACGACTGTAAGGATATCTTTTTCTCTGATTTATTGGCATGCAATAAGTAAATCTTAAACTATTTCTATACAATCACTTTCTCAATATACTGGTATAAATATAGCCTGATTCTAACATTTCAGCAAATATTAAATTTTTTGTTTGCTCCTCCTTTCCTCCTTCCTTTATATTAGTTTGATTTTTTTTTTGAAAAACTTTCTCATGTATGAGAAATTTTTATACATTTGTTATTCAGAATTTTTAAGCAAACTTGAATATTTTTAGTTTTGTTCAGCTGTTGTCTCTGCTTTGCTGCTGCTTTTTTTTTACTTCATCATTATGATCATCTTCGTAAAGATTTATGCTGGTGGGCGAATGTAACTAAAGAAGTGTATGTGAGTAATAAAATGAGCGTATGTATGTGTGAGTATCTTTGTTGCTTTTGCTGTGAGTATTTGAACTGTAGTTTAAAGCAAATAACACGTTTGGTTTGGCAAATTAAAACTACAACAACAACAACAATAAAATAGGAAAAATAAAAAAAAATGGAAAATAGGAAAGAAAACTAAGTAGAACTGAAAATGACACTCGTTGTATTTAAAAAAAGAAATAGGACTGACATAGAGCTCAAAAAATAATGGATAAAATAATCGACAAATTTACAAAAACAGTTCGCTACTAATTCACTTTTAAATTAACTCTAGTTCAGTTAAAGCTCAATTCTAGTTCCGTTATATTTGAAGTTAATTTCTAGTTCAGATCTTGTAAAGTTTACCTCTAGATAGGTTCTAGAAGTCTAGTTTAGTTCTAGCTCAGTTGTAGTTCAGTTCTAGCTCAGTTCTAGTTTAGTTCTAGTGCAGTTCTTCTTCAGTTCTAGTTGAGTTCTAGTTCAGTTCTAGTTTAGTTCTAGTTCAGTTGTACTTCAGTTCTATTTCAGTTCCAGTTCACTTCTAGATAAGTTTTAGAGGTCTAGTTCAGTTCTAGCTCAGTTCTAGTTAACTTATAGTTTAGTCCTAGTTCAGTTCTAGTGTCGTCCTTGTTCAGTTCTAGTTAAGTTCTAGTTCATTTCTAGTTCAGGTCTAGTTAAGTTAAAGTTCACTTCTATTTATGTTCTAGAGGTCTAGTTAAGTTCTAGTTTAGTTCTAGTTCAGTTCCAGTTAATTTTTTGTTCAGTTCTAGTTAAGTTCTAATTCAGTTCTACATTAGTTCAGTTCTACTTCAGTTCTACATTATTTCAGTTCTAGATCATTTCTAGTTAAATTTTACTTCAGTTCTAGTTTACTTCTATTTGAGTTCTAGTTCAGTCAGTTCCACTCTAATTCAAAAGCTATGTTGTCCTACATGGCAATCCTTCACATTCATTTCACATTACTTAGCTAGTTAACTCTACAAAGTTCTCTAGCTTTGTTGCTCTCCTTCCTTGCTTTTTCCCCTTCCTCCAAATAATCATACTCTTATTTTCTGGCATACCTTAAAATATACTTCAGTTTGCTGCAATCTAACAAACTCAAACAGACAAAGAAATAACTAAAAATGCATTTCAAATTCAAACGTTATTGACATACAAAAATTCGTAACAAAAATACAAAAAACATCAAAATTATACCCCAAAAAGCAGCTAAGCTGGCATTTTACGTTTTAGGTAGATTTCCAATTTTTAAATATATTTTGACTGCTCTACTTTAAAGGAATAAAGTTTGCAAAAATTAATGTGTTAGAGCAAACAAGAAAAGTTTGAACTTTAAAAATTCACTTTTCTTTCATTCAGTTTATAATTTTTTTTGGAAACAAATATGAGTCAGCACTTTATATTTTGTATAGTAAATAAATTTCCAGCTATTGTTTTTTAGTACTTATGTTATCAATGCTGGAAAATGAACTCTATCGTTATCTTTATCCATGAGCAGACAATAAGGAAATAAAGTTTTTTTTTTTTGGTTATTCTTTTTATACTTTCACAAAAGGAGACAAGTGATGACAGTGGAGAAAAAAAAAACACAGAGATGAAAAAAATAACAATATTGAACGTTTGGACTTAATCATGGAAAGATTTCCTCAAGTAAACTCAAGAAAACTGACGTAGAGTTGAACGAAAATTGAACTAGAACTGAACTAGAACTGAACTAGAATTGGACTGTAACTGATCCAGAACTGAACTTAAACTAAACTAGAACTGAACTAGAACCAAATTCGAACTGAACTAGAACTGAACATAAAGAGAACTAGAAGTGAACTATTTGTTTTGCTCTAATTCATATCATCTTAAATCTGTTTACTTTATTACTTTTTTTAATGTCCTGCAAATTGTTCAACTAGATTTGTTTTTAGCATTTACTATTTGCCACAAAACTAGCACAATTTTAGGTTTATAAGCAATAAAAGCATCTAAAAGGAAACAGCCAAATCAAATACGTTAAAATATAAATATACTTACCATTTTTAATATTATAAACAAGGCCACAAGTTTTTGGATGATTTCTAATAAAAATTAAAGTGCGTGTACGAAGAAATTTTAAGCATAATAAAAGAAATTGAGTATATGCATATTAGAGTATGTAATGAGGTATAATTAAAATGGATTAAATAGTTGGATTGTATGAGAAATATACATCTTGTATTTCCTTTAGTAAAGTTTTAAAGGGACTCATATGATCACATTTTTTTTGGTCACTTCCTTTTATGTTTCATACCAAATTGAATATCATACAGACACACAAATCCACCAACAAACATTTGTTTGCAGCCACAAAACAAAATAAACAAAATCTTAAACAAATCTAGGTCAATCTAAAGTCTTAAATGGTAAAACAAAACCATAAGACCTAAAACTACCAACAAACAAAAAAAAAAAAAAAAAAAAAAAAAAAAAAAAACTGAACTCTTAAAAAAAGAAACGCTTAAACTTTTACACTATTGACTATTGCATCGAAATTGTTAGATGGCAATGGCAAAAAAGTACAAATGCGGATCTATACAATTTTTGCATTTTTATTGGATGGTTGGCACTTTTTTCTTTTGAGCAAATAAACATCGAGCATGCAGCAGCGGTGTAAATAGTACATTTAGTGTACTTTCTTTTTGTATCTGTGTTAAATTAAGGAGTTGAATAAAAAATGAACTTCATTCGTAATGGCTGACATCACATATAAAAACGGATACAAAAAAAAAAAAAAACCGAAAATTGATGCCATTGAATTTTTGTGGCGAAAGTTTAATTTGAAAGCTATGTGGTTGTTCCAGTGTTGCAACTGCAGCAGAAAATGAAAAATTGTTGCTTTTTTTAAGTTTTTACGTTTAAATTGCTCTGCAGATTTGATAAAAGTGTGGAGTGTCTTTCTTCGTTTTATTATCAAATGCAAATGAAATCAATTGAGGGTATGTAATTTAAGCTAAGAAAGGAAAGGACATTTAGAAAATCAAGGAAAATCTTTTTTTTGTTTTGATAATTTTTGAAGAAAACTAAATAAGATATTTTTTGAATGATTTATATGGTACTAAAGAATTTATTTATCTTAGGTTTTATTTTTTGTTTATATTGTTAATTTTGATTAAAGATATTGCTAATTTAATTTTTATGTAATTTTACTAATTGAAACATTTGCCACTTCCTCATTGGGAATTAGTTTGTGGTTAAAGCAAAATGCAGATTTTCTTGAGTATCCGATAAGTTATAGACGTTTTTCAATTTGTTTATGTTAAAGGTTATTTTTTTAATTTTTTTTTTTAATTATAAATAAAATAGTACTTTCAATATTTTTGTTGTAAATACTTAAATACATATACATTTAGTACATATTTCAAATTGTGCTAAACTATAGGATTTATTCGACTTAATCAGGAATAACTTTATAAAACTTTCTATACATTTCTTATGTTTGCATTGGAAAGTATGCAACAAATTAAGCATCAAATAAAATGCTTAAATTTATTGATCAGCCTTAGGAAAGGTATAAGAACTATTTCGATTTTTATGAGAGTTAAAATAGATTTATTTATTCGAAAGGAAATGGCATTTGAAACTTTTTATGTAAATATTTTTATTCATAAAAAATTTAGAAAAAGGGTTTAAATTTTGAAAAAGATTATGAAAATAAAATTAAAAATTATTTATTTTAATTTATCTAAAATAATTAACTTCTTTATTGAAAAAGCAAGTTAGAGCTGCGCCGAATCTTTTAAATCCTCCACCACCTTTACGCCCTAAAGTATGCTTTTGTATTTTCATATTTATATATTAAATAAATAATCTACATTTGTTTTATAAAGTACAAAAATTTAAACTCAAAATTAAACTATCATAGCAAGCAAATTTTTCGAGCGTAAACAATAAATGACAAAATTTAAATAAAAACATTGTTATCATGAATATAGAGTTATTAAAATTCAAAAAAATTAACAATGATATGTGCCAATTATTGCATGTTGTTGCTCTTAGATTATGGTCACTACAACTGCATATTCTCTTCTTGTGATGGCTAATATGCATATGTGTTTGCCAAAACTACTATATTAGCTTGATAAAAAAATAAAAAAGTAAAAAAATAAAAATAAAAAAATAAAATAAAAAAAATAAATAAATAAATAAATAAAAATAAATAGTAAAAAATTAATTTGGCTAAATGATTCAAGTCATCATTGAAGCATGCAAATGTTGTGGAAAAGGAAAGCTGTAAGAAATTTATATTTCTATATTTGAAGAACTGTCTTAGGGGACTGATTAGACTAGGATTTCATTAATAAATAGCATTTTGTAATTTTTTTTCTTTAAACAATAATTTCTTAGGAAAAATTTAGAACTTTTTCTAAAATCATTAGTTCAGGAGTTGATGTAATCAGAAGCACTTCAGATTATTTAGTAACATCTTAGAATTAGAGGCGTCGCAACCAATTCTGATACTCTTGGATTAGAACAATATTTTGAATCTAAATTGATTTTAAATAATGTTTTTGAGATCCAGAGCTTAAGAACAAGTTTTGTATTATTTCTACATCACTGCTATAAACAAATTACTAGTTCCCAAATGACTTCCTGGAACGGTTTGAAAAACTTAAGAGTAATGAATAAAAAAAAGAGTTTAACAAAATTTAATTGTTTTAAAAAAGTAGCCTTTAGGAAGTTACTCATTAAAATGAAAAATATAATCAAACCGTTGACTAACGCTTCTATAGAACTAGTTCTAAGTGTGACAATTTCGAACAAAATTCATTGATTAAATAACTAGTTTTAGAACTGTTCCATTGAATGGGTACTGGCTAGGTAACACCTCTACAAAACTAATTCTGAAGGTGACAATTTCGAACAAAAATCATTGGTCGTAACGCCAAACTAAAACAAGTGAAGGCTATTTCCATGCTTTCCGAATTTAATTGTAGAACTAATACATTCGCTAATATCTTAAAGATTTGTATTTTAAAAATATTATAATAAAAATATGTACAAACAAATCCAAAAATCTTTTAAAAATATATAACAACAACGCTTTTCCTCTCCCCAGTCGAAGTTAAAAGATCTGAAGCCGTTAGAAACTGCATAACACTTAAAGTATTAAATTAGCAAATTTTTCAAAATGAAAAAAAAAAAAAATAAAACATAATAATTGGTGTAAATTCGCTCCTTGATTTATATACAAAATCAGTTTCGATAGGATTTGGAGAGCAAACAATAAGTATAACAAATTTAAACTTCTTAAAACCAGAACAGATTTAAAAAATATTACATAAAATAAAAATAATAAATCCGCATATGAAATTTCAAAATATGGCTTCGTTAGAATTTTTTGGATGAATAATTTTATAAATAAGCCGAGCTTTAATTTTCTGCGCCGTTTGGGAGCTTCAGAAAGCTCTGGAAAGAGAAAGCATGCTTAGGAATTTATATATATAAATCCCCGTTTCTCAGCTCCCTGATAAAAATTTCAAAGCCTGGCTAGAATTTGCATGACGAATGGTTCTATAAAAAAGCCGAATTTAAAAAAGATAAGCTTGAGAAAGCTTTGGAAAGAGATATTTTATATTTTGTATATTATGTTTTATATATTATATATATAATTATATTTATATTGTATTTTATTTTTTATATTTTATGTTTTGTATTTTACATTTCAAGTTATTTTTAAATATCGAAAAATAGATAAAAATTTAAAGAACACTTTTCAACATTTATTGTTGCATCCTTTTATGGAAATCGATATAGTTTATGACTAATTTATCTCAGAACCCAGAGAAGCCCATTATTTGGACTACTGGGTCTTCGGTGTATTTAAACATATTCATATTTTTTATTACACAGAAAATCATTCGCTTCTATTTTTTATTCTATGGTTTAATTTTATATCAAAATTTAGGGAGTATATACAAGCAAAAATAATATAAAAGAAATAGTAAAAACAAAATTCAAGTAAGTTGTTCTCATTTAAATGTGTAATTTAATCAATAATTTACTTGATTGATTTAATAAATTGTTAGTTTGAAAATTTTTTCTATTTTTAATTTTTTACAGTCATTAGTAATTGCTGTAATCATTTTGGAGAGAGGTGTGTATTTCTCTTGTTCATTACTTTCAATTTGACCAAAAAATATTGTTTTCTTATTTTTATATTTTCAAAATAAATTTTGAAACAAATCTATTTCTAATAAATATCTAATGATCTAAACATAAAATAACAAGCCTATAATTCTTTTTCATATTTAAAACTTCTGTTGGAAAATAATTTTCCCACAAGCATATAAATACCACAATTCAGTTCATTATTTTTCTTTCCAAATATACCCTAAACAAATTAACAGCAATTGGAATTGCACAAAAATGAAAACCAAATAGTATTTAAGTGCAAACAGGAGTGTATTAAATACAACAGCAGGAATCGTAACCACATGCATTTCATAGATAAGCATAACTTTAACAAACACACACACATAACTAAATATCCCAAATTGGATATGCAAAAAGGATTTGGTAGTCACTATAGAGAGACCGGTGATATTATAGGAGTTTATGCACAAACTAAATGTTACAAAATTACAGAAATTTTCTTTGAAATATTTCTAGGATGGCATTCACATTGTGACACAAGTACTCAAAACAGTGTTACATTTCTTTCATTGTTTTGACTTCAAATGTAGTACTGCCCATATTGGACTTAATAAGGAAAAGAAAACCACAAAAAATATGAACTTTAATTATGGAGAGAACTTGTTTAAAAGAAAGCAGGGGTAATCAGAAAATGTGTAGGAGAATATGTGAAATTGTAGTAGAGAATTTTCTATGTAGGTACCATAGAATGCAACTAGAAGTTTATGTGAGAGACAAAAACCTAATTCAGTTTTCAAAAACCTAAATCATGCAATAACAAAATATAAGTGGTTTCACATATTTTGTTTTTGAGTTTTGAAAAAAAGTTAGTAATTTTTTTGAAAATTAAGTTCTATTTGTATTCTATGGTAGGTACTGTATTTGTAGGAATATATTTTTTTTTTGTTTTTAAATTTTTCAAAATATCCAAAATAACATGTACTGAAGTTATTTTAAATTTAGAATGATTTCAATATGAACAAATTATGGCAAAGGCTTCATTTGAAATTCATTTAATTCATATAAAGTTCCTTTAGAGAAAAACAGTTTCCTACTTGTCCGCTTGCCTAAATTTCCTGTTTTTATGCACAATGTGTTTCCCTTCCATTTCAACAATATTTCAAAAGTTCGTGTATATTTTAGCAGTTTGTCTTTGTATGTTTCTTTTTTTTTTGGACCAGATTTTTTGTTGTCTATTGTTTATGAAGAATCCTCAGTTTGTTTAAGTAGGAAGTCATTGTTTAGTGTTATTTTTTTTTAGTCATATTGTATGCTGTAGTGTTTATATAAAAGCATGTTTTTAGTACATTGGATGTTAATCTTAACACTAGGTGTATTGTTTTTTGTTGTATAGTAAGTTGACATGTAGTTGGAGTAGCAATAAAAGGAATAAAATGTCTTTAGCTTAGGTGAAGTAGGCACCTAAAAGTTTAATATGTTAAATGATGCATTGTTATATTGTACTTGCAGTATTTTATAAGATAATTGGCATTTTGCTATTCTCTAGAGTTTAAAAAAAAATATATTTTGTTTAACTAAAGTTGTATTATATTATGACATAACCAATTAATAGACAAATAATTAGACTCTGAGTCAGACTATGTACTAAACAGTTTTACTAGTTTAGCCATTTTCTAACCTAATGTCGAAAATTTTAATCCTGTTTAGACATTGAAAAATTTATTTAGCTATTGGACATTTTTATTTATATTTTAGCCATTTTTATATTTTATGCTAAATATACAAAAATTTTTAAGAATTTTTACTTTATAAACTGTTTTCTATACAAATATACTTAAATAATTCAAAGGAAGAATATTACTTAGTGAAAAACTATTAATGCTTACACGAAGATAAAAAATAAGGTTCTGGTAATGTAAGAGCAACACATATTATGATTAAAATATATGATTACAGTTTACAATTGATTACAATTTAAAAAATGAGTCATATTCTATCAAGATATGAAGCGAGTTTCTCTTAAAATTGGTAATTTCGTTTGCGATCCTTCAGTCTGTAAATCAACTTTTTTTTCGGTTATCAGGATTCGTTTCGGAGACCATGGAGTCTGTATTCTTTGTGGCTCAAAAAAACTGTATTTCCCGACTCAGCTGTTTTATATTGTCGACATATATTTTGATTACATAGTGCAACAATAAAAAATTGCCTCAATAATTTCAACGCAAAATAAAAGCGTACCACTGGTATGGCAAAACCTCCAAAGAGTTTTCCGAAGTTAGTTCAAATTTCAGTTTTATTTTTCAATATAATTGAAAAATCAGTCAAATTATTGAATTCAAATGTTATTATGTGTTGTTGTTTTATAGACTACTAGCATTATTGTAATAGATTTTCGCTGTATGTCACTACCTTTTTACGCCCATTTTTGCCATAAAATTGTTTGCTTTATTTGACTTTATTTATCTAAACAACTGAACCGGAATGAAACATTGCACATATTTATGTCCTTGAAGAAAGTACTCACTTTTTTAAGAAAACATTGCTTGGCTTCTTATTAAGCAAATTTCAAATTTCATAAAAATGTTGATAGCAGTCGTGAAAACAATATCACAATGTAATAAAAGTGTGCAAAATAACTACATAATTTTTTTTATTTTTCGTGTATTTTATTTGAATTGTTTTAGTAACGTCAAAATAATAACGAGACTGATTTTTACTGAAAATTGGCCAAAAACTGGGCATGGCATTCAACTTATATGTTAGTTCATAGTTTTATTAAAAAAAAAATATGTGATATATGTGCAAAATTTCGTTTAAACTTAAAAATGAATTGCTTAGTTTATATCCTATATAAACTATGCTATGAAGAAAATGAGACTATAAAAAGTACTATAAGCTAAGAGTACAATATGAACGAGAATATGAACTAGACTATAATTCAGAACACTTCCTCGATCATAAGCTAGACTCCGTGCTAGCTGCGACCTATATCAAGAACTAGGCTACAAATTATACCACGAAATAGACTACGAATAGACTAAGAACTAAAGTATAAGCTGGACTATGTACTTGGCCATGAAGTAGACTAGACACTGGACAATAAATTAGGCTTGTGAACTATAAATTTGACGAAAATTAAACTACGAACTGAACTGGATATTGAACTAGATTACGAACTAGATTATAAATTAAACTACGAACTTTAATAGAATTAGAATACGGGCTAGACTAAGAACTGAAATGTTAACTGGAATAAGAACTAGACGGAGAACTAGACTTTGAAACAAACTATGACCCAAACTATGAACTGGATTATGAATTAGACGGTGCAGTAGACTATAAACTAGATACTGTACTGTGAACTAAACTATGATAGTGAGCTATGAACTAAATGAATTGAACTACGAACTATACTATTTTGAATATGAATTAAACTATAAACTTAACCTTGAACTAGACTATTAACTAGGCTGTGAGCTGAACTATGAACTAGGCTATCAACTTAAATATGAATATTAATTAGACTGTGAACCCAACTATGAACTTTACTATGAATTAGACTACGAGTTGGACGAGACTATTAACTGCACTACGTAGTAGACTATTAATTAGAATATGAATATTAAGTAGAATATAAGCTACACTGGAAATTAAACTAGAACATAAACTAGGCTAAACTCTGAACCAGGCTATGAATCAGGAACTAACTACAAATCTGACATGAGTTATACTATGGATAAGTCAATGATAAAAATAATACGTTAGGCTATGAACTGAATTATAATCTATATTACTTATTAAGTGAACTACCGAAATTGCCCAAGAATGTTGTGAGATTATGAACTATGATCAAATCAGTATGTTATAAATTAATATTGTATTAAAATTATTAGTTTATAAAATTTGCTAATATATGTATGTCCTTTATAATTTTATAAAAGTTTAAGAAGTCCTTGAAAATATCATTTATATATTTTGAAATTTTTAAATTTATTTCTTGGTCATTTATATGTCAATAAAAAAATATACGTACAAAAATTACCATTTTTGATTAGCAAATTTACATTGACACAACTACTTATGTTGCTTTCCTTAAAGAAAAATACAGCAAAAATCATTTAAATTTTTTATCTCTGCCTATAGATTATTAAACATGGGTTTAGAATTTCGTTATTTCTGTCTAAATTTGTTAGATTCTCAGTTTTTATTTTTTTTATAGTTTTTCTGTCTTTGTTTTTTTTTTCTTTTTATTTTTCTTTCTTTTGTTTCGAAAGACAGCTTATACCAGAAAAAGTTAGAGAATAAGGAAAATAAACACAATTTATATTGTTGTTTTATTTTGTTTTTCTTTTATTATTTTTATTTTTTATTTTTTGCTGTATATGCTTCTGACTTGTAATTTATCTTCTAGTTCGTTTGTTGCCTGATTTTTTTTTATTTTTTTGTATAAGATTGTACGAGTATGTGTGTGTTCTTATATGGCTGTGTTAGCATACAAACATCCCAATAAGATTCCACATAAGTAGATCCTTTTGTTGTTATTCTAACGATTTTAGGTTGATATGTGTTTTATATTCTGCTCAAAATACTACTAATACTTTTACACATTCATACATATATATTTTGTGAAATTTAGTCTTACTAGAGTCACATTTATTGTTGCGTTTCAGAGGGAAACAAAATTGTAGTAAACTATACTAAAACTATGAAAAATAATGAACCAGGTAAAAACAGGTAATAATCTGGACATATTTTAGTTAGAGTTTTGACAGAAATTAGTCATAGTCTAAATCATAGTTAAGTTTATAGTCTGGTTCATAGTTTATAGTCTAATTCATATTTTAGTTAAAAGTTTTCGTAGTCTTGTCCAGAGTCGAGTTCCTAGTATAGATAATATTCTTATTCATAGTCTAGATTATAGTCTAATTCATAGTCTAATTTATAGTCTAAATCATAGTCCCTTCGTAGCTCACTTAGTCCATAGTTTAGTCATAGTATACATATTCCTCAATTTTAGCATAAAGTTTAACTGTTTCGCATCTCTTTTTAAGTCTCTATATAAATTTAGTTTTGTATATTTAAATGTTTAGTTGTCTTAGCATTCCTTCCCCCCCTTCTTGTACTACTGCTATATTATTTGCTACGATAACAATAAGAAAATGTGCTATTATTGGGTAATTCCAAAAAATTTCGACACAAAATTAAATTTTTAAAAATTTTATATCTTTTTTTAAGTTTTGAGGTTTTCATTAAACTAGTTATCGTGTACCTTATCGCTATGTTCTATGCATCTATAAAGTACAACACCTCGGACTAAAATTTCAAAAATGAGCAAAGTTTAAGGTTAAAGAACTTTTATGTGCATTATCCAATTTGATATTAATGGAAAGGACTGATATTCTTCTTTATCATTAAATTATTAAAGTTACACATCCACCTGGCACAAGGAACTTTAAAATGAAAAAAAAGTATCCGTTATCCTAGAATATCCTGAAAAAGGTTCTTTTAATTTTCATTATTTTATAATAGGATGTTAACAATCAATTGTTGTTATAGTGTAAAAGTTTTAAAATGGGATCTCAGTGGGATCAGAGTTCGTTAGTTTGTTAGTAAGAACAACTTTACTAACAAATTAATATCTTTTTAAGTGTTCTGATAATTTTATTTTAAATTTAGTATCAAAAAAAAAAAAAAAAAAAAAAAAGATAAAAACAAGCAGTGTTACTCAAGATCGATCATATAATATCCTACATGCTTGTGTATATTCACTGAAATGATTATCAGAAGAGGGTCTTATATGGGACCTATGGTCAAGTGTGGAACGATCCTTATGAAATTTATTACAATAATTAATACGTATACGAAAATTATTTATGTTAAATTTTATCTCGATATTGATACTTATGTGAGATTTATGCAAAATCTATTGCTTTTCGACAATGGGGATTATATGTGAACCATGTTCAATTATGGACCGACGATCATTATGGAATTTGGTGGAGAGCTGTGCTCGTACAAAATTTAGTTGTATTAAATTTTATCTTGATATTGATTTTATTTTATTTTTATTTTTTTTATATGGGAACCATACTCAATTATAGACCTATTATTTTGAAACGTTTTATGATGATTTATACTTATATACAACTGAAATATATAAAATTTTATATTGATGTTAATATTAACGTGAAATTTATAAGTTTTTTTTTATTTTTTATTTCAGGTAATTACAATATCGCAAGAACAAGCCTTATGTTATAATATTGGGTAGATAATGGCTTTTAAGCAACTTTTAGGCAGCGGAAACTGCATGAAAGATATGATCAATTATGGACCGAATTTTATAAAATTTGGTACAACGATCTATAGTTGTACAAAACTTATGTGTGCTGAAATTACATAAATATGACATATTTCAGATATTTATATGCGTTAAACATCTATTCCGAGAAAAAATTTGTATAGAGTATAGGTGAAATAATGGTTCGATCATGATAAATTTCAGTAGATTTTGCCTTTATAACCTCATGTATCAAATTTGAGATAATAATCTTTTTAATCATCACAAATAATTCGGTAGATATTGTAAAGTGGGTTACAATTGGTTAAAGGTCTGTTAATGTGTTCCTGAAATTTTTAAAATAATATCAAATTATTTTTTCGAGATCAAGATATTAGTTAAATATCTATATTAGATATCTGGGGGTTTTAAGCATATTGTTATACTTATTTAAATTTTAATAAAACAGATCATTATTTATTGATTATTTATTGTGTTAGTTATTAAAGAAAATTGTTGTAACCTCTGATCCCATTGAGATCCCATTTTGAAATTTTTACACTAAAACAACAAATTTAATGTAGACATCATTTAAAGAAATAATGAAAATTAAAAGATTCTTTATCAGCATATCCAATTTTATGGGATATTTTTTATTTTAGACGTCCTTGCGCAGGAAGATATTTAGTGATTATGACTTTATGAAAGGATCTCAGTCTTTTCCAATGATACCAAGTTTGTTGAAATCTGATAATGCACATATAAGTTATTCAAGCTTAAATTTTGCTAAATTAATACGCCATATGAAGTGCATAGAGGAGTAGATTGATTAAACGTGCTGAATTTCATAAAAATAGGAGAAGGTCAAAATCCGAGTTGGGTCGAACTTTTTTGGAATGACGCTATTGTCTTTTTAGTAATTTTTTTATTTCCTTATTTAGCTTAACTTCTTTTAGATATACGTTTTTTCTATAAGTGTGGGTGTGTGAAATTTTACATGGTTGTATGTGTTTATTTTAGTATGTATTAATATCTTAGTGTATGTATTTAATATTCTATGTTTATGTATGGGTTTGTTTGCTATGTTCATTTCTTTGTCGTTGTTTAAATAATTCTTTTGCATATATTTATTCCTTTTTTAAATGTTTATGGTTTTTTAAATTGTTTCTTAATACAGTGGGCCCTCATCTAATGCCTCAAAATTAAACTGTTAAAAAAAACATAGGAAAAAATTAAATCATATTTTAAGGCAAATATAGCTTTCAAATATTGTTACTTTCTCAAGTCCCTAAAACCTGTCCACTTCCTCAGAGTTTTTACTGTAGCTTATATATCATTCGTTAGTTTTTTGGTACTTATTTCTGTGTATTCTATTCCTTTTTTTTCTCAAAAATTTTTTTCTTATGTTTTGTAGTACTTTTGAGTGTCCTTTTTGCTATAAAGCTTCTTAACATCGTTTTGTGTTTCGTTATTTTTTCGTTCTTATTTATTTATATTTTTTGCGCTTAGCTTGTTCATAATTTAATTTGCATTTTGATTGCATTTCTATGTATTAGTGTGTGTATATATAAGATATATAACATGACTATCTATCTGTCCGTCCAGCCGTATGATGGCTCATTTTGTTGCATAAAATATTTGTACGAAAATAATAATTCTTGGAAATGTTTTTCTTTAACTCAACACTTAAGAAGTTGTACAAAAAATATTTAGATTAGATTCTGAGAAGAAAAAGGCAAATAAATAAGAATTGCAGGGATAACAAATGTTTCAAAAACATATGTAACTTGTTTTTGAATTGAATTTAGAGTTAAATGAAGGCAAATATTTATCTAGAGGAAAGTTTTTAAGATGAAATAAAATTTAGATATTTTGAAAACCATAAAATGATTTTTAACTTAAAAAAGTATAAAAGATTAAAAATAGAACAAGACTATATTCGACGTAGAAATAAAATAGAGGTGAACTAGAACTGAAATAGAACTGAACTAGAACTGAAGTACAACTTAACTAGAACTGAATTCGAACTAACTAGAACTGAACTAGAACTGAACTAGAACTGAACTAGAACTGAACTAGAAGTGAACTAGAACTGAACTAGAACTGAATTAGAACTGAACTAGAACTGAACTAGAACTAAACTAGAACTGAACTGGAATTGAACTAGAACTGCATTAAAACTGGACTAGAACTGAACTGGGACTAAACTATAACTGAACTAAAAAATAACTGAACTAGAACTGAACCAGAACGGAACTGAAACTGAACTTTTTTTATTTCATTTATTTATTTATTTATTAAAATTTCATTTGCACTAAAGATTTTTAAATCTATCTGCATGTCTACAGGTAACTAATTTTTTTATTTTTTATTTGAGTTTGTAATGTCGAATATTTTTTTTATACACTTTTTTAATTAAGTTTGTAATTTCGAATATTTTGAAGATTTTCTATATATGTTTTCCATTTGAAGTTGTCTTCAACGTATACCCCTAGATATTTGTACGATTTTACTTTTTCAATTTAGCTCGAACATGTATCATTATAATTTATTGTGTTTTTAGTTTTTTTTGGTGTAAACAGTCATTGCTATGGTATATTAGTTGCATGGCTGAGTTTGAGAGATGTGGCGGCTTTATGTGTATTAATTTAGTTTTTTTGAATTAATTACAAGACCATTGCCTTTGCACTACACAGTTGATAAATTTTTATTAGTTACAATTATGGCATACGCAAAAGGACAACTCATTATGTCGATAGCTTACATTATATAAAGAATTGGTCTTAGTTTTCACTCCTGCGGTACACCGGAACTGCGTGCCACATTTTGACTTAATATGTTATTAATTTTACTACAATACGACCTGTATTCTAGATAACTTCTAAACCAATTCAAGTTATTTCCTCTTATGCCATTTCCTTCTAATATTTTCAAAAACTTTTTATGTTATAGGGTATGAGACGCCTTACTAAAGTCTATAAATAGGACCAAAACATTCGTATATTGTCTTAAGTATCCATTGGTGAGAGAGAGAGAGAGATGAGAAATTTTCTAAGAGCTTATTAATATTTCCCTTTTGGAATTCATATTCGTTTTCATTTATAATTTTTAATTTTTGCAGTTTTCTAATAACAACTTCTTCAAGTATTTTATCTACTACTGATGGAGTAGATATTGGCCTATAATTGTTAATATCAAGTTTGTTTCTACTTTTATATATTGGTCTTACTATTGAGGATTTTCATATTAATTATTGGTGTCAAAAGACTATCGTTAGTTTTGGGATCTTTGCCACGAATACCGTTGAATCCTGCAACTTTTCTTATATTTAACGCTTTTAGAATATTATATACTTTTTTTTCATTGGCATAATCAACGTAAGTAGAGTTTTTCACAGTATTATTCACAGTACTAGTTGTTTTTATGTCGTAGTTGTGTATTATGTTTGTAATATTATCTTTAAAATTTAACGCAATTTTTCTACAATTTCAGCTACATATTCATTTTTAAACTAGAACTGAACTAAAACTGAACTAGAAGGGAACTGGCAGTGAACTAAAACAAAACTAGAACAGAAATAGAAAAACTAGAACAGAACTAAAATAAAACTGAACTGGAACTGAACTAAAACAAAACTGAACCAGAAGCATATCTGAACTATACCATATCCAATCGTATTTTAGAAATTTCTAATTATATTTCAGAAATTTCTGTTTGTATTTCAGAAATTTCCATTTATATTTTATAAATTTCTAATTATATTTCATAAATTTTTAATTATACTTCAGAAGTTTCTAATCATATTTTAGAAATTTCTAACTATATTTCAGAAATTTCTAATTACATGCCAGGAATCTCTATTTGTAGTTCAGAATATTCTATTTATAGTTCACAAAGTTCTAATTGTAATTTAGAAATTTCCATTTGTATTTCAAAAATTGTCTAATTGTATTTCCAAAATTTACATTTATATTTCAACATTTTCCAATTGTGTTTCCGAAATTTCCAATTGTATTTCAGAAAATTGTACTTATATTTTCTATAGAAAAATTCTTAAGTACAATTAGAAATTTTTGAAATACAACTGGAAATGATATATAGCTAATCTAGAACTGAATTGTGTTGAAACTGTAACCGAACTAGAACCGAATTAGCACTAAACTTGCACTAAAAGGGTACTGAGTTAGAACTGAACTAGAACAAAACCTAAGGTGAATGGTAATTTTGTTACATTAACACTTTTATTAATTTTTAAAAGACATTTGTTTTAAATGTCAGATTTGTGTTAAAATTATTTATTAGTTTATCTTTTAAAGTTTCCAAATTTCTCTATAACCTTATTAACTCTTTAGATAATGTTCTAACATACTTCACCCATTACCCTTATATATATGTTTTATATTTACTGCGTAAACCTTTAAAAGTCTATTTAATTTCTTAATTTATTCTTGCTAAGATTAATTTCCTTTAACTTATTTAACATTTAACACTCCACCAACATTATCAAATAAACACCACGCACACAAATACTACCACACACACTCATACATATTCCTACTTACATACTTAACCGCCCACCCCTTAAGTATGCTTCAATTCATTGTTGTTTCAAGTGTGCGCCCAAACATGAAAAAACAGTTAAACTCTTATTTTTGTATTCTTATTTTTTTATTTTGCTTTGACTTAATGCAGCTAGAATTTTTAATTCATAAAAAGGTGTTCTCGCTCGACTTGCATTTTCAACAAATTCACCACGCTCTAAATAGAAAACACCACACCAAAGTGAGCAAAAATTATAACACACATCAAGAGCGAGCAATATAACAACCTACACCTTAACAAAATTAAACTTGCATGAGAAAATAAGGTAAAAAAGAAACAAAACCAAAACTTTTTTTGCCATTTTCTTTTTAATTATGATTTCGTTAAGTTGTTTAACTAGGAAAACTGGGATAAAACTGGAATAAGTTAAGGAAAACTGAGTAAAGAGAATTGGAGCTAGAGAGTAAGAAAGCTTTGTTAAAATTGCCCTGGAATATATGTGAGAGTAAAAAGCTTTTTCTTCTAGCCATTTTTTCTTATAGGATATTTGTTGTTATTGCTGCTGATTTTTGTGTTGTGTGTAATATGGCAATGCTTTCAATTAGGGTTGAAAGCCCTTCAAGTGGCATGGACTCTTCTGTACTCATGCTGAAATATTTTTGGGAGTAAACAACTTTACTAAGTAACTGCAAAAATTCAAAATATAGGTCTGTGTGTTAAATACATTTTTTTATATATGTCATCGTTGATGTTGTACACTATATAATGTTTTCTGTTTTGTTTGTATCTACTTCTTTCTGGCACTTCATATCTTCACGGGAAAAATGTCAAATAAAGAGGAAAACAGCTAAAACAAGAACAAGCATTGAAGTACCGAAGAAAATAAAAAAAGAGTGGTCGGTCATATTTCATTCATGCGAATGTTGATTTTTTTATTAGAATTTTTGTTGTCTTTGTGTAGGTTGTTGTTATTTTTTTGTTTTATTTTTATTACTATTATTTTTTCCTCTATTTGAACTGCCGTTATTTTTATTTTATTATCGTTGCTGTTGTTGTTGTTTTTATTTTCAAAATTAATTTTGTAGGACAATAAATCATTTGCCTCCAGTTACGAGAGTTGAAATTTGTTGCAAAATTGAGAGCTGTAAACAAAATGATAAACTATGTTCAAATTATTTTTGCTTTAGGTATTGAGCAGTAAGGAAAGTGTGCGTTTGTGTGTGTGTGTTCCAGAGAGATAGCGAGCGAGTTATTATTATTTTTAATTTAATAACGCAGTAAAAATATTGTATATACAAATACATTTTTGTTATTATTTTATGTAGCATAAGTTATAAGTGGATTAATGATAAAATTACAGATTAATTGAAAAAGATAGCGAAACAATAAACCAGAGGTCAGATTTAATTAAAAAATAAAATGTAGCGACTTTTTTTGTAAGATAAATGAATTAACAAATGGAAAATTATGAAATGTTTTAAGGCGTCATGTGGAAACCATAAAGACAGCTGTCAGATATTTAAGTTTATTATCAGTTAAACTACTAAAAACTAAGAAACATTCCAAATAAATAATAATTTATCAAATTTAGTTTATTGTAGAAATAGCTCAATCCTTCATCGGTTCGAGTTTAACTGAAGTTCAGTTATACTTTAGTTCCAAATCAGTTCCAGTTAAGTTCCAAGTTAATTCATTTCTAATTCAATTCTCGTACAGTTCTAGTTCAGTTATAGATTTGTTCTAGTTTAGCTCTAGTTCAGCTCCAGTTCAGTTTTAATTCAGTTATAGTTCGGTTCTAGTTTTAGTTCAGTTCTAGCTTAGTTTTAGTTCAGTTATAGTTTATTCCTAGTTCATTTCCGATTCTGCACTAGTTCAGTTCTTGTTCTGTTCTAGTTCAGTTATAGTTCAGTTCTAGTTCAGTTATAGTTTAGTTCTGGTTCAGTTATACTTTAGTTCTGGTTCAGTTCTAGTTCAGCTCCAGTTCAGTTTTAATTTATTTCTAGTTCAGTTCTATTTCTAGTTCAGTTATAGTTCATTTCTGGTTCTGTACTAGTTTAGTTCTTGTTGTGTTTTAGTTCAGTTATGGTTCAGTTCTAGTTCAGTTCAAGTTCAATTCTGGTTCAGTTCTAGTTTCTTTCGTGTTCAGTTCGAGTTCAGTTCTAGTTTTGTTCTAGATCAGTTTTAGTTCTGTTCGAGTTCAGTTCCAGTTTATTTCTAGTTCAGTTCCTGCTCCATTATACTTCAGTTCAGTTCTAGTTCAACTATTGTTCACTTCTAGTTCAGTTATAGTTCAGTTTTAGTTCAGTTCTAGTTCAGTTCCAGCTGAGTTATAGTTCATTTCTAGGTCAGTTCTGATTCTACTTCAGTCTTATGCGGTTTCTTTTTCTTTTATTATTTTACATTCAACTGTTTCCCTAATAACATGTGCCGTCAGCATGCTCAAAAAACATACGTGAAAAACTTAATTTCACTGGCAGTCAAATCATCTAAGAGGAATTTTTAATATTTACAAACAACTCCATATTGTGCAAAACTTTTTCTATTTTTTTACTTAGTTTAAAAACTAACTTTTGTCAACTTATTTTCTTCATGCACAAAAGAACTACAATTAGTTTTTTCAAATTGTTCATGAAATAAACAGTAAAAAACTGTATAAATTAAAAGATATCACATTTGTTTATTTCTTTATCTTTTACAAAACTTGAACTTAAAGATGTTAAGTACAAAATAAGCATTGGAAAAATAAAACGAAATAGAAAAAAAAAAACAAATAAAATAAAGCTGAAAAATATACAAAATTGCTATAAAAAAAAAAAAAAATAAATGAAAAAGAAGGTTACAGAGAAACCCTTTTTCTTTGTTTTATTTCATCTCTTAATAATTACATATCAATTGTCACATATCTTGTATGCTAAAGACTTCTTAATAACCCAACCAAATCCTGTAACAAGAGTCTGTAGCGAAAATATAAATATACGTACATAAATAACAAAAAATATGGGATAAAATTTGAGGAGAAAAACTTTATGGCAAAAATATGAAAGCTTTTAGGGATGTTTTGTTTTAAATACTCTTAAAAAAGCTTTGATTGCTCTTTTTACAATTTCTCTTTACTAAATTGCATTTATGCATTTTTCATTGAATTTTTTTTTTGTACTACAGCTTCCTTTCTTCGACTTCCAGCATCTCTTTAACAACAATTCCATGACATTCCAATAATTCAAGTTGAGCCTCAATATACTGTTGTGGTAGCTCCTTTTTGAGGATTTAAATTAACTTTCAGTTGGTGTTCCGGTTTCGGGTTGTGCTGTTTGTTGCCTTTTCCTCCTTCAAAATAAGAAACGTGGACGGTTTGTTTTAAACAGACAAGATATAGAAATATAAATACACATTTCAGTAAAAAAAATCCAAGGAAAAAAGAGTGAAAACTTTTTCAGCTAAAATTTCAAAAAAAAAAAAAAAGAATCCAAACTGCTTTAATATACAAAAATTAAAAATTCAAAAATAATTTTTGAAAATTTGGTGTTTAAAATAAATTAAATAGTTAAAATAAATTTTAGAATTTTGAAAGAATTTTTTAATAAAAAAATTAAGTAGTGAAATTTAAAATATTAAAAAAAAACGAAACAAAATGTAGAGAAATGTTTAAATAAAACATATAGATAAAAAAGGTAAAAATAATAAAATTTGAAAAATTATATTGAAAGAAGTATTTAAAGTAATTGGTTTTATATAAAAAGTTTCAAATGAAAAAGGAAAATTATTCGAAATTTTTAATTAAAAATAAAAAATTAAATTAAAAATTTTAAATTGTATGTGAAGTGAAAAAAATAGCAATAAAAAATAAAGTTCTTGTTAACAACATTTAATTTTTATTAATTAATAAATATAAAATTTATTTAATAATTAAAAAAAGAAAAAAAAAATAAGTATGAAAAAGGCAAAAAATACATCATTGTAATTAGGGTGGTATCTATAACGTGTTTGATCAAATATGTTTAAAATTGAATTATAATTAAAATTATTCTTAAAAAAGCACAAAAAAAATATGTTTAATGTTTAGGACTTTTGAAGGATATGAACTTATTTTTTTCTTAATTATTGATCACACAAAATATTAAAAATATTAAAATATTAATTAATTACACAGGGCCACAAACAAAGGATTTTTTCTATGACAATAGATTTCCGGGTTAACTAAGTTACATGTGAATAAAGAGCGCTAATTGGAAAATGCTTATTAATTAAATTATTTAAATATTCTATGATCAATTATTTCTAAATTGAGAGAAACACAGTGTCGCATAATTAGTGTTGCCATTTTTTATTATATATGAAATTAAATTTAATTAATATAAATAAGAAATTAAATCAATATGAACTTTTAGAACTGGTTGAAGTTTTGAAGAAAAAACCCAGCAAACCAAATGTTTCATTTAAAATTTGAGAATGATTTGAAATAATTTTTTTCTTCTCAAATATAAACATTTGAGAATGATTTGAGAATTATAGCATTATAAACTAAACGAGTTTTTTTCTTCAAATTTGATGCAGATTAGAATTTAACCCTAGATATCAAAAGAAAAATACCTAATTTTTCAAACCTTTGAAATATGATGATTCTGTGTTTGATGAAAAAATTGATTGCACAAGATAATCTGTATAAAGTTATAAATTAACGAAATATCGAACAATTTATTCAATAATTTTGTGTTTCTTTTGCTAACATAGAACTAAAAACAAAATAATTAAATTCAAAATTATCTATTTCTGGACTTGAAAGAGATAGCAGCTTAACACTTTCTCTTTATAATAAACAATTTTATTGTTTGAAAGGCTTATTCTCTTTTCTGATACCTATTCACTAAGTAAGAAATCATGCTCATGATGTAGTTTAAAATTGACTTTTTTATGTATTTTTTTATTAATTCAAGAAAATTACTTTTAATTTTTATATAAACTAAATATATTTCATTAAAAAAATATACATAACAGTATTTTTCATTTGATTAAAACAGTAATTATTAAGCAACAAGTATTTGTAAGAAAAAAATTACCTGAATTGCTTTTTAATAATATCTTTGGATGATGTTTATATAACTTCTTAAGCACAAGAAATCGTAAACTTACTGAAACTTTGGAAGTGATGAAAAAATACTCCCATAAAAATGACTTTTATTTATTTTTGCTGGGTATATTTGTTTAAAAATATTTAAATATCTGTATGAACCGAAAGATAAATTCTGAAGCCTTTTTACATAAAATTACAAAAAATTACTTCAAATCTTTTTTATGGAACCAGATTAAAATTATGAAAACTTTGAGCTATATTTATTGAGATATATTTAATTAATTTGTATAATAGAAGTATAATATTATTTCCAATATTCAATTATTTAAATATGTTTTAGGATTAATTGTATTATAATTTTCAAAATTAGTTCTGAAATTTAAAATTTTAAATGTTTTCTTAGTAAAATCTTTGCAATATGTAGCTGTAACCGCTAGTTAAGACTTACGATATAAAATATTTATTTAAATCTATTTAAAAAATATTATGTAGGGCATATATTTCATATTAAAATCCTCTATAAAATATATTAAGACAATATAGCCTTTTTTAGGGAATCTTATTTTTTTAATTCCATATTTTTCAGCTAAAACTCCATAAAATTATGATACTGATTCAATAAAAATATACATTTTACACTTAGAATGAAATATTTCTTGCGATCTGAAATTTAAACTACATTCAATATAAAATATTAAAGTAAAATGTTAATTTTTTTCTACCTCAAAAAGCAGAAAAAGTAAGCCAAATTACATGTAACAAAAATAATTTCCTCAGTGCTGACTTTGTTTCTTCTTTCGATACATAATACCTCCATGACTTTTTCTTTATTCTTTTCTTTATTCTTTATTATTTTCTCAACATTCTTTAAGACACCTTAATAAAGAATATTTGACAAAGTTATTATAAATACTTTTTTAAAAATATCAGTTTAGTCTGAGAGCAATTGTCTACATTATTTTGTATTAATTAATAAAAATTTAACACAGTTTCAGATTTCTTTTAATATCTTCCAATAACAAGCCTATGTTAAATTCATTGGAAATGATCCGAATTTGTTATACTTCTAGATCACAGGTTTAGCACCTTATTGACTTCTTTGGATGTTCGTTTTTTTTTTGCTGGACATATACGAAAATTTGAAAAAAGATTTTAAGTATAATTTTCAAAATTTTCAGAAAAGCTAAAACACTGTTAAAGAAAATCATTAAAAAAGGAAATTTTCAATGTGCTTTATTTCCAATGCTAACAATCTCTAACTCTAAAATCTGTTGATCTAATATCTTAAAGCAAGGTTTCCCAAATGTGAGTCCGTAGCAATATTCCAGAGGGTCCGCGAGAGAATGTGTTATTTGGATGGAGAAAATCTATTGAAGCTTCTTGTAATAAATAAATACTAACAGCAAAATCAAAGAAACCATACACAATTGGTGAACTTTTAATAAAGCTTTGTTTTGCTGTCGTTGGGACTATAATGTTAGATAAGCCCACAAAAGAAAAGTCATGAGAATCCCTCTTTCAAATAACTCTGAAAAAAAACTGATGGCCTGCAGTGTAACAATGGACAGGCGGAGCCTCATCAATGATAGGATTGCGATCAGGTTTTTTAAATCACTTAAATCTCACCGCGTAACCCACTGACAAGTACTTACTGTTAAAATCTTAGCTTTCAAACCCTTCAATCTAGTGTGCTCTTAAAGCCCTATGTGCCGATTTAAATACAGAACATAAGGAATTATTACTTCATATCAATGTCCGTTAGATTTCCAAGAGAAATATGCTGAATAGATTATACGAATAAAAGACAGAAGTAGACATTTACCTTTTATACAAAAATGAAGATATTTAAAAAAATTTACAGAAAACTAATTTTATATATTACTTTGCTTATATCTCTTTTTTTTTCGAGACGTTAAACAAACTTAACATTAAACTACAGACCAAAAATAATCTAAATATTTTTCCAAACTACAGAAATACAAAAACAAAATTAAACTATCATAGCAACTGTTACATCCTTAAAAAAAATAACAACACACTAATAGCTTCTGATACTAATTTATGTACACACATTCTTATACAAAAAACAACAACAATATAAAATCATAAACTACTGCTTGCTTATACAAAAACAACAACAGTGAAAGTCATTACAATGTTTTTATATATGCTTGTGTTTACTTATAATAGATTTTTATTTTTAATAATTTTTCAGACTTTCTCCCATATATATGTATATGGACCAATATGGTTCATTCAAAAAACTGAAATTTTAGAAAAATATTTATAATATATATAAAAAAGAAATCCGTAGCTTAAACAAGGGCTTAAAAAAATCAAAAAAAAAAAAAAAAGAAATGCATTTTGCCCGATATCTCGGTTATTATTTAGTTCATTTCTTCCGATTTATTTCATTTCTTCCGATTTAGTTCATTTCTTTGGCATAAAAATTCAGAAAAAAAATTTCCAAATCTTCCTTGCAAAAACGAAGTTCCTAGCTTATATAGAGGCTTCAGAAAAACGAAAATCGCTTTAAAGCCTGGGTTTTTTTTACATAACTCCTACATTTATGAACCGATTTGCTGAATTTCAATAGCAAAATTATCGAACGGATTTCCGATCGTTTCATATATATATAAAAGTTATCGGCGTTGAAATGGTGTTTATCATTTCAACCGACAAGTGGACAAACGGACATCGTTCTATCGACAACTTTTCTTCTCATCTCCGATGAACACTGTGGATATTAAAAACGGAATGATAAACTTATATACACCATTTAAACCTGTGGTGAAGGGTAGAAAAAAAAAACAAATTTTAAATTTCGTAATTTCTTTTTCTTACACAAAAGCCTAGGTATTTTTTATGTTAAAACATTTTGCGATATTAAAACGATATTACTTTAATATTAATACAATAATCATAACCTTAAAGTTACATATTCAAATATTTAAATTTTAATGTTATAATTTATATTAAAACTTGCTAAGATTTATAAAATTTAAATATTTTTTGCTTGGCAAAATTTTTATGATTAGCATTATTTTTCAATTTTTTTTAGATTCTAATTATTGTAATATTTTATTTAAGTATTTATTAAGAAAATAGCATATGTATCCGTCAAAATTATATGCAGATATAGACAAATAATCCTTTATATCGTTTAGGCCAAAAATTATATGCAGATATAGACAAATAATCCTTTATATCGTTTAGGGATTACGATTTTAGAATTAATTTGCCAAAACGAACAAACTTTGAGGTAAAACTAAGGAGAAATATTAGTGAATACAATTAATTTAATTAAAATTTTTTTAAATTTGCACCTCTCATCAAAATGATTATATCAATTACTAATAATTGTAAAAAATTAAAAACAGAACAATTTCTAAAACCCAATAAACCATAGAACGATATGATAAAAACGATATCATATTACTTGCCGATTATATTATCATATTGTATTGCAGAAAATGATTTTATTATGATATCGAAATTTTAAAATATTTGATACAAAAAAAAAAAAAAAAAAAAAAAACATTTGATATAAAAACATATATATATATATATATATATATATATATATATAAAAGTTCAACAAACAAAAACTGTCTGGGAATCATTTGTTAACATCTTTCATAATACTAAAACCAAACTTTCTAGGTATGTAATTCTGAAAATTTTCCATAAGGGAAAATCTTTGCATAAAATTATGTCATGTGGCTGATTAAGATTATTTATTACTATATTTAGTATATTTAAATGCAAAAAAAAAACATAATTTTTGGTATTAAATAGCATTCAGAACAAAATCTGGAATATCACGCTTTTACTATCGTTGTTTTTGGAAATTACGATATCGGTAACGGTATCATAATTTTATGGAAAAACGATGTCATCAGGAAAGGTACACTTTAGTCTGTAAAAATTATTGTTTTAGATTCGAAAACGATTTTAACTAGTGATAATTTTTATCACCTAGTTGATATCGTTTAAATATCTTTACAATATCGTTGGGCTTTTTGGGAATTAGCAAATTTATTAAATCAGTCAGTAGATGATGGAATGAATTAAAAATTTAAATGAAAAAAATATTTTACTTGAATTTAATTTTTACTATTTCTTTTCTTATATTTTATTTTTGCTTGAATATATTAATTAAATTTTGATGTAAAATAAAACAACTGTGTTAATTCAAAAATATAAGGTATACCCCACACCACCATAGATGGTAGGGGTATTATGCGTTTGTGCTGATATTGGTAACGCACAGAAACAATCATCCAACACCCACCTTAAAATATACCAATCGACTCAGAGTCACTGTTTAAATCGATTTAATGATGTCCGTCCGTCCGTCCGTCCGTCCGTCTGGCTGGCTGTCCATGTAAACCTTTTGTACAAAGTACAGGTCGCAATTTTGAAGATAATTCAATGAAGGTTGGCACTTAGTACTTTCATGATACAAGGACGAAGTCTGTTGAAATTGGTGATGATCGGTCCATTATTTCACCCAGCCCCCATACAAATGTCCTCCCGGAATAGGGGTTTAACGATCATAAATGCATTAAATATAGCAATATTTTAATAAGATTCAGTGTAAGAAAGTTTTGTATAAGTTTTAATCTTTGTGCCAAATTTCATGAAGATCGGTTCATAATTGACTATAGCTCCCATAAAAAAGGTTTATATTCGACATAAATAAGTTTTATATAAATAGAAATCAAAGCGACAAATTTTATGAGGATCGCTTCATAATTTGCCATAGCCCCCATATAAGCCCACTTTCGGGAATCACTGTAAAGTGCATAAATTCATATAAATGTTAGTATTAACGTAATATTCGTATTCATATATTTTATTTTACACTTAGCAAAAGCATCGGTCCACAATAGTCCACATGTCTAATATAAAACCCCTCCATAAAATATAAGACCCCTGCACAATGATGTGGGGTATCATATGGTCGGGTTTGACCGACTATATCTTTCTTGCTTGTTTTTTCTGTGTAGTCGTTGAAGTTTTTTGCTGCCAGTTTTTTTATAAAGAAGAAAATTTCACTTTTCTGTGTCTTTAAATTGAATTAAGGTATTTTTTATAAATTATCTAACGTAGTCAAACTAGAAAATATTCGCTTCATTCTCTAAATATAACATGACTAAAATAATTTTATGAACATACTAAATTAATTGTAATTATATTTTAATATACTTGATTAACCTAAAAAAATTTTTATATATATAATTTAAAAAAGGTTATTTACACTTATTTAAAATTGAAAAAATATTTAAAAGAAAAAATCACAAAAATCGAAATATTCTAAATATGAAATATTACCCAAAATGAACGGGTATGTTTGGGCGATTTTTTATATTTTATATTTTATTTATAAATTTATTACAATACATTTAAAAGATATCAATATCTAATGGGAATGAGAAAAGTAAATTTTTAAATTAAAAATAATATTAGCTTTTTTCTGGATTTAGATTTTAAGGAATTTAGGCTTTTTTGTCCCTTTTTAAAGTTCAATTTAGTATTTCTTCTGTGACGCTTCTGGCAACACTGATGATTTATTTATTCCCAATAAAAAAAATTCTTCTGTTTCTAAGGCATTCATAGTTCCTTTTTTTTCTAAAACAAAAAAAAAAAAAAATTAATTGAAAAAAGAAATGAGTTAATTTTTTTTCAAAGACATTATGCTTATTTTATAGCAAATGCAACGGAATTTTTATTATGATTCCAAATTGGAATATAATATGGTTTACGCAAATTTAAACCATCAAATCGCTCCATTTTATTATTTTGTTAATTTCTTCTTTTTTTTAGTAGCTAATACAAAAAAAATTTAAATCATTGTCAATTTTCGAAACTAATTTGAAATGCATTTTAAAAGTCTTAAAAGAAAATATTTAATTTAAAAATTTGATTAAAAATTATCCAAATTATTTTAAATTGATGAAAATTTTTGATTCAAATTTAAATAGATAATTTAGAAGCAAAATCTATGGCCTTATGAAAATATGCCTTTAATAATTTTAAATTTAGTTTTGCATCTGTAAAATATGAATTTATTTTGTTAATAATTTAAACCCTAATTGTCAGAAAAAAATCATTCCTTTTTCCATAATTCGCCACGTTTCCTTTAACATTCTTTATTCAAAAGTATATCAAAGTTTTTCTTTGATATACTTTTTTAATAAGGATCATTAGTGAATTTTGACCTCTTCAAGAGTTTATTTATTAGATAAAAATTTATATTTAAATATACGAGTATACGAATATTTATTTGGAAATATACATTTCATATATTTAATTCTACATCCCTTTTGAGGAAATAGCTAGAATCTTAAGTTTATTGTATGTGTTAAGTAGTGTTGCCAGGTGGTGGGGGGTTAATTGAACTTTAATGAAAGTCAGAAAAGGCTAAAAGCCCCAAAAGGTAAGGCTAGATAAAAGCTAATATTTTCTTTTATTTAAAAAATTATTTATTTATTCATTTGCTTATTTGTTTATTTCTTTATTTGTTTATTTATTTACTTTTTTTGTTCTCATTAGTTTTTGTTATTTTTTTTATTGACATTGTAATAAATTTATAAATAAAATATAGAACGGCCACCTACATACAAATTTTCTTTAGAGGGTAGAAGGGGGAATATTCGCCAAAGGGGCCATTGCCAATTATCTTGATAACGAAGTAATAATTTTTGTGCCACTAATTGATTTTGATTTTCTTTATCTATTTTGATATTTTCAATTTACATTTAATCAGAGGTAGACGTGATTAATTGTTTTTCCAATACTGTCCCAAATGTTTCGCTGTGGGTATTGTATATAATAACTGTCTTAGTTTTTGGGATCTAAGAAAGATTTTGTTTTAATAAATGCATTTAAAGTCTTGAAAAAATTATCATTGATGTTTAAGACTCCTCCTAGGGAGCATTCGTCAGACTGCTGGTACACCAGACCCAACTTATCCTCCAGGAATGTCGCAATTAATTAAGAGGTATTTACCAACTGTAGATTTTTGACTCTACATGAAGATTTTCTAGTGTTTACAGAATTTAAACGAAAAACTTTTTTTAATTTATTTAATTTTAATCTGCATTACTAATTGGATTTTTATTTGTTTCACATAAAATTAAATTAACAATATTAATTATATATTTAATATTAAAATAAAATAAAAAACATCAGATATAGGAAAGAGAATCTGAAGCCATTTTCGGTCACTTCGGAAATTCATAAAAAAATTAAAGTAGCAGATATCCAGAATCAAAAGAATTTAAATTAAAATCAGCATATCTAAGTCTTTAGTACAAAAGGAAGTATGCAGATATGGTTAACGGTTATGAAAAGAGAACACTTATCAAAAATGACCCAATGTTTTGATATGTTTTTTCGTTATTTTTAAATTATACTATCTTTTTAATTATTCATTTCCTAAATTTTGGAAATGATTTTTCGCTTTTATAAGAATTTTTTTAATTATATTCAGAAATATTTACTTTGGTTAATGAAGTTTATTAAAAAATAATTACCTGTAATAATTAATTACATAAGTTCATAAAATTAGTTAAGTTATACTTGTTTTGGAGATTGAAGTGCCGCAGATGAAAATTTTAGTTAAATATAAATAATCGTTTCTTTTATGCGAATTAATATACAAAAATTCTTAAATGGATGATTCTGTAGAAAGAAAATAGTAAAAGCAAATAAGAAAATATTTTCTTCTTTGTTCAATTATTAAAATTATAGCATTTCTAAAGCAATTTTAAGAATCAAAATAGACTACAAAAAAAACTAGCAGCTAAAATGAAAATTTTGAGTCTAAAAGCAAATTAAAGAGGCTAGATTAAGCCTTAAAAGAGGCTAAACTTTCAACACTGTTATTAAGAAATCTTTATTTTCAATAATTTATTAAGATATTTTCGAAGATCCTTTCCAGATAAACGTTGTATTTGATTTAAGAAATAAGGTTCATAAAAGCCTGATGTGTAAAAATATTAGCACCTTTTAATTGTAGAAGTTTAATAGAATTTTTTGTTAAAAAAAATATATTTCTGTTTAATTTTAATACTAAAAATATGTTACATAGTTAAAATAAATTATTTTGTAAAAAGTCCTTCTGAAAATATTTTTATTTTCGTTTTTAACATATTTAAAATATAAAAAATATCTTCAAATTCCCTAAAAGCCGTTAAAAATTTCTTAATTTAAAATGTTTTTTTTTGTTTTGGAAAATAACAACAACATTAAAATATATTATCCCTTAAATTTGTATCTATCAACTTTACCAGCAGCAAAAGTTTTCTATGTCTTACCAAAACGCACACACACATACATAAATGCAAATATATGTATACGTATGTGGTGCTCAATTTGGATTAATATTCCGAATCAAGCACACTCTTCATGAATTTTTTTGTCGATGATGTTAACGATAAAATTGAAATAAAGGAAATTTGCTCTTGCTCTCTTTGTGTCTGTAGGTCTAGTGATGTTATAGTTGTTGTTGCTGTTGAAGTGTAAGAGAGTGTTTTATATGAGTGAGTGACTGGCTGGTTGTTGTTGTTTTTGTTAAAGAAACAAAATTGTTGTAAAAACAATGTTTGTATCCGTTATTATTTTTTTCTTTTCATATATTTCTCTTTTATGTTCAAGTTCTTTTTAGCTTTTGCTGCTTCTTTCTTTTTTTTTTTGTTTTGACAAAATTATTGTGAGAGTGTGTGTAAGTGTAAATGTGTGCTGAAATACTCTTACGAAGTTTTTGATATTCAATTTGTTGTCTATTCCGTTTTATTGTCAACTTTCCATGTAGGTGCATGTGCTCGCTCAGTTTTAAGTATCTGTGTATGTGTGTGTGCGTATCTCTATAAGTGGTGAGGATTCTGTAAGTGTGCCTATGTGTGAGTGTATTTTAGTATGAAATTCTACTATTTCTATACAACAAGAAGACCACTTCCAATCATAGAAAAAGCTTGAGCACATTTTTTTGGTTTTTCATCAACTTTAGCAAAAAGCAAGAAAAAAAATTTATTAATAAAATATGGAAAAATTATAAAGAAAATTAATAAGAAAAAATTGAATATTAAATTGACTAAAAAAAGTGATTTAATTGCAAATTGAAATTGATATCAATTAGCTAGAAATAAGCGATTCTTTTTTAACTTAACTATTTAATAAACCTGCTGTTGCTTTTTTTTTATCATTTATTTCTCTGTTCTTTTGTTCGCCAAACGTACCAAGGACAAATGTGCTTTTTTATGGTCATGTATAACAGGTGCCTGTATTTATCTCATGGGCTCTTCTTCTTTATCATCTTCGTTCTGTAATATATTTTCATACAAGTGTTTGTCTATAAGCGAGTGCGTCTAAGTGTTGGTGTATAATAATATATGTATATGAAAGTGTTTGTATAAGAATGTTTGTTACTTATAAATAAAAAAAGTGAAAAGTGTTGGTTGTATGTATCGAAATGTTTTCTGTTGTAAAGAAATTTGTATATTAAGAAAGAAAGCGAATAATAAACGAAAATTATATATATTATATATAGTATACTTTTAGGAATCTACATGTGTTTTCTTCTTCCAGTAAGTTTTTGTGTATGAAAAATATATATAAAATATGTAAAAAAAAGAAAAACCAAAAAGAAAGCTATTAAATAAATCATAAAAAATTCATAAGAAAATTGGCAAAAATATTAAAATTATATACAATGAAATTAAAAAAAAATCAAAATATTGTAAATTTATAAGCGAAACATAGAAAGAAAAATTTGTGAAATACATCAATTGGATATCAACTGATTTAAGGGTAAATGAAGTTAAAGCAAAACTTAATTTTGCAAATTTGATAGACATTTAGAAATATCTATACATACCTGCATACAAATTAATTCTTTGTTTAAATTTAAAATTAGAACATCTTTAACATATTTGCATTTGAAAATTATTTTATATGACTATCCTAAATTCTAATGTATCTTTACACAATTTCTTAATTTTAAAACTAAAACTCATGAACTAATAATAGGATCTAAGTTTTTTTCCCAGTTATCTATGGGTCCTTTTGATACGATTTTAGCTTTCAAATAGAAAAATATATTAACCAATTACACAGGGGTATACTGATTCTAAGTACGAGATTTCTAAGTTAAATAGGTTACATGTGACCACGGAGCCACAAATAATCCTTTATTATAAAGCTAGATATATTAAAAATAAAACGAAACATAGTTCTTTAAAATCAATTGATAAATGTCAAATTTATTCACTTATTCACAATTCACTAAGAATGTCTCACCTAAAAATTTTACAAAAAATAATAAAATTATTTACAAAAACCACAAAAAAATTTAGTGTAGAAACACAAACAAGGACGGAAACGGCATTTTCATACAAATTTGACATTTCATTGCCTTTGAACATTTCAAGCCGTTCAAATAAAATTTATTTTATTTTCTTGCCGATAATTTATGTTTTTTTATTCTTTTCAAGAAGATTACCATCGATTATGAAAAAACATATTATAAAAAAGAAAATTAAACAAATGCAGAAAATGGAAATTCTTTAAAAAATATATATTAAACAACTAAAATATAATAATATTAAATATTAAAAATGATAATTATAAATATGGAAATATTTTCTTTTAACAAAATATCATCATTTAATTATGAATAATTACGACACTGGTTCGATTTTAAGAAAATCTAGGTCGTTGTTTTTTGTGCAAAATATTCAGTGATGAAATACAACCAACGACTGCTACGGCTGTTCCATACAAATTTGACTTTTCATTGTCGTTGAACGCAAGTCGTTTAAGTAAAATTTATTTTATTTTCTTGACGATATTTTATGTTTTTACTAACAAAATTTTTATTTTTATTGAAAAAAAAAATATGTATATAAATATATTAGTAAAAAGAAAAGAAAACTAAACAAAGAGAGAAAACGAAAATTCTTTAAAGAGATTAAATTAAACAATTGAAATATAATTATATTTATATATAAAAATTGATAATTATAACAAATAATAAAATAAAAATAGTAATTTTATTTTACAAAAAAAATTGGCAATCATCTTACCGTCTCGTTGCCGTTTTTATTATATTTATTTTTCTCAATAGAATGTAAACCGTCCATTTGCCGGTATTGTTGTGTTTCTACATTTAGCTTTATATTAAATAAGAAAATTAAAAGGTTGAAGGTTTTCGATCTTTTACGATTCAAGAAAAAAAAGATTAAATAAATTAAAATAAAAAACAAAAAAATTATAAAAAATTTTAATGTCTTTATCATCATTAATGCTCGTATACAAAAGCAAATTTTAAATTTAAAACGCCTTTATTACATATGTTTTTCGTGCAAATATTGTTAATAAAATGTGATTTATCCCATTTTAGAAAACTACCAGATTTCGTTAAAATAAATTGATATAATTTGGTATGGTGTCTTTTTTTTTGTGACTGTGTTCATATAGCCGAAAATTTTAGCCCCCTAGCTATTATAGTTTCCGAGATATAGGGTGTTGTGAAACCACATCAATGGTCAATTAGTTATACATAAAAGTGTTCATACAAAAATAAGAAATTTTTTACTAATTTTTTTTTTTTGGTTCTTTAATTATTATTTTCTAATTTTTCAACAAATATACAATTAAATATGTACATAATTTAAACAACTAACAATTTTTGTATATCATGATATACATCGAAACACTTGGGATGTAAACAAATTTTTTGGGCAACAAAATTTCTCAAAATCTAAATGAAAAAAAAAATTAATAACAAAAAACTTAACATGTGCACTATTTTTTTCATTGCAATTTTAGTAGTTTAATGCTATTTTTTATGGAATTTTCCTATATACGTTCTTAAATTAATGAACCAATTTAGCACTATTAATAATGTGTTGATGAACTTTTATTTTATATAACTGCAAAAATTCGGTCTGAATAATTGACTAATTTTTATGAAAATCACCCTCAATTTCTTCCTAGGCTAGCTAAATTTTTAATTTCAAATTTGTTATTGTCATTATAGTTTCATTCTGTGCATTTCTTGGGTAAACTTTACGGGTCATGTACCGCCACAAATTCTTCTCAATCTTCACACATTTTTTCATCCACAAATGAGAGAAAAGCATCTTCCAATAGTACATTATAAATTAAACTGTTCATTTTAGTTGGAACAAAACATATTTTTGATTTTCCTGCAGCAGAAAAGGCACTGCCTCCACCGAAATTGCATTTTCACATACGAATTTCGTTCGACTTCATATCATGCCAATAGCAATAATATAAATCCGGTTCGGTCCAAATTGAATTTCTTTTCAGCAGAAAAGATTTCTTCATTCCACTCATCTGCCCATTTCATGTATTTGCGCGCAAATTTTAAACGATTTTCATTATGATGCTGTTTTAATATTGGCTTACATTTTGGTTTCTTCTATTTTATGTTACATGTTTGGAAGTGACGGGAAGGTTAATACAATATTTTTTTCTTTTTTTTGTTAAGAGGAACGAATATACCTCAAAGAAAAACAAAAATTTTAAATGCGTTTACAGAACTATGCACCAGTGTATATATAATAAATCTCATTTAAACTAGATTTCGTGCATACGTAAATGGGATATTAGTGAACATTTTCTATGCTTTTTTGATGAAAAATTAAATTTTAAATTGAAAAGAAGTTAATAAAAATTTTATTAATTTTATATTGTTGGCCTATTATGAAAGCCAAGTAGTATCTATTCAGTTGGCCAAAGGGTCGTAGACGATATTGTCATCAACGATTCATGTACAGTATGACTGAAAACTTCTGTAGCGACAAGACGAGAAACAAAGGCTTGAATTCTGTCTTCTTTTAAACTCATTTGGCGACAAATGAGCGAAAACTCCTTGGATATTGTCATCTTCAAGCGATGCTGAAGACAAGAAAGAAAGACATGTCTTAAATGTCTTAACATTTTGTGAAGACAATATGAAAGACAATGTTTTCTAATAAAGTTTATTAACGAAAATTTCGGCGACAGGGTCTTCAATTTTGTCCAGTATTTACTGCTTTTGATGACAATATGAACGACAATATTTGGAATGTGTCATCCATTAACGATTTTAAAGACAAGTAAAAAGACAATGTATTCAATGTAGTCTTCAATACTCTATCAAATACTTTTTACAACAAGATGAGCGATGAGGTATTTAATTTTTTCTCTTATTTATTTTAAAGATGACAAGGAGATCGACAAAGTCTTAAAAGTTTTCATTTGTAAACTTTGTTGATGACAAGTTAAGCGACAATGTGTTTCATGACGTCTTTTATTAATCTAAATTGACCACGAGAAGAACAACAATATATTAAAGGTTGTTATTAATAAACTATACTGATGAGAGCATGAGGTACAATGTCTTAAATGTTTTTTTTTGTCGAAATTTTTAACGATAGTTTGAGCGACAAAGTTTTAAATGTTGTGTTCTATATAATTCCGTTATAGCAAATTAACGATATTTATAAATAAAAGACAAACAGACTAGAAAAATATTCATTGAGCACGACAAGTCAGAGCATTTAAACATGAATATTTTATATGTTATTAAAAGGAAATATATATTTCTTTTAGCAGTAAAATAATAAAGTTTAATAAAATTTGTCAAAATTTTTAATCATACATGTAGGAGGGTTTATTGGCAGTATGTGTCTATGGGCGCCTTTAAAATTACGAATATGTTATTTTGTATGACTTTCCAATAAAAAATAAGTTATTTGCCTTGTTTCTCGAAAAGTTACAAAAAAAAAGGACTTTTTGTAAGATCATCAACGACATACAAAATTTAGTTTTAAATAAATTCTTCAAAAATGTCTTTGGATATTTAGTACTGCTATTTAGGATTTTGGCCCTTTGTAAAGTGTTCATTCACCATTTTATAATAAAAACGTGCATAATTAAATCGAATATAATATTATATTTGTTCCCATAAGTCTTTTCTATAAAGGAAGCATTTAAATTAACAAATTTAAGAAGATTTTTATTTTAATTGTTAACAACTAATTTACTTTTAAAGAAAAATATATAAAAAAATGCTGAAAATAGTTCTGAATCTACTTTTAGAAAAAAAAAATCGTCAAATTTGGGTCAAAAATCGTCAAAGGCCTCTTGTGGAGCCAAAAATCCTATAGACAAAGACGTTAATGCTTAAATTTTAAATAGATTTTTACAACTATTTCTACACTTGATGCAGCAGTCTAACAATCTACTGTGTACTTAGCAATCACTCTTCTTCATCTTCATCTCCAGCACAAATCAGTGACAATTTTCCTTTGACTATACAATACCAACTGATGTTTTATATTGTTGCTTTTCAGTCCAATCCAACGCTATGGGATCCGATGATATACACCCAAGGTTGTTTAAATTGCTACTCCTTATACTTTTACACGAATATTACTAATATATTTAACACAATTATCACTACTAGTTCATATCCTGGTTTATGCCCTGGTTATTTCTATACCAAAAGCATCGCATGAGTTTCGTCCTATTGCAATCCTACCCTATCTTTTGAAAGTATTCGAACGTAGAATACACAAGCAAATAACTAATCTGACTTCAGATATAAGCCCTAATCAACGTATCGAAGGACATAAGGTCTCAGTTAGATAATGGTCACGTCATATTCCTTACTCTGTTCGATCATTCTAAAGCCTTTGATTATGTTAACTTAGACATACTTTTAATTTCTCAAGATCTGCCGTTTCGCTAATGGCTACATATCTGTCAAATCGTCATCAATCTGCAAAAGTAAGGTATAGTGTGTCAGTCCCTTCACCTGCGAAAAATGGTATTCTTTAGGGCTCTGTCCTCTTACCATTCCTTTTTTCACTTTATATTAATGACCTTCCACTACAACTTTCGTATTATAATATACATATGTACACGTATAATGTTCAGTTGTATATAAGCTGCTAAAAAAACCAAATTGTTGATTTCGTATCAAGGCTGTATATGACTACACATACCGTATATACATGGGTCACTGCTAATGGACTACATCTTAACCCCAAAAAATCTAAATGTGTGGTTATAACTAGAAAGTCTCAATATTCACTAGTTAATGCTTTACTTCTGCTAAATTCTATTACATTGGTTAATGAAATAATCACCACAGTTGAAGCGGCTAAGAACCTTGGTTTTATTTGTAAGAAGGATTTAAAATGGAACTCACATATAAATGCTACTACTGGAAGTACCAATATATAATGCCCAAACATATTCAAGAACTTCTAGCAAAAGCCTACATCATGCCTAAACTTCAATATGGTTGTGAAATCTTCACAAATAATGATTCCTTTAGCAAAAATAAGCTTAAAATTGCCTACAATGCCATACTATGCTGTGTATATTGCGTCAAAAGATATGGTGATCCATCCCGGTTTTCTAAATCATGGAGTCAACATAAATAACTTAATGAATATAAGGTCCCTGGTTCTACTGGCAAATTACCAACTTATTTATATAATCGTATACGATTTGCCAGACCAACAGAGGAATGAAATTGATATTACCTCGAAATCGTAGTTTAATATCAGATTGGCAGTTTCTAACCTATTCCATACGTCTATGAAACTCTTTACCCTCCCAACATCCAAATCATCGGCAATGCATTGCAGTTTAAATAAAAATTACTTCATGTTTTTAGTTAAATGTTCAAATCAAACAAAATTGTATGTTATATATTTTTATGTATCATTTAAAGTTATTATACTGTTATGTAATTCTATAATATCACACACTGTAAATAAAAAGATGTTTGTTTTATTGTATGTGATATCAATAAATTAAAATAATAATATAATAGCAATATAAAGCAGTGAACTTTCCATGCATTCACAACTGTGGAATTAATATAATTAATCCATAGTGGCCACCACCACTTTTTTTACTACGAATAGAAATGCGGTAGTTGGTCACTCTATTGTCATGTAAATCGACGACTTCCAAATGTTTGTTGTACTTTTTTATGACTTTTGGTTGAGGAAAGAGAATTTTTCTTTTATCCTGTGGTGAATAGTGTAAAACAGTACAATCATGCCAAATACCAACGAAATTGGAACTATTGGTCACCTCATTATTGTTGTTCCAGCAAGCAACAAGTACTTTATTGTTTGCATTAAATATACAATTGTAACCGTACTTCTCCAATTTTGATGCAGCTTTCTTATTGGACTTTGCAGCACTGAAATATGAGCCAGCTTCTTATAGTCTATTTGATATTACGATGACTGTAGCTCTGAATTTCTTCCCGTTGAGCAAGAAAAATAAATAATAGAATGAAAAAAATTGTTAAAGTAAATGGCGTAGTGTTTTGGATTTGAAATGGACTTTAACATATCCTATACAACGGGGGCTCCAAGTCTAACGTATATGTTGAATGTTGTTGATATACCAGCCTAAGGAACAGCTTCATATAAATATCAGTTATCGGAGCACATGCATCAAAATTTAAAGCCCAAAAGGAATAGGCTTTTCTCGAATAAACATCTTACAATTATATCTTCCAAAATATGAGACCATTTATTCGTCTATTGAATATTCAAAACTACTTGTACTTTTCATTGAGCAGACTAATCAAGGATCAAAATTTTGCAAAACCATAAGTATCAATGCTCATATTGTCCGTCAAATGAAAATTTTGCTTGATCGTGATGAATCTTTTGCGTGTCATAATTTGCTGAACAATAGAAAGTCCCAAAACTGACTTTGGTATGATATGATTAGTATCCCAATACAACGACAAATTTTCTACTTTGTTACCATCACGATATTATTATTTTGAGCGGCATACACATTGGTGTTATTAACGACTAAATTTATTACTTCATCATCAATATCAATATGATAAAATGGGATAAAATAAGAAAGAATAATATAATAACATCAAATCATAATCTTATAGAATGGAATAATGATGTATTAATTACAATTATCTGTAAAACTAGAATCGTTGCATAAAAAATAAACCATAAAATCGAACAGAATATGAAAAAATGGAATCATAATAATTACTTTTTATTTAATTATTAGTTATAATTATTTCTATTTTTCGCTGTGATCATATATTCCAATCATAATATGCTGCTCCTAGACTACGGTCGCTACAACTATATTTTTTCTCTGCGTGTACTCAATCATTTTCGAATTCTTCAGTTATCATGTTAACTTTTATTAAAAATTTTAATATCATAGAAACTACCGAATCATAATAATCTTTCATCAAATATTTTTCTCAATCTCAAATATTTTTTTAAAAACGAATATTTTATTTAAAATTTATCGTTTCTTCTTGAAATAAATTAATAAAATTATAAATATGTAAATAGAAAAAGTAAATAAAGATGAACTTAAAAATGAAAAGAAAAAATATCGAAAACCTATAATAATCTGAAATCAAATGTTTTTTTGTAACGTCAAACGTTTAGCTATAATTTGAAAATATATATATATATATTTTAATTAACTTATACATTTCAAATCTGATTCACAAATGTATTTCAAAACTCTTGTTGAGAAATTTGTGGATTCAATTTAAAAAATATTAAAGGCTGATATTTCTTAATGAAGCTTCAACAAATCTTGAACGATATATATTTGCTGCTTAGCATTTTCCTAAATCTAGCAATAACATTTGACATCAAAATTAAAGAAAATAATTTCAAATATTTTTCTTTTTAGTATGAATTTTTTTTTAGGTTTAAGAATTATAAAATTTGTATATAAACTTGAAACTCAAATTAGTTTGAAATTATTTATTATTGTCATGTTTCAAACGCCTGAGTTTTCTTGAATGCAGCTAATTTGATGCCTCAAAATTGCGATGGGTGGTTGGCAAGTTGTAAGGTCGAAAGTGGGTCGCAAATACAAAATTAGGCTACATAATGTATCATTTTAAAAATAATTACCCAGCAAGCAAACTAATATGAAAGTGATTTGAATTCGCATTGCTTAGAATATAAATTTTATTGCTGCAATAATCATATTCATATTGCGGAAGTTCCCCCCATCGGGGGATTATGTGTCACAGATGATACATCTAAGCAATAAGATATCAATACCCCAGGAAGAAAAATAGGTTATATTGCTAGTTAATCATCTAGATGAGAAAAAAAGATACCGCCAAATAATCTTCTGGAATATAATAAAGAAATTTTTTACATTTTGCAAAGAATGCATGCATGCATATAAATCTTAATATCACAAAGCACGAAAACTGAAACGCTAATTTTTATTCATTTTTTGCTAAAAAGCAAAGAAATTCCTTCAATATTTTTTTAATTTTTGAACAATTTTTCGACAACTGAAATAACTGTGACTGAAAAATAGAAGTATTGCATTAATTTCTTCCAGATAATCTCAATGGGATATCATAAATTTATTGCGGAGGTGATAATCAAATTACTAAAAAAACTGAAAAAAATTTAATTAAATTTTATATATTTTATTATATAAGTTATTAAAATTTTATATATTTTTTGTTGTTTATTGCCTAATTTGCTTTAAACTGATAAAAATTCAATATTAGAAAAATGTTGCTTTGATGATTTTTGTTCAAATAATAAAAAGAAGATACTGGGTAAATTTCTTCTAGGACAATATCTTCCAAATATGTGTAGAGTACATAGTTTTGTAAAATTCTTATTTATAAATTTTTATATAAATATTATCTAATATATTTTTCTTCTTAAATTTCTTTTCAGGCTTTCTTTAACTGGAGAAATGGCAACTAAACACAATGAAGGAAAATAATTTTAAATGGTTTTAGAGTGAAAGCTAGTAAAACAAATTCAACATGTTTTTAAAAGTGAAAATATAAATTTGTGCAAAAAAAAAAAAAAAAAACAAAAAAGAATTGTTTAAAACGAATTAACTTAAACGAACAATTAGCAAAAAATATTAAATTATTAAGGCAAAGCGACTAAATATTTAAATAAATATTAAATAAGTAAATTTTAATTGCAAAAAAAATCATAAAAAAAGTTAAACGAACTAAGTAAAATTTGAAATAAAAACGACTTAAACACAGAGAACATAGATTTTTTGTAAATTAAATAGTAAATTAATTGATATTTTTTGGGGGTAAGAAGGAAATAAAAGTGGAAAAAAAAATTAAAAAAACTTTTCAGTAGTTCGAAAAATATAAATAAATGATTTGAATCTGAAATTAAATTGCCAAAATTTTTTTTTAAATTATAAAATTAAATTTCTTCGCGAAATCTGGACTCATTTTGATTAAGAAAAAAATTTTGTTTTAATATATTTTGTTTATTTTTTATTTTTTAATTACTCTCTTTTTCTAAAAATAGCCTCATTGTAAGGCTAGAAATGTTCTTAAGACTTGAGATAAAGAGTTTGAAATTTATTTTGAATAAATTTAAATAAATAGTTTATTTAGATTTATAACTATCATAATAAGCTTATATAATTTTTTTGGAATCCGACATCAATTCAAATATAAAATGAATTTAAACATGAAATATGATAAAACAAAGAAAAAGAATATTCAAACTTGAATTACATTTGGTTTAAACTTAAATTCCAGCAAAATTAACGCGATTTAATTAATTTATTAATCATTTTTCTTTCATTATTTATAGAAACAATTACAGAAATTTAATCTGACACTTTTAGCTAATTATTACAAAAAATAATAATTTCATGAAAAAGAAAATTATTATTTAAATAAAACATTTAATAAAAACCAAATATTTGTATATATAAAAAAACAACAACTCATAAGGAAAAATTCAACAAAAACGCACAAAATAATTAATAATAAATATAAAAATATTAATACAATGAAAATAAAAAAAATTACATTTTTCCCCAAACCTTAACTAAAGAAACGTGTGTATTAAAAGAACAGTATTCATTTGAAAAAAAGTAAATAAATTAAATAAATAACTAGCAAATTTACATAAATTATTAATTAATTGGTAACACAAAAGCAGCAGAAAAAAAGGAAAAAACAGATAATTTATAAAATAAATATAAAATGTTATAAAACTAAAATAAACACAAAAAAAAAAATATTATAAAAAATAAAATATAAAAAAGGGAAATAAATGTAAATTACAAAAAAAAAAAAATAATAATAATAATTTTTTTAAAGCCTTTGCAAAAAAAAAAAGGAAATAAATTAAGGGTAAAAAACCTAAAAAATTTTTATTAAAGCTCCTCCTACTCTTACTAAAACTAAAGAAATTACAAACTAAAACTATTTAATAATTAGTAAATAATTTATTCAACATCATTAAAACATCAAACATAAAAATAACTAAATTAGCAGCATTAAATAATTTTATAAGAAAAAAACATAAAAAACCTTTTTAAAACATAAAAACACATTAGAGTGCATTTTAAAATTAATTAAAAACTCATCATATTGCAGCACAGAAAAAAAGCCAAACACATGACCTTTTAAACTCATTTAGCAGCAACAAGTGTTGCCTCCACAAAATAACTTTGACAACATTATCACCAAATTTCAAATTCTCTGCCATTCTCATATTAAATATTTTAGCCTGAAAAAAGGCAAAAAATATACCAGAAACTATAAAATATTTTTGTAAATCATTTAAAATCCTTAAAAACTCATTTCAATTCAAGAAAACAAAAATTACTTAAGTAATCAACATACAAATAGTTAATAATATATTAAAGACTTAAACATTTTTTTTTTAAGAAACACACAAAAACCACCATCACCATTACAACACTGTAGTCAACAATTTAAATAAATAATTGAAAATAGTTAAAATTAAAAAAAAAAATCTTCATTAGCAGCCGATAAAAAAAAAAAGGAAACATATAAAATAGATGTCATAAATATAAAAAATTCGATGGTTATCATAAATATTAAATATTTTAAATAAAACTTAAATAGAAATATATATTAAAAGGTGAGTACTGAAAACTTGTTTATGTATATAAATTAAGTTAAGACACAAACCATAATTAACCCTACGTTGGACACATATCTCAGTAGACATTTTCAGACCAGGATTAAAAAACCTTTTAAAGATCACGAAAAATATATTTTTTATCTCGAGGACTAATGTTTAATTTTTAGAACAATTGTTTAAAGGTGTTTTTATTTAACGATTTTTGTATCGCCGTTTTTTTTTTTTTTGGAATCAACTTTCCAATAATAATAATTTGCCACGATCTGGGGGATTATATTAAGCCTAATCTCCTAATTCATTGTAACTTGTTTTGTAACTTAATTCATTAGATTATAATAAATACATGCCCAGCAATTAAACATTATTATTATTTCTAAAATGTTTATATTGATCTGACAGGAAATTTCATAAATTCGTTTCATATTTCAAGTGATTCGTTTCATACATAGGTAAAAAAATAACAAAAATTTCAGAATGGATTTAATATGTTTTTCCCAAAGGTAATAAATTATAGGAAAGGTTTTCATAAGCAACAGCTTTATAATCCCCTTGAGACTTTGTAATTAGATATCAAATAAATTTTGTTCCAACATAGACCAAAGTATTCAATATTAAGTTTATTTCAAATTGAGATTAAAATCATTCCGTCCATAAATTTTTATGAAAGGGTAAATATTTAAAAACATAGTATTTTCTCAATTTGAATCAAAATATTTCAAATCATTCTTAAATCTAAAAATTAATAAATTTTCAAGAGAAGATATTTAGTACTGAAATCTCATATTATTCTTAAACTTAAGTCAATATTTTAAAATTTAGAAAAATATTAAATTTATTAGATTTAGAGTTTATTGAGACTTTTTTAATAAATTGCACCAATTTGCTTATATTTTTAAAATTAAAGAAACATTTTGTTATTGATATTAGATATAAAGAATACAACATTTTTAATTATTTTTCACACAATTTTTGATTAATTTAAAATCTCTAAATTTAATAATTTCTGGAATAGAAATGGAAATTTTATTTTTATATATATCCGCAATTATATTTTTGTTCAGCAAGTTATTATTTGAAATCTAAGAAAATATTTAATTTGGTATTATCACTTCGAGATCGTACTTTCGTATTAAAAATTATATAGAATACAAAAATTGTAATTAAAGAATCGTCTACCTGGCTGTCCTGTATTAAATGTAAAACTAGGATTATATTGATTTCATTAGACATAATTACATAATTAATTTAATCACTCATAAGGATATAATTATAGTTTTTTTTTACATTCGATCCGTACATAAATTCGAAAAAAATTTACACAAAATTTTAAGGCTTATTTTCAATATAAGAGAATTTGAATTATTGAACCTTAAATAGAAATGTTTTAAATTTTTTGTTTAAGTAAAATGTTGATATGGACCCCTTGTAGATCGCGGTCTTTGGTTCCCTACATGCGATTGAAAAGTCATAGGTCTCATACATTTTGGCCAAAAAAGTTTAGATTTTTTTTTCAAATAAATAAAAAAAAAAATCCAACATTAGATAAATCGATGATACTGAGAGCTGTACAGAATCTAAAATATTCTGATAAATGTGAACCTGACGGTTTTCCAAGCTGTGTTCTTATAAAATGTTTATATACTCTTATATCCCCTATAACCTATTTATTCAACATATCAATATTTCGCGGTTATATTTCTAAAGTTTGGAGAAAAACTTATAGTATACCTTGGTTTAAATCCAGAAGCAGATCAAAGATTTCTAATTATAGAGGTATTGCTAAATTAAGTGTTATATCAAAACTTTTCGAAAAGATAGTTACCGAAATCCTTTCTCATCAAGTTTTCATTTCTTTTCATTTATTCGTATGACATTAAGCCCTTGGGGCCAAATTTGTCACAATAGTCATTGGCAATATAATTTTTATTATTAAATTTATAATTGTCTTATCATTATTAATAACATATGTATAATATGTATATTAATACTTAATATAATGCTAATGATGTAAAGCTGTTCCATGGCTTTAACTATTCCTATCAATGTTCCTTATTCCAATTAGATCTTGGCAATCTTTATGAATCTAATGGATCTGAATGATATTAATATATGCTAATGATGTAAAGCTGTTCCATAGCTTTAACTATTCCTATCAATGTTCCTTATTCCAATTAGATCTTGGCAATCTTTATGAATCTAATGGATCTGAATTTAAGAAATGTTGAATGATGTTCTACAGAAGAAGATCTATCATTTAATTCCCACATTTCACAAATTGTTAATAAGGCAAACGGAGTTCTAGGTTTCCTCAAGCGTTGGAGAAGAGACTTTAATGATCCTTACGTTTCCAAGCAATTATTCTTATCTCTCGTAAGACCAATCTTGGAATATGCTTCCGTGTTCTGGGATCCTCAATACGAAGTTCATATAAAGAAACTTGAATCGATCCAGAAACAATTTCTATTATTTTGTCTTTTCAATATTCCATGGAATCCTAATATTAAATTACCATCATATGAAAGTCGATTACTGCTTACTGATCTCCTTACTCCTGAAGGTAGGAGAAAATATACGAATATTTCATTTGTAATTAATTTAGTAAACGGTACAATTAATTCTGAGTTTCTGATTCGTAAGATCGAATCTGTATTCCCAAATCGTTCAAGTAGAAATTATACTCTTTTAAAAATCAAATATTTTCGAACCAATTATGCTAACTTTGATCCCATGAGACGTATATGTAGTCAATTTAACAGTTTTTATCCATATATTCTCAGTAAATTCAATCTGCATTAAAAGGTATATTTTGAACTTAATTAAATAATAAGACTTTGTTATTGAATAACTTTGGAAAACATTTTACTGTAAATAATTTCATTGTATTTTGATTGGCTATTAAATAAATAAATAAAATTTACTTAACTAAAAAATTGGTGCTTTATTCGAAATTTTGTACTTAAAAAACTGTAATTGTTTAAAATTAAAATTTACAAAAAGAAAAAAAAAATATTAGAAAATGTCTTTTATTTTGATGAAATTTTTAATATTTTCTAGGAATGAAAATTTTTTGAAAATTTGCTTTTCTTTTTTGAAAATTGGTACTTAATTTTAAAATTGTTATATTTTTGGAAAATTGTTCTTTATGTATTTGTTATTTCTTTAAATTTTGATATTTATTCAATATTAGGTACGTATCGCTTTTTGGATATAGGTGCCTTTTAAAAAGTTTCAGACCTTTTAAACACTAATCCAATCGGCTTAGAATCGATTTTTGAGTCGATTTAATGATGTCAGTCCGTTCATGTAATCCTCTTGAAATTGATTGAAATCGGTCCATTTTTGAATCACTGCAACAATTAAATTATTTGAACATTTTTTTAATTTTTTTTTTTTTTTGAGTAGCAAAAAAATTTGTATGAAATTTTATTTTTGAACAAACACCATGCAAAACCTAAATAACTTAAATCTAAACTAGATACCATGACAATGAGTTCAGCACAAAAGAAATTATAACTCAAATGTTAAATATTTCGCAATTTACTGTCTTGTTTAATTTACTATTTTATGAAAATTGTATGTAATAATTTTAAACAAATCAATCGTCCTTCTTAAATAGTCAAAGTCAACTCAACTTAGATACATACGTTAGTTAAGAAACGGTGCTATTGATCCTGCTTTACGATGCTCTTAATAATTTATGCTAAAATGTAATTAAATTCAAACACTAATACATTTGTTTTATTTCCATTTAGAAAAAAAAAATGTTTCTCTGCAACATCTGTGCAAACCATTTAACTGCCGTGTGTCTTTCAGTTCAATAATAGCTCAATAAATTATAATATAAGAGAGCAATAGATTAAGTATTTTTTTCTTTCTCCAGCTTATTGCCATTTCTTTTCCCATGTTTTTTTATTTTCCTCGCTCATGCTAATAAATTTTTATTTTAAATATTTCTCTATCCATAATACAATAAGTCCAGCTGGTGTAAATTTTTCAGACTTATGAAAATAATTTTTCAAATACTTCCACATAATTTAAAAGTTCTCTTTTTGCCAGAAGAAATATATGTAATGTGTAGGAATTTATTTGTGTGTGTGTTTGCGTTTTTGTGAGAGTTTAAAAAGTAAGTTTCAGTTTGTTATAAATATCTAGTATATTTTGAAATATGTATCCTATGTATTGTGTATATATTTAAAAAGTTTATTACTGTGAATGATTATGTGCACGTTTTAATGTGTATGCGTTCGTTTGTAAATATATATTGAGCCAAAAACTAATTATGACTTGTACAAACTAATAACTCATTGCTGACCTAATTTTTAATTATTGTATTTGTTTGTTATTTTTTTTTTTTTTTTTTTTTTTTGTATATTGTTTCATGTTCACTTGCCTCCAGTTTTATTATGAAAAATATTTATGGATTTTGTGTGCTAAACAGTGTTAAACGAGTGGGTCTTTTAAATTCGGGCATTTGATGAAGTGAAAAATTAATTAAACGAAGTACGATTGAACTAGAACTAAAATTAAATTAAAGTGGAATTTGAATAGAACAGAACTGGAAGTGGACTAGAGCTGAAATGGTTTAGAAGCAAACTAAAACTGACCAGAATTGAACGAGAACTAAACAAGAAACGAGTTGGTTTAAAACTGAACTAGAATAGAATTAGAACTGAACTAGAACTGAGCTAGACCTGAGCTAAAACTGAACTAGAAATGAACTAGAAATGTACTAGAAGTGAACTAGGACTGAACTAAAACAAAACTAAAATTGAACTGGAACTTAACTAGAACTGAACTAGAAACGAACTAGAACTGAAATAAATTTGAACTAAAACTGAACTAGAACTTAACTAGAGCTTAACTATAACTGAACTAGAACTGAGCTAGAAATTAACTAGCACTGAACTAGTACTGATTTATAACTGAACGAGAAATGAAATAGAGCTGAACTAGAACTGAACTAGAACTAAGCTAAAACTGAACTAGAACTGGACCAGAACTGAACTATAACTGAACTAGAACTGAACTAGAACTGAGCTACAACTGAACTTAAACTAAAATAGAACTGAACTAGAGCTTAACTAGAACTGAACTTGAACTGAACTTGAACTGAACTAGTCTGAACTAGAATTGAAATAGAACTGAAATGGAACTTAACTAGAAATGAACTAATACTGAATTCGAACTGAACTAAAAATGAACAAGAGCTGAACTAGAACTGAACTAGAACTGAGCTAGAACTGAACTAGAATTGAACTGGAACTTAATTAAAACTGAACTAGAACTGAACTAGTACTAGAACTCAACTAGATTTTAATTGGAACTGAATTAAAACTGAACTAGAACTGAGCTAGAACTGAGCTAGAACTGAACTAGAACTGAGTAAGAACAGAACTAGAACTGAAACTTATTTAGTACTGAATTAGAACTGAACTAGAGCAGAACTAGAACTAAACTAGAACTGAGCTATTCTGAACTAGAAGTAAACTAGAATTGAGCCAGAATTTGGTATAGGTCTTTTTAAAATAATAAGTTTTTTTTATCAGATATTCATATCTTAGCTGAATTTTGGTCCTTTCAAATTTAATTTCATCCCGCCTTAATATACCCTACTGTGTGTTTTTTATTTTAAAACTTTTCTATTTTGAAATATTACATTGAATTATCATGTTGCCAACTTGTGTTGGGTAATTTGTTTAACCCTAAACAAAACACATGTACTCATTTGCAGAACACACTTTCTATTGATAATAGACAGAAAGTCGTTAGTTTAAAATGAAAAATGTTACTAAATAAAAACATTTCCGTAGAAATGTGTATATGTTTACTTCTGTGCTAAAAATATTTGCTTGAAACGTTGATTTTATAAGCATAAAACTAAAAACAAAAAATTCATTCAGCCTTTAAATAATATTACGTATTATGTGCTAGTGTTGTCTGTCTGTGTTGTTTTTGTATTTTGCTATTTTTCTGCTGCTGTCTCTTTGGCTTACATCCGTTTATTTTGGTTTATTTTAAGTTTTTTTTTTGCGAACAGCGTCCTGTAAAGCTGTTTTCATTTATTCAGCCGACATTAGCTTATTGCTACTTGTTATTGTTAAAAAAGGACTAAAATTTGTAGACAAAGGGATATAAAATAAATAAGAAAATGAAGAAGAAGACTAATAATAGTTTACATCCAAAAAAAGAAAATTAAAGAAATATTTTATTTAAATAAAAAAAAAAAAAAAAATATGTTTAATGAGCACTCGAAATTCACTTTTTTCCATTTTTAGAAAAATAAACGAGGTTGTATGATTTGAACAGCTGTTAAACGCAAAGTAAATGACGACACTTGCTCAAACTTTGACAGTGGTCTACTAACAGGTGGTACTTGATGGGAATAGTATTGCATTTCATATAATTATGAGGGAAGTACTAAAAGTCACAGAAATATTAATCCGCCCTCGTATTAACTTAAATTTTCAAAAAAAAAAACAACTTTAAGAAAAGTTATAAACTTTCAAAAGTAGTTACCTTTTTTAAAGATTGATACTACTTTTAGCCCTATCCTTCCTTAAACAGACACAGAGATGGACAGGCATAGCTAGATCGTCTAAGAATTTCTCGAGAACCCAGAATAAAGATATATCATTTATTCTGCGAGAGATTTAGAAAATATGGTTACAAAGTTTCAGCAGATTTTGTTAATTCTTGATATGCATATAACCTATAGAGCGATTTATTCTTTCTCATTATTATTTTTTCCAATTTAAAAAAGTTCATGACTTTATTCACGTTTTAAATTTTTATAAAAGTTTGAAAAACCGACAAGGTAATTAATTTTAAATTTTCATAACTCTTTTGCATATAGATGAAATTTATTGGGGTTAAGGCTCTAATGAAAGCCAATTCGGACCCCTTTATTGCTGCAGTTTCTTCACATAAAATAATTTTTTTTTATAACTACCCAATTTACTAAGTATATTATATGAGTTATTGTGTTATAAGGTTCGCGCACGAAAAAACTTCTGCATGCCTTAACTCTACGTCTACACGAAGACATTTTTATTTCTTAATATTAGAAATAACTTGAACTTAATTAAGTTTTCTTAAAATGTAAATTGAATAAAATTCTTGCAAAGTCATAATAAAAATTTATAATCAAAATACATGCCGATTATATAAAACAATTGCTGGAATGCAAGAGAGTCAGAAAATACAGTTTCTTGGATAATAAAAAAAATTATCACCCAAAGTAACTCCGATAACCGAAGAAAAATTTTATTTACAGGCTGTAGGGTCACGGGAAAAATAAAACGTATTTTGAAAATTCTTATATCTCCGGATGGAATACGACTCATTTATCATAAAAGTTATAAAAAAGGTATCCTGTAGACCCATAAAGTAAAAAATGTTCCAAATAAGGATTCTAGAGAAAATATGGAGGCAAGAATAGGAAGAAAATTATTGAGATTAATTTTATTAAAAAATATGAATGCATCTATGGCATTGGTTTCCATGACTAAAACTGTAGTTGGGGTAGTGGGAAAAACATAAATACACTAAAAGAAAATTTTGGGTGAATTGAAATTTTGTTCATCAAGAAATCTGTTTGATTAATATGACTGACTATTTAATTTCTCTATAATTAAATTTATTTATTATCATTTATTTATTAATAATCTTGAAGCCAGTTAAGGCCAATCGATTACAGTTAAATATATATATATATATATATATATATATATATATAATAACGTATTCCACAATTTTATGACATGAACCACGAAATACCTTTGCATAAGTATTTCACTAAATCGCGGATAGAATAAGCAATGTGTTCTTGAGGAGTGTGCAAAAATTAAACTACATACAAGATAATGTGGGGAATTATATTTTAATGTTTTGTCAAAAAAAAAAAAAAAAACAGATTTATTTAATATTAATAAAACTCTAAAATTGCAGCTCAAAAAGTCATAGACGTATTCAAAAACATGATCGTGAAACCTAAGACCGTATACAAAATATATCACTCTGTTGAAAAAACTTTCTATTCCCATTAAAGTACCACTATGGATTTCAAATCCACACGCAGAGAAAAAATATAGTTGTAGTGACCATATTATGTTTGCAACGACATATTATGATTGGAACATGTTATCACAGCGAAAAATAAAAATAATTATAAGTAACATAATTATTATGATTTTATTTTGTCATATTATGTTCGATTTTTTGGTTTATTTTTTCATATTATGATTGTAGTTTTACATATAATTGAACAATCTTACTATATCATTATCCCATTCTGTCAGATTACGATTTGATGTTATTATATTATTATTCAACCTTATTACCACATTGTCATATTATGATTCCATTTTATAATATTATGCCATTCTTCATATTATTATCCCATGTTATAACAAAGTTATCCAATCTTAACCTATTATTATTTCATTTTGTCTTATTATTACTCTATCATATCATATTTCAAAATAAAACGTATTAATAAAAATGTATTATTTTTATAAATTTTGGTTGAAAATAATAGATAAAAGTGTTCATTTGCACCATCATATGTGGTTCAAATGCAAAATATGTTTTTTTAATTAAACCCTTTAATGGTAGTTAATCAATATCTTATATTGCTTGAATCAAACCTTGTCTATTTAAAATTATTCATATATAAACTAAATGAGAATTACAATGTAGTTAGAAAACAAACATTAAAAATAAAATATATATAATACCAAACAAATTATTAATTTGTCCACTAAATTTGAAATATTTTATTATCATGGGAATAATATAAAAAAAAAATATGGTTTAGAAACAAGAAGAAAGACTGAAAATATTTAATGGTTGTAGAAGTAATGATATTTTTCATATTAATAAAATTTTGTTCCTGGTAAAAATATTGAAAAATTTATAATTTTTGCAGTCAACCATATTTAATTATTTTTTGAGTGGAAACATTAAATGACAAAATTTAAACATTGTTGTCATGAACATAGAGTTACTGCTATTAAAATTAAAAAAAAATAAATATGAGAACATAATATTGTTGTAGTGATAATATTGTAACCTTGTTTTTTCTCTGCGTGCATACGATTTCATAATTACTTTTTTAAGTTTGTTCCTAAAGACACAATGCGTATGCCATCTTTCAATACAACTCACCTCTAAATATGGTCGGAATGCCATATCTCGCAGGTATCTTGTCTTGTTAATACACGCTGTGATTTCATGCATGAATCACCCTTGCCTTTATATAATTTTGTATAATTTTCAATGGAATATGGTTATCATATAGATTTAGTAGTACCGATGTTAAAAATTCCATTTGGATATTTGTATCAATAGTTTCATATATAGAATTAAAATTAATTTCTTCTAAGTCTCTTGTACAATTTTCAAGATTAAAATCCTTATAATTTCTTATTAGCATTAGCTTGTTCATATTTTTACTTCTAATCTTAAAGGTTATAAATATTAATGCATGGTGGGAATTTAAAGATGGATATTGGAATAGACCTTTACTCTCGACAAAGCAGGTACAAAAATAATCAACTAGACTACTCCAATTGGAACCAAAATGAAAATGTTTAGGTAAGCTATTGTGTGAATTAAGTTCAAATGTAATTCACTAATTGTATTTCTAAAATCTAATGATTGTTCAAATAAATTAATGTTATCGCAACATTGTGAAATATTATCGTAAGGTAAATACATTACACCCACTAAAATATTGTTAGAGTCCTACGCAGCAATTTCCACAAACATAGCACATGTCAAGCTCACGTTAAATTTGTAAACAATTTTTATATCATAAATGGTAATATATTACCAATAGGATTTATTTTTCTCAGTACATTAAAAATAAACAGAAGTATTAATAATTATTCCGTTAATTATAAGCGATTCCTAAATATTCATATGTATTTGAAAACATGAATTTAATTTTTTGGTTTTATTTTAACAATAATATTTTATAAATTGTTGAATATTAAATCTACTTTTTACAATAAGACATAATTTCCAGTGAAATAATTGAGCTGTATTCTAAAAATAATATGGGGTTAAATTGCATCAAGTTCTGTAAATTACAACTTTACGTTTTACTAACTAGTTTCACACAAAAGGACTAATAAAGACAGAAAATGATTCCGAATTGATGAGTGCTTTTAAAAGTAGGAGTAGTACTATTATAGATTGAATATATGCATATAAATTACAATAATTTTTATTGTAGTAATATAATTTAAAATTTAGCATTTTTTCTGAAAAATTGCACTTTTTCAACAGTCATTTGGCATTTTTTTCTAAAGAAGTTCTGGCAACACTGGCTTGCACAATTGTGCTATGAAGCGGCCACCAAATGGCCTAAAGGGCAATATAAAGTACGTACTGTCGAAGTTTTTATAACATCTTAGCCATGATGTCCATGTTAAAGATACTATGGGAAATGTTACAGATAAATATAAAAAATTCAAAATTGCCCAACAAATTTTTTTGTTCATAACAAATATTATTAACAGAGAAATGCACGCAAATGGATGCTTTTGAAAAATATTCCTTTTCATCATTAGAAAGCATAAATAATTCTAATTTTTCTGGCGTGATCTTGCATATTATCATAACAACAAAGAGGTAACTAAGTGGTATCAAACAAATGATGTGGTATCAAACAACTGTACACAACTCAGTCCATTTGAAATACGAGGGCGGATCAATAAGTCCCTGACTTTTCGAACTTCCCTCGTAGTTATAAAAAATGCAACACTATTCAAATAGGGAGTAGTCACTAGGGGCTAAATCCGGAGGATATGGCGGATGGGGTAAATTCGTAGCCCAATTCATAGAGTTTTGCCATTGAGACTGCACACGTGTTTATGGTCAATTGAGAGCAAACGCAGCACTCTTCTTGCAGATAACTTTCTTAAACCCAGCTGATAATTTTTCGACATTTTCGGGTGTACTGACCCCAATTGGCCGCCCAGAACGTTTAGCGTCATTTGTACTTGTGCGACCACAACGAAAGTCAGTAAAACACTTTTTTACCATTGAAATCGATGGTGCAGAGTCCCCATAGTATTTATCGAGCTTTTTCTTGGTTTGATTGACGGTTTTTGTTCGGAAAAAATAATGTTTAATGAGCACTCGAAATTTCACTTACTCAAAATTTGGCAGTACTTGATGGGAATAGTGTTGCATTTCATATAACTACGTGGGAAGTTCGAAAAGTCACGGACTTATTGTCCGCCCTCGTATACTTTATTATAGAAAAATATAAATATATAAAATAAAATAAAGCTGACTACAAAATAAAATAGAGCTTAAAAAGAAGTGAACTCAAAAGTAACAGAAGTGGACAAAAAAGTAGCCAAAAACATAATAAAGTTCTTATTGATAGTATTCCAGAAAATATTAAATATTTTACTAAAAGCGAATAAAAAATTAATTTTTCTTTTAAATTTTACTCTTAATTTAATTTACCAAAATAGAAAATTTCAAAGAGATTGATCAATTGGTTTAATTTTTTTAAACTGAATTCTATGCACTAAAATTTTCATTTTGTGAACCATAATTTCTAGTACATATTTGATATAAAAATTCCTTAAAATTTTAAAGGTAAAAAAATTTATAACGAATTCTGTTATATTTCAAACAAATTTATAATTACACTTTGATTTTTAAAAAATACGTATACAAAACATTTTAACAAAAAAAGCTAAAATTAAATAATAATTTATTTCAAAAATTAAATATTAAACGACTTAAATGATCGATTTAACCGCCTCACTGCAAGCACGGCTGTCATATGCACATGCTAAGGTTTTATCTGAAAATATAGAAATAAAAAGAAAAAATAACCGGTATAATTATAATTTATTTCAAAACTTTCTAAAACTTACCTTCAACATCTATTTCCCCACTTTGGCTACATACTAATTTATAAACCAAAAATACCAAAGCCGAAATAATAATCAATACACCCAAAACTATAAAGAAAATCGAAGCCACAGTTGAAGGTTCTACTACAGCAGTTTTTGAAGGATCTTCTTTAAGATGTTGTAGTTTAGCATCATACTCAGACAAGGATAAGCAAACAGCTTGTATCGTTTGATTTAATGTATTGTGATCTACAACATGGGTTTTAAACCATTTGAAACCTTCATTACAGGCACAAGTACCATTTTCCAAGCAAACAGCATTTTTATCCTGACAGGGCTTTAGCCAACAATCAATTTCATTGGTAACAAATTTGAGAGGACTACATTGGCCATTATGGAAGACATAATCATCGGGGCATTTATGGTTTACCTTTACGGAGGCGTAAGGTGTAGAGGAATCGTATTCATCGGTACTATAAAATGTGGTGGAATCTGTAAATTCATCAAAGACTTCATTAGGATCTATATCATCATTGGAGGTTTCTATATCAGTTTCCACTTCAAATGGTGCCACACTAGATCCTTGTGTTTCTGTTGTGTATGGATCAATAGTGGAAATAACATCAAACATCAAATCATCTAAGTTAAATTCACATTTTTTAGTTTCTGCATTCCAACTTAAACCATTTCTACCCAAACAAATGGGTAAACATGAGCCTTTCTCTGATTTATAGCCCTCTGGACAAGAACACTCATTTGGCTTAACACATTTGCCACCATGAGGACAACCAGAGGCACAAAACGGTTTACATTGCAAATCCTCACTGACATGATAACCTTTCATGCAGGCACATTCATTTGGAGCCACACATGCTCCATATACTGGACATGTCTTCTCACAGATGGGCTCACAATAATGTTTTCCATCAAGAGCTGAACGTTTCGAGAAATAACCTTTTAAACATTCGCACACTTCCGGCTCTACACATTTTGAATGTATTGGACAACCATTCTCCATACATTGTGGTTCACACAAATCCAATTCCGATAATTTGTATCCTTCACAACAGTAACGTTCTACTTTAATTTTGTAAACGGGTTCTTCATCTTCGTATATTTCAACTTGAGTTTCCTTTTTGTTGAACATTTTTTTAAAGACGCCCTTGGCACTAACGGTTTTGATGCGAGTTTTTGTGACCAATTTATAGGAGGTCTCGGTTATGTTTTTGTAGCAATAAGGAGTTGGAGATTCACTGGCGACATATGCTATAGCGATAAGCTGCAGCAGGAGAAAAAAATTCCATTTTTGTGGGAAATGCATTTCGTAGGTGTTAGTTGAAGAGTGAAAATAAAGCTGAAGATTAGAAAAATAAAAATAGAAAAATATACTTAAAATATTTTGAATTATGCAATTAGGAAATTCATGAAAAGGTTAACTGAAAGCAGATGTTGTTAGGACCAGAAGGACTTAAATTGAAGCCAACGCATTTCAGTTCTTGAGATAAGAGAAAGTTATGAGAAGAGAGCACTTTAAAAAAAAAGTTGCAAATATTTTCCTTACACCCAACTATTTGCAAACGGTTTTATGTTTTTATTTATTTATTTTTTTTATAAAAAACCTAATTAAAAAAGCTAAAACTGTAAAAAAGGCGTCAAATATCAATAACATTTTCAAAAAAGTTAAAATTATTAATAAAATACCCAAATTGAGAAAAAAAAATACAAGTGGAAGTGTTATATTCGGCTGTGCCGATTCTTTTATACCCTCCACAGAATATATATTTTATAAACATATATAAATATTTGAATTTTATTTATTGCATATCTAAAGAATTATTTATTTATTTATTGAATAATTACAATACAATTACAAATTATATTCTAACTTCAACCGAGGTGAGTAACGAAGACTATTGCTCGTTGTTGTGAAACAGACCAGATTCTCTGGTGGGAATCGAACCCATAACCCCCAGACTGGCAGACTAGCTCACTACCAACTAGGCCATCGGGACACCCATATCAAGAATTATTACTGCTAAAAATAATTTCTTTTAAAGTGAGCAGAGGAATTGTATCTCCCATATAAGGTGGATATTAGTAACAGATCACTTAGTTGATATTAAAATTTAAAATATCTAGGAGAATAAATGTTATCCACATCTGAAAAGGTTTTGGACTTGTCAGAAGTGGTTTCTAAGGTTATTTATGGCTCTCAATTCGAATCTTTCAATTATTTTTTAAAAATCGGACTTTTTTTCGTTTTATAAAAAATACTTTTTGACTATATTCAAGATCCGATCAACAATATATATACAATATATTTCAAATTCAATTTTTCGCATTGTTTGTGAACTGCATTATCTAATAGTTAGAACTCGTTTTGCTCTGGTTTAAAAATTATCTTCATTATTTTTAGATTTTCTCCAAATTTGGTTGCATTCGCTCTAAATTCTCGTACTACTAAAATTATAATAAAAAAAATGGAAACAGGATTAAGAAAAATTAAGAATGAAGAGAATTTCAGCATTTACTTCAAATCCGGGGTTATGCGATTGCCGAAAATATTGCAAACAAAATTTTCGTATTGTTGTCAATTGGACACTGCGATATAATCGATTTTTTTTTTTTTTTTTGAAATAAATCTGTAATTTCTAATCTGCTGGTTGGATTTACATAATATTTCACACAGTTGTAGCGGAGGAGTGTACAAAGTTTACTGTGAATGAGGGCCCTAACTATCCCTCAGGAGCAGAGCTATTGGGGCTCAAAATAGGGTACCTTTGAGATAGAAAATTTTTATCCACTTGTCAAATTTTTTTTTATCCGAATTCAAATTATTAAACTTTAAAGTAGCGTAGTTTTGTTGCTATAAAAGATATTGCTTTAATTTTTTTTGTATGTAATTAAGAATTACATCACCTAGGCAAAAAGAGTTTATTTAAAAAAATTAAGTCCACACTTTTTATGATTTTTGGAATTAAAGTAAATTTTTTATAAAAAAAATTTGTTTTGATTTTTTTTCGAATAAAATCTTTTTTATTTTAGATATCCTAACGAAATATTCGGTGATTGTTGACTTTGTCAATTAAAGTGGTAAAGTTTAAAAAAATTTCGAATTTCTTTGAAAGAAATTCCACAATTGCCAAAAATAGATTTTTTTAATTTTGCCATTAACGTCTGTATTTCTTTGGAACACATTAGAGTATTCGAAACTGCATTCGGTTTGCAGAACTTGTTTTTTTTTTAATTTTATTTCATGTAGGATAAGTTAAAAATTTTGATATAAAATAGGTCAAATTCCGGAAGGTGTGCATTTAGTCCTATTAGGTATTTGAATTTGTTTTTACTTTTGGAAATATCTGCATGAAAATTCTTTTCAGAAAAGTGTAAAATTATTATGTGTTCTTAAAGAAAATTTTATTTTAGAGAAAAAATAGTCTAGACAGTTTTTCGGCCAGAAAAAAAAAACCCAAAAATTATTATTCTTTCAATTTTCAACTTCATGTTTTTCATAGGCCTTATCGAGAGCTTTAAGAAGACGGAAAAATAAAAAAAACTTCCTATGTCTGAGGTACCCTATTTTGAACCCCAATAGCTTTGCTCGAGAGGGGTACGTTACGCCCCACTTCCAAACCTAAAATTGCACTCTCCTTTGGTATGCCTACGTGACATTTTATGTATATCTATCCAACAGATTAGAAGTTACAGATTTACTTCCAAAAAATGTCTATTCTGCACTGACTATTTATTTGAAACACTTTTCAAATATTCCATCGTCAATTAGTTTTCTAATTACTTCTTTAATTTGTGTGCTTTGCGGCTAAGTTATATGAAGAAATTCTTGATAAGGTCAAGTTCTATGTAATAATGTAGGTTGAAAGTATTTTGTGAAATGATAAAAAGGAGACGTCTTGTTTTCCGTCACAAATAATAAATCATTGATTTCATCACTGAACTAAATGTCCTTTTTTTCTTGAAAATTAAAAATAGAGTTCCATTTTTGTCCAACATTTCTTATCTTTGTAACCAAGATGCGATCAACTCTGCCAACTGTTTAGTTTATTTAAATAAAGGAACCAAATTTTTTTTAGTAAAAGAAAATTTCAGTAAAAAACATAAATTTTATTAAAACAAAATTGAGATGGTATTTTTATTTGTGGAGAAATTTGTTTTAGTCCTTCCGTTCTACAACTCAGTAGTGTTTCCTAATTTTAACTTTACAAATTTATAGTAAAACAAAAATATTAAAAAGTTTTTCCTGTTCCAAAAATTCATTTAATATTAATTTCAAAAAATTTGAAATAAATTTAAATTTTATATAAGTTATGTCTGACACTGAAATTACATATATTTTTTTATCATTATTATTACTATTATTAATTTTTCTTTTATTCACCTTTAATTTTTATATATTTATGAGTTTTCAATTTAAGTTTCCATTAAATTATTTTCAATAAATATTGTATTATTTTAACAATTTTTTTACGATCTTTACAGCAGCAATATATTATTTAAACTAAATGCATTTTGATTTCATGTTATCCATTCAAATATAAAATAAGAAACAAATAACTAAATATGAGGGTATTGAAATATAATGACCATATTGTTATTTATACTAAGGTTCTTCAAGTTGAGTTTCCGTTTTAATTTATCTTACTTAAAAGAAAATATACTCATACACGAGTATATGTACAAAAAAAAAATAAATAAAAATTGAATACGATGAAAAAACTATTATCACAAAAAATGTTGTACATAATAAATAATATAAAACAAAACATTTTTAATATTTCCAGTAAATAAAAAGAAACAATCTTTTAAAAAGAGGGGTAACTCAAGTTTTTTAAACATCTGAGAGTTCTTGAGAGAAATGATTAAATTATTACTTTGTAAAAAATTGAAAACTCTTTTTAAAAAATATTTATCAATATGCTACGACTTTTTGTATTAATAACGAAAACATAAATAATATTTAATGTTTTTATTAAGTACGAATTAAAAATGAATCATAATTTGGACTACAATATAAGAATATTAAGCAAACAAAATTAAAATGGTATAAAGTTCAAAATATGCAAATTATAATCTAGCCCGGAGTTTTGAAATTGTTTTGTTTGAAATAACGGAATTAAAAAAAGAACCATTTGCTACGTATTTTGAGACACCTTTCCTTCATGCATTTTCACAACACGATTCTAATTTTAATACTGCAACAAATATTTCATTTATGATCTTATGCATTTCTGTTAACAAATGACGTAATCGAAAGAGACGCTAGTGACTCAGATATTTAATTGTTTACAGAATGCATAAAATAATTAACAGAAGAATTTAAAGTAAAAGTAAATTACTGATACTAGTTCACGAGCAAATATAAATCATTTATTATAGAAATAAAAGAAAACAGGAAAGGAGTTTTAAGTACAAAAAAAAAAAAAAAAAAAAAAAAAAAACTTTGCAATTATAAAAATTTTACTAAAAATAGCACATCATTTTGAGCTAGAACTGCACTAATACTATAGTAGAAACAAACTAGAAACGGCGAAATACTGAACCAGAACTTAACTAGAACTGAAATAGAACTGAAGTGAAACTGACATTCAACTAGAATTGATTTAAAAGTGAACTGCAATTAATTTTAAAATACACGGAAATCAATTAGAACTAAACTAGAACTGAACTAAAACTAAAATAGAGCTGAAGTAAAACTGAACTAGAACTAAACTAGAACTGAACTATAACTGAACTAGAACTAAGCTAAAACAGAACTAGAATTGAAGCATAACTGCAATAGCATTGAAGTAGCAATGATCTAGACTCGAAAAAGTACTGAACCATAACTGAACAAGCACTGAACTAGAACTGGAATAGGACTGAAAAAGGACTTAAATAGAACTGAACTATAGTAGAGCTAAACTGTAACTGAACTGAGCTAGAATTTAACTAGAACTGGAACTGAACTAGAACTGAAAAGAAAGTGAACTATAATTGAATTTGAACTAAACTAGAACTAAACGAAAACTGAACTAGAATTGAACTAGTAGAACTCGAGTAGAATTTAACTAAGACTGAACTATAACTTAAGTAGAGCAGAACTAGAACTGAATTTGAACTGAACTAGAACTGAACTAAAATTGAGCTAGAAATGAACGAAAACTGAACTAGAATTTTTAAAAATTCCCATAAATGGCAATTTTTTTTTTAAATATTCTATAATATATTTTTTGTCTTATAAATAGCAAATTCTTGTAATATTTTCTATAAATTTCCTATAAATAGCAAATTTTTGTAAAACTTCTTATAAATAGCAAATTTTATAAAATTTACCTAATACCAATTTTTTAAAAAATTTCCTATAAAGAAAAAAATTATGAAAAACTTCCTTAAATAAACTTAAACTTAAATAACATTTTTTTTTTTGAAAATTTCTTATAGATTTTTGAAAAAAATTATTTATATATAGCAAATTTTTGGAAAAATTTACTATAAATAGCAAATTTTATCAAAAATAGCCAATTTTTTAAATATTTATTATAATTAGAAAATTTTATAAAAATTTACTATAAACAACAAATTTATGAAAAATGTATTATATATAGCAAATTTGTGAACAATTTCTATAAACAGAAAATTTTTGAAAAATTTCCTACAAATAGAAAATTTTTGGAAAAATTTCCTATATATAGCTCACTTTTGGAAAAATATACTATAAATGTTAAATTTTTCATAAATAGCAAATTTTTAAAAAATTTATTATAAATGGAAAATTTTTCAATAATTTCCTATAAATAGTAAATTTTACAATAACACTATAAATAGCAAGTTTTACAAAAATTTACTATAAATAACAAATTTTGAAAAATTTACTATAAATAGAAAATTTTATTATATATAAAAAATTTTGGATCAATTTACTATAAATAGCAAATTTTGGATAAATTTCTTATAAGTAGCTACTTTTTGTAAAATATCTAATGAATAGAAAATGTTTGAAAACTTTGTAAAATTTCCAAAAAATAGCAATATTGTAAATAATTTACTATAAATAGCAAATTTAAAAAAATCACATTTACTTATTTGTACAATAAGTAGCAAGATTTCTTAATAGTCTACTATACAAAGCAACATTTTTAAAAAATGAACTTAAATAGCAATTTTTTTAAATTTTCTAAATAGCAAATTTTTGTAATATTTCTTTTAAATATCAATTTTTTGTAAAGTTGCAAATTTTTGAAAATTTTTTAAAATTTCCTATAAGTAGCAATATTTTAAATAATTTACCATAAATAGGCAATTTTGAAAAAAATAATTTTTACTATAAATAGCAAAATTTTTATAAATAAATTATTTTTATAAAAATAACAAACTTCAAATATTTTAATTTTTATTTTTAATTTTATCTTGTCTTTTATCAATAAAAATAATAATCAAACATACAACAGCCAATGCCTTAAGTAAAACATTAGCATTTCTTTTCACTTAATATTTGTTTATCTGAAAATATTCACGTAGTTCATTTAGTGGCTTATATTAGATTAGATTTTCATGTATCTAATGGCCCTCTTCTAATACTCTCTTACATATATGAGAACATTGTAATTTGTGTTTGTTTTTTTTTTCGTTTTTTTGATTTTTTCTTGTGCGTCTTAATTTGGTGGATTTGTTTTACTTAAATATTAATTCGTATATGGTGTGTGTACGTATGTCCAGCAAATGTTTTGTTATTATAACAAAAGATTTTTATGAAATTAGTTGTATCTAATGAACGAAGGTTATCATAGCATAAGGAGGTGGGTAAACAAATATAAAAATGCTTATTTAAATACATGTAAGTGTTTCTTTGGGCAATATGCGGGTCAGATTTTTACAAAAACAATGTTAAGGTCATAGTTAAAGATAAAATTAATTGTTTTTGGGATTATTGTTTTTAAGCATAATTGTTTGTGTAGAAAAAATTGTTTTATTATTAGATTAATATTATTTTTAAATTAAAATAAAAAAATAAAATAGAATAAAATAAAATAATATAAAAAAAAATTTGGATTATAATAACATTAAGAGTAGGTTTATATTTAAAATAAAAATAAATCTATATTTCCTGTTTAAATTTTCCATTTATTCAGAGTCAAAAAAAGAAGCATAAATTATTAAATTTACCTTAAACTAATTTATTCCCTTAACTCTGGTTCTTGTTCCCCAGACAGAAATTTTTAATAAATTTATATTTTTATCTCAAAAAAAAAAAAAAGAAAAAAAGTGCCAGAAAAATTTTTGCAATTTTTATTTATGTTTTACATTGACAAAACTCCTCTCCTGTAAATTCCAGTCACCAATTTCTCACAGGTTTTTTTTGGTTTTTATTACTTAACTCCATAAATTGTTACCCTTTTGGCTTCGTTGACGCTGAAGCAAAAAAGAGGAAAATAAATATAAAAGTAAAGTAAAATAAAATAAAAATATAAAATTATACACTAACTATAAAAAATATTTACGTTGTTGTTATGAAAATATTTATGTTTTAATGGTTCATTGAACAATTCATAAACATACCTTTAAGGTTAAATAACAACAAATAACCCTTAACACCAACACAACCATCATATATTCCTGTACTCATAAGCAATTTATTTTAACACACAAATTTGTAAGTGTGTTTGTTTCCTCATACATCCATATTGCTGTTTACAGTCTCAGTCATCAACATTTTTAGTATTATCAACAAACCATAAATACAAGTTGAACAAAAATTTTTAACGAAATACAGAAAAAAAAACACAAGTTTGTAACAAGCATAGAAAAACTATAAGAAATAAAAGAAGAAAAACTTATAAAAACAGCAAATGTAGACGATAAAACAGTAAGAAAAATTGTATCGAGAAACTTTAATCCTCAAAAAAAGCAGAAAAAATTGACAGACTTTCAACAAGGATTCATGTTCAAACATAAACATACTTTACTTAGTATCGCTTAAAATACATACTACACTACTTGGAAATATTAGTACATGTGTTTGTTAGTGTGTATGTATATCTTTATACAGCAGCTTTTTACACATTGATACATGAAAAGCAATCAAAAATAATTGAATTGTTACCAAATAGCAACTGATGCTGATTTTGTATTTTTTTTTTTTTTTTGTGTACACTTCTTTATAAGCAGGTAGAACAGTATGACAGTTTAAGTTCAATTCAGTACTAGTTCAGTTTTAATTTAGTTCTAATTCAGTTCTAGCTGAACTCTAGTTCGTTTTTAGATCAGTTCCAGCTCAGTTCTAAATACTTTCTAAAACAGTTATATTTAATTTTTAAATCAGTCCCAATTCGCGTCCAGTTAAGTTTTAGTTCAATTCTAGTTCAGTTCTAGTTAAGTTTTAGTTCAGTTCTAGTTCAGTTTTAGTTTATTTCAAGTTCAGTCTTAGTTCAGTTCTAGCTCAGCTTTATATCAATCCCAACTCAGTTTTAAATACCTTCTTAAACAGTTCTTTTTTATTTCTTAATCAGTCCTAGTTCCATTCTAGTTCAGTTCCGTTCAGTTCTAGTTCTATTCTACACTAATTTTACTTCTGTTACAGTTCTGTTCTACATTAGTTCTACTTCTGTTCCAGCTTAATTCTAGTTCAGTTATATTTCAGTTCTAGTTCAATTTTAATTCAGTTCTTAATCCGTTGCAGTTCACTTCTAGTTCAGTTCTACTTCGGTTCCAGTTCAGTACTGGTTCAGTTCTACTTCAGTTCTATTTCGGTTATATTTCAGTTCTAGTTCAGTTCTACTTCGGTTCTAGTTCAGTTCTACTTCAGTTCTTTTTAATTTTTACAATTTTTTATTAGCAACTTTTAAATTAAATTAAACAAAACAATTCATAAATTAAGTATATTTATATCAGACGTATAACTTAATTAATGGCGTATATTTCCATGAATTCGTCCTTCCTCTTCAAAATTTTTGCCATATATATATTTATGTATTTTATTTACTTTCAATTTTATTTGTTTATTTATGTATTTCATATTCCTGTAGACAAGCTGTAAAGCTATACAGCTTGTCTACAGGAAATAATAATAAAATTTTTTTCTTTGTGTTTAATTTCGCCGACAGTTCATTGCAAACTTGTGAGGTACTTTTTTAAACTTTTTATAGAACGTTGTGGAACTCCATGTATGACATTCCGCAGATTACTCTAATTTTCCTTAACTTGAACAAATTGTCTTCTATTTGTTAAGTAGCTCTCTAGAAGCAAATATTCATTTCCATGAATACCATAGTATTTAAGCTGCTGCAGTAATATTATATGATCTATAAGATCAAACGCCTTCGCACTATGACCTCTATCTAATTCCTTACAAATATAATTTTTCACATTTACAATAGCCTCCTCAATTCCACAACCATTTCGAAAGCCAAATTGAAACTCATTTAATAAATTGTTTTCCATAAAATAATACAACTTTTTTAATAATTACATTTTTATTTTACTCCACTGTGCAGTATTTAGTTTCTATATCTGTTTATATATTTTAGCTTGTTGTGTCGTTAAAAGATGTAAAGAATTACCCTTAATATAAATAAAAAACAAAATTTTATTCCATTTTAACAAGTGTTTCAAATATCTAAACGTTCCTCATCATTTTCCCAAGTAGCGGCAGTAAACATCATTACCATCATCGTCTCCTTCGTCTTTTGATTTTCTAAATACGTTGAAAATTTTCTTCGGCAATTTTTTGGAAAAACCTCTTTCTGGTTATCATTTTTGTCGTAGGTTTTTGTGGGCCACAAATTTTTATTTGCGTTTGAGTTTTGTGTTTTGTGGAAAAACCCACAAAGAAAATAAATCTTGGAATACAAAGTGCGAGTATTTAATGAAAAATACATCCCAGCTGGAAATTGTTTCTTGAAGACAGTTTCGTATGTGATTCTTGAGATAGAATTTATTATGTGATGAGAAATTACATCGTACTACTTAATGACATTTCCTACAATTGATTAAAACTAGTAATATTTTGAACAAAGTTATAAGGTGCCTTAGTAACCCTTGTAGTGATGTATAAAAACATTTTAATTTTGGAGCTGATATTGAAAATAGTCATCGGGCACACAATGTTTTTGTTAAAAAAATTTTTAGGCATTTTTAAAATATATCAGTGACAAACAAGTAAAAAAGTGTTAAATGCCATTTAATCAAATGCTTCACAATGTCAGCGGAAACTATTCAGTTCTTGTTTTAAATGCATATTAAAGATAAGTCACCATTTTTCAGTATTTTTGATAGCCTGCTGAATTTGACTTAAAGAATTTTGACAAAATATATGAAAATGTCATAAGCTGTCATAATGTTTTTTATATGAGAATAAGGGATAATGTCAGCAGTGATGCTGATAAGTCATAAAAGATTACTTTAGGATGTCTTAAAGAAATTTCCAACTGGGATATTAAGAAAAAGGAAATTTTAATTTTTATTTCTGCTTTACATTCATTTTCATTTTCTTAAGATGTTGTTTTCCCTTTTAGTTTATAACATTACTGACTGTTGCTGCTAATATTAGGAGAGTGTTGCCTCCTTTAGTCTTTTGGGGTTTTTATTTCAGTTAAATATTGTAGTGTGTGTGTGTTTCAAAATTTGTTCTTTTAACAAATTTGACCTTTTTCATTTACGACACTTTTTTTTTTGGTTTCTTATACGGTCTTAAGTGATATTTTCGCAGAAAATATTTGATAGAAGAAACATCAAATGTGCGTTATACGCATGTACAAAATATGTCAAAATAGCACAATGTGTGTATATGTATACATATATGCGTTTATTTGTATGTATATGTGGAGCATGATTTTTGTTCCTTTTTTTATGTAAATGTATGTATACAATTTTTTGATGAATTAAAATTAGGAATTCTGTATAAAATTTTATGAAAGAAAAATTTATTTTACTTAAACGTATATGAATACACACATGCTTATACATATAAACATACAATTTTACATAAATAAATAATACACTTTTATTTATTAAGTGTATGTATGCATGTATGTATGTATGTATGTATATATATATTTATATATATATATATATATATATATATATATATGTGTGTGTGTGTGTGTGTGTGTGTGTTTGTTTGTATATTAGTATAGATAAAATTTCGTTCATAGAATTTGATGGAGAATTGAAGGGAAATGTAAAATTTTAATTTCATTAAAAATATTTTTCTTTAATGAATTTAATATATTAAAATAATTTGGCTAAAAACTTAAACAGTTTAACTTTCAGGCAAATAAAATTGTTTTTAAAAATACATTATTGCAGAGTAAGGTATATAATATTTGTTCAAATTAACTGAAAGTGCACAATGTAGGAATTTCCTTATGATTTTTGTAAAAATCTATTAAAACTAAAGCAGTCCAGAAATTTGATTACTTTTTAGTACTCTATCAAAAGACTTTAATTTTAACGAGATTTCAAAGTATTCCTTAAAAAGGTGATTGATTGAATGTTTTGTCTATAACTTATTTAGACTTGCAGACATAAAAAATACCCTATCTATGAGAAAAATAAAATTAAACTACAAACCATATTCTCAAATACGAGCTCATCCTATATCGGTATATTATATTTGATAAAATAGGTCCATTCTTTTAAAACAACCGAATTTATTTTATGATCAGTGTTGATATTAAAAAATAAATAAATACAGACAACACGCAAAAACTATTCAGTTTGAAACAAAGAAGTACTAATTTTCAAAACAAGTAGGATTTTGATAAAATATCGAATTTAAGAAAGACCCTATAAAAAATTTTAATATTTGTTCTAAAATCATTAGTTCTAGAATTGATGTTATCAGCAGTGTTGCCAGTTTAGCCTTTCTAAGGCTAAATCTAGCCTTTTTATTTTGCTTTTAGCCTCAAAATTTTTATTTTAGCTTCTAACTTTCTTCTAACACAAAAATCGAGATTAGTAATATGTAACACAAATTTTCGCTTGCGAAGCTTCATTATTCCAATCGAAACTAAAGAAAGTAATTGTGTGGACTTACTGAATCGATAATAATAATTTTTTAATAGACATACATTTCACTAACCATAGAAACTATTCACGAATATAATTAAAAAAAAAAAAAATCATATAAAATGGAAAAATTACGACAAAAATCATTTCCAAACATTTGTGCCGTTCTATATTTTATGTATAAATTTATTACAATATCTTTCTAATGAGAACGAAAATAAATAATTTTTTAAACTGATGAAAAATTTTAATCTTTTTTTGGTCTTATTTTTTTGTTCTATTTAGTCTTTTTTTGACCATTTTTAAAATTCAATTTAGCCTCTTTTTATCACCTCAAGGCACCTGGTTATCAGAACCACTTCAGATTTTTTAATAATACTCTTTGGACTAGTGGTGTTACTACCAATTTCGCCCCTTAATGGAATAGAATCATATTATGATTATAAATTAGTTTTAAAGAAAATAGTTACTTCTACATTACTTTGTAGATCTAATGCATATTTTCACACAGAGTAACAATTTTAACAAACAAAGGAATAACATTTTTCATGAAGAACCAATTCTTCGATTTTTGGAAAAATTCTAATTTAATAAATTACTAAATTAATAAAAATCTTATTTTGTACTTTCATAATTCTTTCTTTCTTTCTTCCTTTTTTTTTTTTTTTGTTTAACGTATTGAGTACCTTTCTATAACCTACACCACCGTAAGTAGTTGGGGTGTTATGTGTTTGTGCTGATGTTTATAAAGCACAAAAAAGCTTCATAGCCCCATATTAAGGTATGCCGTTCCACTCCGAATCACTTCCTAAGTCGACTTAACGATATCCGTCCGCCCGCCTGGATGGCTGTCTGTTCATGTAAACCTTGTGTACAAAGTACAGACCGCAATTTTGAAGATACCCAGCTAAAAAACGATCTAGTGCTTTAAAAAAAAAGGAAATTTTCACAACTTCAAAAGTAGAACTAAGTGCATATTTCGAGCTTTTTCGGAAGCTATTAATAATTAGTTCCAAAAAATCTAAAATAATTATATTTTCAGCAGAAAAAGCAATTTTAATATTTTTTGTTAAGGCTAAAACAGAATTTTTATTGAAAATTTTAAAACCATAGTTTTAAAATAAGTACTTCAGAAGCTATGAACAATGATCATAAAAGAAAAAACTTCTACGGCTCTTTTTCAACACAAAGTACTTCCTTCCAATGACAACAAAATTTTAAAATCACGACATTTTCGGTTCTTTTGCAGTTCCCTTTTTGCTGGGTATCTTAATAAAATTTGGCACAAATAGTTACTTTAATACAAGGACAAAGCCTATTGAAACTGAATAATATCGATGCTTTATTTCACCTAGCCCACATACAAATGTCCTGCCGGAATAAGGGTTTTGTGATCATGAATGCCTCAAATATATCAATAATTTATTGAAATTCGGCACGAAGAAGTTTCATATAAGTTTAAATATAATCAACCATAGCTCCTATATAAACCCCCCTACCGGAAATCACTATAGCGTGTATAAATCCCATAGAAATGTTAGTATGAAGCATATGATATATATAAAATGCCGTTTACACTGAACAAAAACAAGTAGTTTTTGTCTTAATTTGTTTTTTGATAGAAAAACTACATAATTTTCTTAAGTTTTTCCATACAAATCAAAAACAATTTTCATGTATTACATTTTAGAAGTTTTTATTGAAAACCAAATAAAAACTAACAAAAATAATTATTTACGATACAGCCTGTTCACATGATTTCAGAACAGTCAGCTTTTATATGTAATAAAGAAAATAAAATTGTCAAATTTGTTTATATGGTGTTTATACCAAAACAAAAACTAATTGGTTTTTGGAAACAAAATCTCAAAAACTACATCGTTTACATACCTTATTTCTTCCTAATGTAGTTTTTTTTGACATTCACATTTCTTGTATATTTTTCATTTCCACTCTATTTGCTATTTCTTCGATCAGAGAATACATAGTTTCAATATTAAAATATATTTTAACAATTTTTAATAAATTATTTATTGTAATAATTTCATAAACCAAACAAATAATTTCTATAAATTTTAAATTTTATTTTTCTCTTATATATAAAAGCTACGGTTCTAAAATTTGCTAAACAGGATGTATCATAAATAGTTATTTTAGTGGTTTTTATTTGGTTTTCAATAAAAACTAGTTAAAAATGGTTTTTGATTTGCATGGAAAAACCAAACAAATTTACGTAGTTTTTTATTCCAGAACTAAAATAATTATTTACGATACAGCCTGTTGACATGATTTCAGAACATGTAATAAAAAAAATAAAATTGTCAAATTTGTTTAGTAGTTTTTATTTTGTTTAAATGTAAATAAGTCCCTCAGTGCCGAATTTAATGAGAATCGGTTCATAATTGATCATAGATCCCATACAAGTCCCTATTCCGAGAATCGCCGGTAAGTATATGAATTCAATATAAATGTTAATATTAACATTAAGGTTATATTTTTTGGTCCTCAAATTACCATAGCACCATCTTATACAAATAGTGTCCTGATAATAAAAATCCATTCACACACCGATACGGAATTTTTTACTATACTTGTAATTTAGCTATAATTCTCTTAAAATCTAGAGCCAATATTATAATGAAGATTTTATAATGACTTTTGGCACTGAGTATACTTTCATTATTATCTTTTAGTTAAAGTGTGCGTTCGAATAAAACATAACAGAAAATGTTCATAATAACTCTTACTGCCTATAATTTTAAATATCTTTCTTGATTACAATATCTTCTAGAGTCATGTCAGACTTAACAGTAGATCGAATTCTTGAAATCCGTTCGTTTGTTGGCATGCAGATGATAGTTACAGAAAAATATACCAAATAAAATTTGATATTTTTTTTTCTTTAACTTACAAGAAAAACAAAACAAAAGTGTTAAATTTCAGGGTAATAAAAACACTTAACAAGTATTTAAGAATGTGACGAAACTTTGTTCAGGAAAACAAAATGTCACACAAATTAATTCCAAGCAGTGATGTCAGATGGAGAAAATTTTCCCTTTTTGAGGGAATTTTTAACATTTAAGCTGAAGGAAAAGAGGGGAGGAAATTTTAATTTTAGCCAAAATAAAGGGATTTTCAAAATCTTAGTATTTTTCTTAAAAAGCGTTAAAAGATGCAATAAATAAGGAAAATATCCAATATTATCGTACACACTTTAAGAATGGATATTCTTATTTGCCAAATGAATACTATCAGTGTTCTCGTTTTTCATTTAAAATATTTTTTGTAGTTTTTTTATTGAATTAATTATTAATAAATTATAGTCAATCAAAGATAAAAAAAAAATTAAATAACAAAGCTGAGAAGAACTCTAAGGAAAAGAATGATTAAAGCTCCTCAATATAAAAATAAAAATAAAAAAAATTTTCAATATTTTGTATGAGCCTGGAAAACATACGTTATTGCTGGCTTTTCTCTTGTTCTACGGTACAAGTTTTCTATTCCGAATAGTCGAGAAAATGGTCCAGAATATTATCGAAATAAAAACAATACACATTTAATGAAAAAAATTTGTCGTATGACAAGTTTACTCAGAAAGGTTCAAGATTAGTGTTTATAAACCGATTAACCGGTTAAACAAAAAATCTGGTTTTTCTTCTATTTTCTGTTTTCTAAAGAAAATAGAGGAAAAGATAACAAAAATTTTAGTCGAATGTAGTTTTTTAAATTTAAGAAAGCAGAAATAAGAAAAAAACTCTCCCGGGAAAAATTGTATTAGTTCTACAACTAGTTCCCATAATGCATGAAAATAGCCAGTATTTGTTCTAATATGACACTACAACAAATGATTTCTGTCAAAAGTTATCACCTCCAGAACTAGTTCTTTGTAAGAGTTACCTAGGCAGTACCCATTCTATTGAACGGTTCTAGAACTAGTTCTTTTAGTTCTTTTTGTTTGAAAGTGTCACAAAATAGTTTTATATAGGAAACGATTCAACAACCAGTTGTTATATATTTTATTTTTCATTCTAATAAGCCATTTCCTAAAGTCCCCTTTTTTAAATAATTTTTTTTAAATTTGTTCTTAAAGCTTTTTAAAGAGTTCTAAGAAGTAAATTTTTCTGGATAAAAGTATATAAATTAAATATAAATTCTAAATTTATTGTTGAATAACAAGTTGTTATTCGACAATTTTGTTTGTTGTTTTGTTCGCCAGTACAAGTGCACTCTACATATAAAAATATATTTATACAGATTTCTAGTATGTAGTAAACTAAGGATTTATCGGGTTCCGAATAAAATATAAAAATCATAATTTTGTATGACTTTTATAGAAAAAATAAATTGCTGTTCAATCTGCTGAAAAATTGTTAAATTGATAAAAATATGGCAATTTCCTGTTGAATTCTAACAGCTTTGTGTGTTCCTAAAAATTCAAATTTAAACAGGGAAATAAATATTTTAAGCGCATATTTTAAAGTCTTGGTTTTATTTTTAAATTTTAAATGCATAATTTCTGCTTTAAAGGTATAGAACACTTTTACTAGAGATCTGTCAGAAAAGTGTTCTATCAGATATTAAAAAATGCTCTCATGCTTCCATTATTGAAAATATTTAAAATTCATTTTTATTTTTTCTCAATCTCTGTATGACGTCAAATATTGTGAAATTATTTAACACATGGGCACAGTGGTCCTAAAACATTTTTTTTTTTTTTTTTGAGATATCTGAGTAAATTTCACAAGGTCAGAGCAGAGGAGTTTTCCAGTTGTAAAATGTCTTCAGACCATGAATTTAAAATTTAAATTTTAAGCTCATTATTGAGAAATAAAGTAAGGAGCTAAATAAAATTTAAACAAGTGAAGGCATTCCAACAAAATTTCGGCGCAATATAGATAAACTTGTTTTAAAATCAAGGAATTAAAAAACTCTCACTTTTTGGTACCAAAATACCCAAAATCCTAGTCCGGAGAAAACTTGTTTAAAAAATTGGCTTTTTTCATTAAAATGATCACCCTGCCGTTGCTAAAGACGTGACTCAGAAAATAGTTATATATATATATATATATATATATATATATATATATATATATATATATATATATATATATATATATTAGAAATGAGAGAATATTACTACCTTTTTGGAAGATAACACCGAAAATCTGAAATTTAAAGTTTCAATTTCAGATTAATATAACTGTTTATCGGATAGGTATATTTATATGATTCTTGCAGGAATATTATTTAGAATTCTGTAGTAAATATAGTGGATATTTAAAAAAAAATTAAGGCCCTTAAGTTTAAAAAACATTAAAACAGTAGGCAAAAATAAGGGTAAAATTTGCTTTGACCTATATATCTCTTAAACTAAAACAGATAACTTACACATGTAAACAAATTTTTTTTTTAGATACATACAAGGACTGTCTATATGTAATTTTTTTACATAAATGAATTTTTGGCGAATTTAAAAAAAAATTGCATACTCGAGGTTACCGACTTTGGAGATCTACCCCCTTGACTCGCTACGGAGTTGTGCTCCACCTTGTAAAATTTTATTTAGATATATCCAACGGTTCACAAGTTGCAGAATTACATAAAAAAAAATTGGGACCACTGTGATGTGCCTATTTATTTCATTCTCACCAAAAATTTTTTTTATTTATTTTTTTTTCTGCTAAACATTCACAACTTAAGCTTTAAAATATCCTAATATTTGTCAGTTAAGTAAGACCAAAAAAAAAAAAAAAATTATATATATATATATATATATATATATATATATATATATATATAGAGCGAAATAAAAATAAAAGGATAAAAAAATCTCTTAAAATTAATGTTGGTGCTTAAGCTGTTGGGGTTTGCTTGTTTTTAGTACCACAAAGGAGTGTTGCATGTGGGTAATAAATAATAAAAAAGAAAATAAAAGTACTTGTGTATAGAGGATATCTTAAATACTAAGATTTGAAAATGAGGTCGAATAAAATAAGAAGGGGATGATCTTGGTGAGGTAGAGCTTATATAAAAACTCGGCATTCTGTATTAAAATCTCTAAAAATTAATTTCAGGATCTATTTAAATCGTACAATTTTGGTTTCAGTCGGAATATAGACACCCCCTTCCCTCAACGCCTTTAGTAGATTTAGACCCGTCAGTATAAACCTCAACTGAACCAGCTCTTAATTCCAGAGCATTTGAGATTGATACTGAGAAGCTTCCGCCAAGAAAGGGTATGGGAATAATATAATCAATATTGCAAGGAATGCTATTATAGGATCCTAAAACGGTCGCATGGCCGAATCCACTATCATTTCATAATCCTATAGTCCTTAGCGTAGTTGCCGTCATATTGTTATGATATATTTGGACATAAGAGCCACGGTAGCCAGTTCATTCGAACAAATAAGTTGTACGAAGCGCTCCTGTCATGAGCAGCGCTGAACTACGCAGAATGCTATCAAATATTCCGATATAGGTGAATTTCTCCTTAACCTTCCAACATTATATCGCTACATACATAAGTACTGGCTTAATCACCGTGTCGAAGAGCCTGGCCTGTGTATTCTGTATTCATAATAGTTTGGAATCCAGTATAATCCCAAGGTATTTCGCACTATCTGATACCTTTAGTTCACCACCGTTTAGGCGTTGAATTGGGAAAGGTAGAATCTTATATCTCCGAGAGACGAGGACAAGTTCCATTTTTCCTGGATTTACGCTAAGGCTGCTAATTATACTCCATGTACTAATTAGACCCAGAGCAGTTTGCAGGCTGTGAGACATCGACCACGCAAATTGGTCTTAAACTTCAGTGAATAAAGTTCCCTGAATAATGAGTTGACGGTGATATTTCAAAGAAGTGGAGATAAAACTCCACCTTGTAGAGTATACCTATTTACTACCTTCTAAATGATAGACGCATCCATGTGGGAAGCTTCTAATCCTTTCAGTTAGAAGTCTCTATGTAAGGCTGATGATCGACTATTGAATGTCCAGTCTTTCCAGGGACATTTTGATTACCTCCGGAGACACATTATTAGAGGCCCCTTCTATATCAATGGAAAGCCACTAATGCGTATTTATTATACTCGAGAGCTTTTTCAATATACCCTATGAGCGAATGTAATGCAGTCTCCACACATTTGCCCTTCATATAGGCATGTTGAGACACTGATAATATGCTAGGGTTGATCGTTCTACGAAGGTGTAGGTCGATCAATCTTTCCAAGTTGCCCCTTTAGAGATATAGACCACTGTATATCTAGTCCATGACTCATGACAAGCATTTTAAGTATATCCGATTTATCCAGAGAACTATTATATCTTCATTGTACCGCAGGTCAGTAGGTTTATTGCTAACAGGGCCCGCAGCTCTTCAGAGCCCATCTCAGTTCACTATTCGTTATAGGAATGAGAGCATCATTGATGATCTCTGAAGATATCACAGAGCACTCCTTTGAAGGGAGGCTGCCAGGAAATTTCGAGTCCACTGAGATATCTAAATTCTCGTGACCGCTTATTGTCCAACTGCCACATGGTTTCTGGATGACACACGAAACAGTAGGTGATGATGCCAGAATTTTTCGAAACCGACTGGTCTCGGAGTGGCTTTTTATGCCGCTACAGAAAGACCTCCAGGATTTGTGTTTCGCATTTCTTATATAGTCTTTAAACTCTTTTACTGAGGACTTATAAGTAGGCAAGTCCCCTAGTCACTTAGCCTCATTAAATGGACGGCGACACTCTTTACGAGATGCGCCTATATCGGAGTTCCACCAATGTGTTTTACTCCTGCCCTTGCAGATTTTGGGTCTGCATGTAACAGAAGTCGCTATGTCAAATGCGTTCGCTAGCGTTTTGACAAAGGACTCAATACCGCCACAACCGTTGATGATCGGGGGATTAGGGAGAATTTGGGACAGAATATCATGTTACATTGACCAACTTATCTTCCTCCTGTTTTCAAAGGATTTAACCTTGTGTGAACAGACTTCTATGTTGGAGATCCTCCATTCCCATGTCATATTAGAGTGCCTAGTACTAACTAGCGTAATATCAAGAACCTCCCTTCTATTAGCTACTACAAAGGTTGGTTCCCTACCAATGTTTAGAATAACCAAACTATTGCAAAGTAATTTCCCAAATGACAAGATGGGTATTGCCGTCTGCTTTAATTATATTGTTTGCTGCCTTGGTTATTTCGCGAACCTTAGTTGGTGGTAGGTCGCAATGATCATGGACCATGTAGTTGGAGATAATGTAAATGGTACTAGAGCTTATTTCCCAGACCGCTACTACAGTGTCCTCATCGCTGAAATCAGAAAGAATTAAGATACTCAGTTTACTGCTTGCTACTATATAAGATCGTGTTCTATCTGATCCCACAGCGTGTGAAAGCTTGAAGTTGTCCGCAAACTCTTTTTTAACATAGAAAAGACTGCTTTAGAATGGTGAAGATTAACTTTCGTTACCTTCACCATGTGTGTCCTTTAGGATGATTACGACGTTGATGTCATCTTGGTTGGAGTCCAAGAGGTCGTCCTCGTCAACTACTTCGTCCACTCGCTCAAAAAATTCACCCACAAACTCGGAGTTTGAGTAAGCTATTCTGATGAGGACTAGCAGTCTCCTCACAAGATATTGCTTCCGGAGTTTGATAATCATCGATCTGAATCATTCTATCTCTGTCATCCCTTCGGTAGACCTGTAGGAAGATTGACTCAAAACCGTAGTAAATTTTCCCACTTTTCTCACGAAGAGGTGACAGTGACTCTTGGTTCATAATGATCACAATCTTTCTGGATGCTCCGTCGGATTCGGAAACTCTGGCCACCTTCCAGTCGCCTGTAGGGATCTCAGGATTTCCGAACCGAATAAGTTCCAAAATCTCCTCTAGTTTGGATGGTTCGTTCATGGCTCTAGATCGAAGTAAGATCTCCCCAATGGAAACCACGTCCAGTATAGCGCCTTCCCATTGGTTATCCAAAAGAGCGATATATATATATATATATATTTATCCAAATAAATAATGTTTTTGTTTCATTCGTCGCTATAATATTAAATCATTTATTTTAGATAAACAAATTTCTTCTTTAATAAATTAAACAACATGTTGAAGATTCTGCAATAAATTTCCAGTCTGCCCTCGTATTTAGCACTTAAGCAACAAAACCAAATTTAAAAGCAGCAGGAAAACAATTTTTTCATTTACAAAAATAATTGTCATTTTGCGAAGCAGCTAAAAGTACAACCAACTACAATAATAAATAAAGTAGCGTATGTGTATACCACAGGATACAAAATAGATATAGGTGTATATATAAGTCACTGAGAGTTTGTGTAAATGTTTATATTTTTAATAAACAATCTTTTATATTTTCGCAGCTTTAATTCTATAAATGTAACAGAGAGAAATTTTGAAATGTGGTAAAAATAAAAAAAAAAAGAAAAATTGAAGACAAAAAATAAATAAAATATACTATAACTGTATAAGTAAAACATACACATATATACCTTACAAAATATTTTACAAAACACATGAATCTAAAAAACAAAAAGACTATAAAGTTTTCCAAGAATAAAAGTGTGAAATATATTATATGTATGTGTTTGAAAGAGAAAAAAAAGAACAGTATCATCCCAAAGTCAAAAATGTCAAGGCCTCCATCGTGCAGGCCTTCTAGGGGGTCTACTTGTATCTTCTTTAAGATGCAGTTGCTCATGCTAACCAGCCTTATATAGTAAGGCCATAAAGAATGCCACGTCCATGCCTTCCAAAATATCCGATAGAACTTCCGACTTCCCTTCTCTTAGTAGGAGAGTAAGGTGCTGTATTTTGTAAATATATTTCGTTTTAAACAAGAACAATTCTATGTATAAAAAATGTTCACTAAAATGCGCTAAACTGGCGCGTTTTACTTTAGTGATATGTCGATTAGGACCATGTTCTTGATTCTTTATTAAGTAATAAAAAATAGAATCTTAGGACCTGTGTGGAACGTTAGAAAATTATTGTTTTTAGTAAAAAGTGAGCTCAACAAAATTTTACTAGCTCATAACGTTAATACAATTTGTTCAAAAGTATATAAGTTTTTCACCTTGATAGAAAAAATTAAATATTGTAAAATATATTCTAAATATTATCAACATTGAATTTTATATATCTTGTGCAGTGTTGCCAGTTTTTAAGGCTAAATCTAGCCTTTTTATTTTGCTTTTAGTCTCAAAATTTTTCTTTTAGCTTCTAGTTTTTTTTTTTTAATTTTTAAAATTGCTTTAAATTGGCTGAAATTTTAACTTTTCAACAATAAAGAAAATAGTAAATTTTTAATAATCTTATTTTTACAGAATCATCCATTTAAGCATTTTTGTGCATTTATTCGCACAGAAAATCGAGATCGCTTATATCTAATATACTTCATTAACAATAGAACTATTTATAAATATAAATTAAAAAAATCTTATAAAAGCGAAAAATCTTTCTACATGATGACATAGTTCTAAAAGGATGACAAATCACTTCAAAAAATTAAGTAATTTTTCATATGAAACTTAACCCAAATTTGTATGTGAATTTTTGACCGATTTTTCATAGGGTCATTTTGCTGGCAGTCTTTCTATGTCTTATTTATAAATTTATTACAATATCTTAAAAAAACTTAAAAACTAATGAGAACGTGAAAAAAATAAGTTTTAAAACTAAAAAACTGTTAGTTTTTTCTGGCTTTATTTTGTAAGACATTTGGTTTTTTTTGGCTTTTTTAAAGTTTTTAAAATTATTTCTCATCTCCTGGTGACGCTGGTCTTATGATTTCATTACATTATATTCTTTAAATGTGATAACATTTCATTATTAAATGTCCATTCCCAAAATAGTGTGTGGCTTTCTGAATGTATTTAAAATTCAATCAAATAAGTATTTTTCTCACCAGAAAAAGAGGAATATTTTCTACCATAGAACATTATTGTTTTTATTAATTTTCGAGTTCACCAAAAACTAAAACAATTTCTTTAATTTCGAAATGCCAAAATATACCTTCAGAATTCTTTTGTTTAGAGTGGTTATATGAGGTGGCTATCCGTTTTCCAAATCCCATCAAATTAGTGATTTATTAGCAATTTTCCAGATTCTTCCAAACACGTTCCTATTTATTTTAGAATTTGATTTTTTTTGAAAGAAAAAATTATATTAATTAAATCAAAAGTTTTTCATAAAAATAACAGTTTTCTTATGAATCTGGAATTTTAAATTTACAAAAAATTTTATCGCTTACTTCTGTAATAAAAACACCAATTTTAAATTTGATTTGATATATAATTCGTTATTTCTGTTGAAGTTGCCGAGTTCTCCTCTAGTTCATGCAGATTATGCTCCCAGAGTATGTACTCCACTGTCTCTAGTTGTTATTCTTAATAAAAATCGCTAAATTATCACAAAATTAAAGGACTTGGTTCAATTTAGCGCTTTTTAGCACGTTTTGGTTACAAATAGTTGAAAACGCCGCTTAAAAGGGAAAACAGATTACAATATTTTTTTGCTTTAACCCCAGGTTTACAACTGACGCCGGCAGAAGGGAGTAACCATTTTGTTTATATTATGTTATATCTTAAATAAGGGGTACACGTATTCTAATAAATCCTATAAGATATCATTATGTTCAATCAGTCATAGAGTAAACATGTCGTTTTATTTAAGAAATTTGCACTTTTTTAACATAATTTTTATAAAAATATTTGTTTAAATATAAAACAATCATTAAAAGAAAACTATTTTACAAAACACATTGCTTTTAGTAAAATAATAAAAAGTTAAGTGTCGTACAATTTTTAGCACTTAAAATTTCGTATAATTTATAAATGTAAATTTAGCTTTAATAAAGCCAAAGATTATTACAATAGCTAACAATAACACTGTGCTAGTCGCAAATTTCAATAAACTGTGCACCCTGCTGGTAAAGCTAATTTAAGCACGCTGAATTCAATGGTGACAGACGTTTTTCGAAGTTAGCGCTCTTATTTGCGATATTCGGGAATAAAAGTAGCGAATAAATTGAAAATTAGAAATATAAGGAACATTATTTATGTATATTAAACATTTAGATTTTTATTTGAAAAGTTGCTGACTGATAATTTATGTAATATTTTTGTGAGTTTAAAGTTTTGTTTATTAGCGATTAAAATATATTTGATAATAAGAATGCATTATTATTTTATTTATTTATTTATTTTATTCATGGAAATTTAATTGCTTATATAGTTTAAATTCAAAAATTAACCCCCGTATTCACAAACCAATTTTAAATTAAAAAAAAATATTTTATGAAAACTTTAATGTAAAATGCATTTTAAATTTAAAGGATGTTTGTGAATACGGGGGTAAATTATTAAATTTAAGATAAAAAACTTTAAAAAACTTTTCCTAAACTATTGTATAGCCTTGCAAAATGAAATATCACAAAAAATGGCTAACACCACTAAATTCGGCGTCGTCGATTTAGTTTAATCTCACATTGTTACAAAAAAAAAAAAAAAAAAAAAATTGTTTCATTTAGACCGAAATCTTTAATATCCTTAATATATTTGAGAGATGATGTAAAACAAATTATCAAACATTTAATACATAAGTATTGTAAAATATATTTTTTTTTGGGAAAAAATTTGGCAAACCTAAATTAAAGCTATTTACAAATTAAGGCTCTTAATTTTACTAGATAGGCAAGTACTAAAAATAGTCGATTTCTAGTAAAGAATTTTAAAGTTTTTCTCCACAATTGCCTATTTATCAAATTTTAAAAACTAGCCAAACAAATCGCCAGCATGTTCTATATCGCAAAAAAAGTCTCCATGTGGCCAAACGGAAAATTGAGTCGCCAAAAGTAATTAAAAATCGCCACGTTTGGCGAAAAATCGCCACAACTGACTGTCATGTTTATAATACTAATATTTGAATCTAGATGTGAGGTAATTCTCTCAGAGAGCGAATTTAACACTCTCTGACGGAAAAGTCTTACATATTCTGTTACTTGTGGATGGGCTGTTACCCCAGGTCTACAACTGATATTAATGCTGATATAATATGTGAGTTAATGCCGGCAGAGGAGAGTAATCATTTTGTTTATATTATGTTAAATCTTAAATAATGGGTACACGTATTTTAATAAATCCTATAAGATATCATTATTTTCAATCAGTCACAGAGTAAACATGTCCTTTTTATTTAAGCAATTCATGCTTTTTTAGTACAATTTTTATAAAAATGTTTTTTAACATGTAAAAAAAGCACTAAAAGAAAACAGTTTTACAAAAAAAAACTTATTTTTTTAGTTATTTCCACAATACACTTGCAAACACACACATGTTTATTTTTTGACAGTTCATCTCATCACAACAGTCTTACAATACATCTTATAATATTAATATTTGAATCGAAACGTGAGATAATACTCTCAGAGAGCGAATTTCACAATCTCTGACAGAAAAGTCTTACATATTCTGTTATTTGTGGATGGGCTGTTAAAGAAAAAACAAAACCATTCAGAAACCATTACAAAAGAAATATCAAAATTCAAAACAGAAATTTCAAAAAAATATCAATCATTCATTTAGTTTTATTTAATACTTTGTTTGAGTAGGTTGTGTTTTTCTAAATTAATTTTATTTTTTATAAATAGTTTTATAGGTATTTTATTAAAAATTGAATTCCTTGTATAATATCTGTGTACTTTTGACAAAATAAATTAATAAAAATTAATTTTTTTCAGGAGAGTTGAACAATTAAAAGATGAAAATACAAATTTTTTAATGAATTGTCTTATCTAGACTTAAGGTGTTTTATCAAAAGTTTTTTAGTTTTAAACTTTTTAAAATATTTTAAAATAAAACTGTGTTATTTTATATAAATGGAAAAATATTTTATTAAATAGTGTAGAAGATTTTCTGACAGCTTTTATTCAGAAGGACTGCAGGCAGTTATCATTCAAGAAGCCTTTTAGAAGGACCACATCGGAATGACATCGCATGTAAAATATACATGAACATAGAATGCAGGGAGAAGCTCTTCTGGCTATAAAAAAGGCCTTCTGGAAGGACTCTTTACCTCTTCTTTTTACCACTGGGTATTTATTATACATACTCCCATACATATAAATTCATAAATGTCTATGTATGTATAACATTTTAAAACTTTTTTATATATTTATTTTATATTTATATATATTTATTTTTTCTTCTCACAAAAATTGCGTGGGAAGTTGCCCAAGGCCATGGCTGTTTCATATACCTCCCCATACATTTCATGCTCTTAAACAACTTTTTTTTTTGGTATATGAAAACATTTTACTTTCTTTGTGTATGTGTGTAAGTGTGTTTTTTTAGTTTTTCCATTTCTGTTAAACTGTCATGGTGTTAAGAAAAGTAAAACTTATAAAAAAAATATTTTTATGTGTCTTTTTATTTATTGGTAAGTGGGGACTTACGTTTACGTATACCAAAATTTGAAATGAAATTTTAGTTATAAAATTTGTTGCTTAAAATAGCAAATTTAAAGAGTTGTATTGGGGTTGTCAAAAGAAAATAGTTTTGTGCAAAAAGTATTTAATGCAATATATTTTATAAATATATTATAAAAGTTTTGCTCGCATGAGAAAGGATTTTAGTTAATAATTTATATGGAATATATGAAAGGAGGAAATTACTTATTACATTTAAGATTAAGGTAGTTATGATTATTTATAAATGTAACCTAAAAGTATGCAACAAATGATTTTATAGATAATAATTGTGACTGGTTATATATAGCATCAATCAGTGAAAAGATCTGTGGTATAATTTATTAAAATTGAGGGACAAATAAAGTTAGATTTCTAGGATTAATCTGCCAACAAAAAATGGTCCCAAAACAATTTTTTTAAATAATTCTGTAACTTGTGAACCCATAAAGGTATCTAAATAAAATTTCATATGGTCAGAGCTGATGTTTTTTCGAGTTGATTTAGTAGAGCACACCTAGGATATGCAAATTTTTAAAAAGATTTGCAAAAAATTCATTTATGATTTAAAAGTGAAAAAAAATTACAATCTCTTCAAAAAATTTCCTTACACGTGTTATATCTTTCAGTTTAAGAGAGGCAAATTTTAACCTCATTTTTAGTTTAGTTTTTTCAATTCTTTTTTAACTTGGCGGCTTTAATTGGGGCCCTAATTTTTTTTTAAAAATATTCACTAGATCTCATACAAAATTCTAAATTATATTGTTGCAAGAATTATATAAATATAACTATGCGATAAAAAAGTTATATTAATCTGAATTTGAAACTTTTAAAATATTTTCTATTTTGTTACGGACTCTAGAATTTTTGTAACGGTTTAAAAGGAAAATTTGGATTTTAAGTATATTTTTGTTAAATAATATTAATAATTGGACCTAAATTAAATTTGATCGAATAAGGGTACTCATATGAAATTTTCGCACAAAACACAAAACTTTTATGCAAATTTATAGGGTTAAAAAAACCCCTACTTTTTTGTGCCAAAATATCAAAAATTTCATCCGCGGAAAACTTGTTTTAAAAATTTACTTTTTTTTTATTAAAATGATCACCCAGCCCTTGCAAAAGGCGTGGCTCAGAAACTATTTTTTGTGTATTTAACCAATATGTGGGGGTATATAGCTAAGGTATTTTGTTGTTGATCTCGGCTTTGACATTTGAAAATTTTACAAAAAAAAACTTTTTAAAAATCGAAAAAGTTTGGATAGGGTTTCGGGAAAACCGTGCGCTTCCGATTTTACTCTACAAGTTTACGTTAAGATTTTTTTTAAACTATTACAGAAGTTCTATAGTCCTAAACAAAAAAAAAATAACCCCAAAATTATGAATTCCTTTAAAGTTTCAAATGCAGATTAATATAACTTTTTGTCGCATAGATATTCTAAATTATATACTTGCAGAAATACAATTTAGAATTTTGCATGAAATATAGTAGATATCTGCAACAAAAAAATTATTTTAGAAGTTTTTGGAAAATAACCCCAAAATCATAAAATATAACTTTTTATCAGATAAATATATTTATATGATTCTTACAGCAATATTATTTAGAATTTTGTACAAAATTTACTGAATATTTTCAAAAAATTTTAGAATTCAAATTAAAAACCATAAGTTTAAAAATATAAAAAGGAGGTCAAAAATGTGGGTAAAATTTTCTTTGACCTAAATATCCCTTAAAATCAAAATTCTTTCGGGAAATATCTAAATGAAAAAGGAAATAACAATTATAATTCCTAGAGGAGATCCAATTTCTTCATAAGACATGGATAAATGTCGGCTTTCATCAAAATATATATTTTTTATTTAACTGCTCCACGATTCCTGGATTTTAACCTGCATTAAAATACTTAGTTTTTTGCAAAACATAAATATCACAATATGGTTTTTGGGGACGCTGATTACGATTCTGTAATAAAAAATACAAAATGGTGAATCCAATATGGTGGCGAAATTTTTTTTTTATTACTTGACCAAATTTTAAATAATCACATTTAATAAATTTGACACACATTCGACAAATTTGTATTCCTTTAATATGAACATTGTGATAAAAAATTATAAATTCGAAGTGGCAGATCCATAGGTAAGAATGTTTCTGTAAATCATAAATGAATTTTTGTAGATAAAAAAAAAAAAAAAAATACATACCCGAGGTGAGCAACTTTGAAGATCTACTCTTTATCTCCGTGACCCACTAAGAACCTGTGTTCCTCTAAATAAACTTGAAAACCCTTCAACTCTGACCATGTGAAACTAAGGTACCAAAAAGGGTTTACAGGTTGCAGAATGTTTGCCAAAAAAGGTGCTTTAGGACCACTGTATAACATTAAGAGCTAAATATAAAGAAGCGCTGCACACAAAAAAATCGGTGCACACTTTAAAGCTTATAACTTTTATTGTCTGCGAAGAAAATTAGTATCATTAACTTTTTTATGTTTATTATTATTCTCAGGAATTATGTGCTAAATTTTGCTAAATTTTGTTTCAATAACTTAGTTGATTTTTCTTAAAATAAAAATTAAACGCAGAATTCAAGCTTATATTCAAAACACATGTCGACCATGTAAAACAATTGAGTGAGTGAGAGTAGTGTTGGGAAATTCAGTTTTTTGAGTCATAAAAAAATACAAAGAGTTTTTAGTCACCGAAAGCTGATCTATAAACTGTAGGATTGCAGACAAAATAATAACAATTTTAAGAAAAAATCGCTACATTTGCGCATGGAACGTTAATCATTTTTTTTATGATTTAATTTATTTATCTACGTACGTATTGTATTTCAACTTGTTTTTTAAATATACACTTTTAACAAAATCTTTTCTATCTATGGGGGTATAGCTCCTCCTCTGTCCACCCAGCTCATTTTTATTTTGAAATTTATGGTTTGCCATTATATTATATTTAACCAAGTTCTTCAGTTACGCGATGTTTGATATGTGCATCATATGGGGGTATTGCTCGCCCTGCTTCTACCTCCTGAATTTTAATTTTATATAAAAGTAACTCCTACCAAGTTTGAACATTCTCACTGTAACAGTTCTTAAGATATGCGATATTAAACATTGGCATCCTATGGGGGTACTACTCCCCTGCAGCTATCTTGCTTCAATTTCGTTGCTCAGAAGATCCTACTACAAAAAAAAAAAATCCAAGAAAATGGGAGCAGATATCAGATATCCGATACTAAATATTGGTATCCTATGTGGGGTACCACTTTCCCAGCGCCTATTTTATTTTTGGGCCTCATGTGATGTTACTGTAAAAATTTCAGGAAAAAAATTTCAGGAGTCTATAAGTCAACAGACAAACATATTTCATTTTTATATAATTTCTTCGTTCGCAGTCCTTGCTTTCACAAAAATTATTAAATAAAATATCTTTTGTATATAATTATAACTTTTAATTGTTAAGTTTTTAACTAATACTCTTTAACTAATTATTAATTTTTATTTGTATTTTCAGGTATGTGTTGAAGTAATTCAATATAATGACATGCAATTAAATGTAAGTAGGTATGTGTTTTAATATAAGAGTATTCCTGAATACATGAAACATATTTTTATACCCTTTACCAAAGTAGACAAATAAATATAAATTTTATTCTATTAAGGATATTTTAAATTAATCTGGTGTCCTATATAAATATATATAGCATAGGAATCAAAGGCGAAATAATGATATCCATTCATCCATTTGAAATATTGGTGAAAGAGATTAAAAACCTAATCATCAAAAATGAATGAGTCTTTTAATTAAGACTTTATTTATGAACTAACATTTTCATTCTCTTAAAAAATCATTAATTTTAAAAAGTTTGAAGAGCGTTATTTTGAAATTTTATATGTTATATTATGCATATCGCTAATTTCCTGCAAGAACCTCATAACTCAAAAAATTTAATTTTTCAGAAGAGACATTTTTAGTTTTTTAAGGTTTTAATATTTAAATGTAGATAATGATATGGTACAATTTCGTCATTTGTCTAGATATCTTAATGATGATGAGTACACAAAAGCAGATGCATAACTTAAGGCTAGTGGATATTCCCACCAGAAACTATGGTCAGTATTACTACACTGGTGCATATTCCTATAAACGCACATTAATCTTTTCAACCAACTTACCAAAAATGGAGCTAAAAAATAATTAAGGTGCTACAAATCAATTTTTTTTAATTATTTATTGATTACACTTAAAAAATTAATAACAAAAAACTTAAAAGTTACATACAATTTTTTTTCCATTGTAATCTTAGTAGATCATCAAAACGGATTCTAACGAGTCTAATTGATTGCCCGTAAGACTACGGGCTACCACGTAAATCTTAGTAGATTGAACCAATTTAGCATTATTAATAATGTATTGATAAACCTTTGTTTTGAGTAACTTAAAAAATACGGTCTGACATTGATTCTACTAATTTTTGGAGAAAATCACTGTATATTTCTGCACCGGCTTGCTTAATTTTTAGTTTTAACTACAGTTGCATTTAACTTTCAAATATCTTTTGCGGCATAAACCACTTATCGCTTGATAGAGCTTGTTCTTTTAAATGATGTATAACTCTCGCTGAAAGAGACTTAGGAAAGGAATTCAAAATTGACTGATCTAGGAAATATATCACTGGAAATATTATTGATGATTTTTTATTTTTTTTTATACAGTAGCATTTGACTTTCATATTTCTTTTGCTGCATAAACCATTTATAGCTTGATTGAAAGCTCTTAGCTTGTCTTTTTAAATGATGTATAATTCTCGCTGAAAGTAGCTTAGGAGAGGAACTCAAAATTGACTGATCTAGACTCCACCGAAATTGTGTTTCGACATACGAATTTCGTTCGACCTCAAATCATGTCAAAAGCAAAAATATGAATCGGGATCGTCCAAATTGAATTTCTTTTCATCAAAAAAAGATTACTTTATTCCACTCATCTGTCCATTTCATGTATTTTTTCGCAAATTTTAAATGACTAAATCAATATCTAATATTCTTCCTAAAATCTAATAAAAATTCCACATCATTTTATTAAATCATTGTAGCTATTTTCCCCTAAAACTATATTCTTAACATTTCAACTTAAAACCTTTTAGGTTAAATATCAAATTTATCTAAATCGTTTGTCTTTGTCTCCTTATATTTTTTTCTCAACATTTCTGAAACCCCCAAAATTAGGCATTTTTTCATTATAGTCCTCAATTTCTTATGAATTTCTTCATTTACTACTCGTGCAAATAACTATTTACAAGGAAATGAAAAACCCTCATTTATAATTTCTGCTTAGATAAATTGTAAATGTTTGTGTATGTGTGTGCCACTAGCATTTAGCTCTGTCAAGCACTTTTTATTATTTCTTAACATGTCTGCCACACAATTTTCTTTTTTTTCATTTTCGTTTTTGTTACAAAATGTTTGGTAATAAAAAAAATCTATTCGTTCGTTATTTCTGTTGCATTTATTTAGCTTAGTGATGATGTTGGTTGCTGTGTTGCACTTAAGTTAAATTGTTTATTTGTATTTGAAATGGTTGTAGGTATGAGAGTGTGTGTTTATGTGTTTGTAAACATAAACACCACTTAAACTATAAACGAGAGAGTGTAATTTGTAAAATTGTATTTATTGGAGCAAAAATTCATTGAGAAAAATGTTGGTCAATTGTAGTGCAGGGAAGGTTTTTCTACTTCTGCTATTTTTTCGTATTTTTTAGTAGTTTTGTATAAAACTAAATACATTGAGAGCTATAAAGTAAATTAAAAAATGCTTTTACTAATATACATACACACGTACAATATGGTTTAGTATTCTAAGGATATAAAATGGAGTAAAATAAATTAAATACAGATTGGTTTTGAGTTATTTGTAGAGTTGAATTTTTATTTATATTTATTAGGTATTTAAGTGGTAAACAGTTGCAGGTATTTAGTAATGGAATTTTTATTGACTTTAAATCTAATTAGTACAAGAATTAGCGGCCAACCAACGGCAACGGTTGGTAAAGCTAGTTGGATTTTAGCTAGTTTTGCTCAAGTGGTTGAAGAGATGATGAAGTACATGAGTTTAATATTGCTGATATTTTAATTCAATATATATGGTGCTGAAGTATTTCTATAATATTGAGTACAATCACTTGAATTATTAAGCAGCCCATCATCATTACTAATACAAACAACAACAAACTATCATTTGTACAAAATATTTATCATGATAATAAAACTGCTGTAAAGGGAAGTGCAAAAATGTTTGTTTTTTTTTTTTGCTTCATTTATCCTTAGAAAAAGTTAGGACTGAAATATTACAATATCTGAAGAAAAGTTTTAAAAAATTACACTTTAATCTAGTGAAATATCAATCTTCTTGAGAAAAACATAAAACACTTTTAAAAATGTCAATATAACCTAACAATTTTGTGTTAGGAACAAAAAACTGTTTTTGGTTTGGGCTTCTGTATAAATGTATCCCTAATTCTGTTTGTAATTTTTATATTCTGCACCACAGGTGTAGAGGGTATATATAAGTTGGTCATTCCGTTTGTAATTTCTGTAATATTCATCTAAGATCTGAAAAAGTATATATATTCTGAATCCTTATTAATAGGGAAGTCTATAAAACCATGTCCGTATGTCTGTTGAAAATAGATTTTAAAAAGCCCCAGATATCGGCAATATATTTTTCATACATCAATTTTAATACACGAATTTCCCTTAGATGAACACTAATCAAAATGAGGAAAATCGGTATATAAGTAGCCGAGATATCGCCAAAAAACCGAAGATACCATCTAAAAATATTTTTGTTGTTTTCGACTTTTCTAAGTCCCTATATAAGCTGGCAACTTCGTTCTTGCATAGAAAATTATAAATATATATTTTCTTTTTTGATTTTTTCGGAGGAAAGGAACAAAATCATTCCATTAGTATCCGAGATATCGGTAAAAACCCATTTTTGGATCTTTTGAAACTTTTATACCAGCTATGGGCTTCGATCTTATATAGATCGGTCATTAATATTTTTGTAAAATTTCGTTATTTTCAATCCACCAAATCAAGTTATTTGCAAATATTTCTTTTTACTTATTTAATGGCAGCTTTGCATATATTTCTTGTTTTTGTGGGCACTAAAAAACAACAACAACAATAAACTATCGGGTATGTGATGGAAATCGTTTTCGAAAACGAATCGAATTGAAAAAAATGTGTGATGTATTTATTTTTTCGTTTTTTTATTGATGAAAATTATGGTATTTTTATTAGATTTTATTAAATGAATTTAAGTGTTCCATGAATTTTTTTTTTTTTTTTTTTTGGTTTTTAATAGTGCTGTATCTTCTTAAAATCGATTGAAATTCAATACAAATTTTTAAACCGTTCGATTTGAAAACTATCGATTTCCATCACATACCTGTATATCATATTGGAGTTTTTCAACTTTTTGAAGCCCCTATATAAACAAGACCCTACGTTCTCACACAGAGAATTCGGAATTTTTTTTTCAGAATTTTTGTATTGAAAAAATTATCTAAGTTGATCCAGTATTAACCTACATGTAGGCCAAAATGCGTTATTAAACTTTTTGAAGCTTCCATATAAGCTATGTGCTATGGATTGCATATATCTATCACATATATTTTTATGGAATTTCGAATTTTTAAATCAATCTAATCGATCTATAAATTTTCAAAATACCTTTCTTTAATTAATGTTATCTTCATTTTTTTTTATTATTATTGCCATTAAAAAATATTAATTTTTCATATAATATCTCAATATGGGTTAAGGGCATATAAAATTCGGCACAGCTGAATATAATACTCTAATTTGTTTCCTTTTTAATTTTATTTTTTTTAAGAATTACGCTTTTCAACTATGTACAATTGTTTATGTTTTTGGGTCTAATATTAAGAGAAAATTTGTAAACAGTTTTTAAAAAAGTAAAAGTTTTCCAAAATTTTTTATATTGTACATTTTTCCATAGAGGTCTATACCAATATTCAAGTATTTTAAAAGAACTTTTTGTTGTAAACATTACAAGATTTTTTTCTCAAATTAAACAAAAGCTGAAATTAAAAATTTTATCTGGAATATTTTATTTAAACTAAATTGTTTTGAATTTTGCCCCCAAAAATATGTACTAAATGAAACATAAAATAAAATATATTCTGAGTCTTGAAATATGTGAACGATTTATTGATATATTTTAGGAATTTTGAATTACATTTAAAAACTAGTATACAAAAATTTTTAGTACTAAAGAAAAGAAAAGAAAAAAATGCAACAAATTCGAAGTTTTGAAAGTGCAAATGAATTAAAAACTTTGAATAAGTCTTCATTATATTAGAATATATACTGATGCATATTCCTATAAACGCAATATTTGTTTCTCTTTGAGGTTTATTCGTTTCTCTTAACCAAAAACCAAGTTGTGTTGTTACAATAACTCGCGATATAAACGTACTTTTTTATATAAGAAATATTTGTTTCTTGTTTATGTTGTTTTCTTTAATTTAGCAACCAGAACATATTTGTGATTATTTCAGTGGAATATTCCTACAAACGCAGTCGAGAAAAATTTTTCTTCTCACTTAATTAAGTTTCTGATGACAACATCTCTGTTTATTGGAAATATTTTTGCTTGAATTGGGATATTTCATCAGCATAAAGGGTACCCATAGGACCTTTTCTTACAAACTAGGAAAAAATTCAAATAAAAATTTTTTCGTGATCAAGGCTACTCTAACAGAGAAATTGGATGAAAAATCAACCGTTCGGAAGGAGTTATTCTAGGCTTTCTTAGGAAAGCGCAGAAATACGGAGTGTGGAAGCCAACAAAAGGTAAACAAAAATTAACAAAAGGGTAAATTAGTAAAGTAAAAGAAGAAGCTTGACCTTCCTGTCACCTTCAAACATGTTTCACATATTTTGCGAACAGATGGTAACATAAAATGGAAGAAACATGAAATGGACAGATGAGTGGAATAAAGTGATCTTTTCTGATGAAAAGAGATTCAATTTGGACGATCTCGATTCATATTCTTGGTATTGGCATGATTTGAGGTCGAACGAAATTCGTATGTCGAAACGCAATTTCGGAGGAGGTAGTGTTAAGGGTTGGGCAGCCTTTTCTGCTGCAGGAAAATCAACAATATGTTTCGTTCCAACTAAAATGAACAGTGTAATTTATAACGAACTATTAGAAGTTGCTTTTCTCTCATTTATGGATGGAAAAATGGATGCGGATTGCATATTCCAACAGGATAACACTGCAATCTATGTCAGGAGTACATGGCCCGTAAAGTTTACGCAAGAGATGCACAGAATGAAACCGTAATGACAATAACGGAGCGCAAACTAAAAATTAAGCAAGTCTGGGAAGAAATTGACAGCGATTTTGTTCAAAAATTAATCGAATCAATGCCAGATCGAATTTTTAGAATTATCCAAAAACATAGGTTCATTAATACATTATTAATATTTGAAGTTTTTTGTTATTAATTTTTTAAGTGAATCAATACATAATTTAAAAAATTTACATAATTTAAAAAATTAATTAATTAGCACCCTAGTTACTTTGTAGCCCAATTTTTGGTAAGGTGATTAAAAAAATTTATGTGCGTTTATAGGAATATGCGCCAGTGTATATTGTGTAATACTTCATAATTTGTTGGTTAATATTAATTCCTAAAATTGAAATATCAAAACAGATTTACCATATACTATATTGTTCTGTTTGTCATTTGACAGAAACATTCTTGAAATACGTGATTTTATGAATTAATTATTTTAATCTCATAAGAAGATATTTAACATTTGCAAAAAATAAACAATATTTTTGCATTAATGTTCCTTTTTTTACATATTTATTGCATATATATCTAAAATAATCAAAAATACTTTAAGATTAAAAATATAACTAATTTGAAAACTTCAACGATTTTGGTGCGAAAAGTTTTTTAACGACCGCGAAAATTTAATATCTCTTTTCTTAATATTAATATTACAAACAAAAATTATTTTTGAAGGGACTTTGTCAAATGTACATTTTTATATCTACTGATCTTAGAACAATTTGGCAAAGTCACTTCAGACATGGATATGATCGAATGTAGAAATTTGTCATATTTAAAAGAAAAGATATTTTCAACTGATACCTTTAATGTACCAAACCACAATCACGTTAAAAAAATTGCATTCTAAAATTATCCTAATTGCCTTGATGTGGCGGAACAAAGCTAAAGTTTGTGAAGTGTAATTAGACTTCATTAGCACTCTTGATGTCTTGGAAACTGTGGTCTATTTATTGTTTTCAGTTAGATTTGGAAAAAAAAAATACATGAAATTTATGACAACTTTTTAGCATAAAATCGTATTGATGTTCATTTTACTGTTGGCAAATACTTATGTAGGAGATTTGCAAAATAATCTAAAAAAGAATTTTGAAGCTTATTTATAAAATATAATTTTTGTTTAACAAAAAATAACCAAAATGAAAAAAAGTCACCATGTCCATATTGGAAAGTAAAATAATCAATTTTGGTTAAAAATAACCAAAACGGCAACACTGATTATAATACAAATAAAGTCTTCTTTGATAGGACTTCTGACGGCTATGTAAAGAAACTTTGTTCTGAATGGTATTGGTGCACAGCGTAAAGTTTTTCTGCTTATTAAATAAGTTATTATAAGAGAAAGGCCCTTGTTTTATTCTATTTTCTTCGTATGGCATATGTAATCGTACTCTAACGTATAATTTTAAAGCAAACATTTCAAATAAAATTCTCTTTAAAAGTAATGAAATTTCTAAAAATTCTATAACATTCTTTTACAAATATTAAGTAAAATAAAGAAACTTATAATAATAAAACAAATAACAGGCAACTTAAACCCACGCAATGCAATAATAACATCTTGCAAATGCACACAGAAATGCATTCATGCACATAACCAACACATTCACTTTAACACTGTCATAAACAGAAGGAGCGCTAAACACGAACACGGACTTATGTTGAAGATGAAGAAGAGCTAAATGGCAGCAACAATAAAATAATTCAAGTTTTAGCAATAAAATAATTGTGTCAGTAGTAATATATATATAGTAGTATTCGTATAACTACTGACACACAGTGGTTCCAAACGCTTTTTTTGGAAATAATTTTGTAATTTGTGAACCGTTGGAAATATTTCATTAAAATTTCACCTTGCGAGAGACGAGGTGCCTTCGAGTTGATTTTAAGAAGCACATATTCCGAGCGTATCAGGGGGGGGGGGCATTTATGGTAAAAGGGTTATATTAATCTGAAGTTGGAACTTTAAAAGAATTTCATATTTTTTGAGTTTTTTCAAAAAAAGTGGCAATAATTTTTTATTTATAAAATTCGTTTTTTGGTTCTGACCCATATAATTATTTAAACATTTTCAAAAACAATGTAAAAGTATGTAAAGTGAACCCTAAAGGTAACAGTCTCCCCACAAGCCCTACCAAACTATTTAAATTTTCCACAATTTTTTCTAATTGTTTGTAAAATTCACATATTGCAAAGCTGGGATCAAACAAAAATTATGTTAATTACATACTTTCATATCTCGGGTAAACGCACAAAAATTATTTTCTGACGACACTTTGTGTCATTATAAAATTGTGACAATTTGAATGGAAAAAGTGAATTTTTAAAGCATGTTTTCTCCGTGTTGGGATTTTGGGTATTTTGGTACAAAACAGCGGATCTGTTTTTAATTCCCAGATTTTCAGATAAGTCTGTCTGTACTGTGTCAAAATTTCATTTGAACACGTTTACTCGTTTAAATTTTATTTAGGTCCAAATATTAATATTATTTCTTTAAAAAATATCTTAGATTTAAACTTAAAGTTTTTTAGGTTTCATGTTTTAAAGTTTCCCATAATACTAAATATTTTTATAATGTGTTTATACTTTTGCTTGAAAACTAACAAAAACTTTCTCTTCTTAGATAATTTTTAGCACTTTACACATGTATTTTACATTACGCTTGTACTTGTAACATGAACGCATGCAATGTTTATTGTCATTTTCTTGTTTAGATTTAAGCTTTTTATACAAGTATTTGGTATCTCTAAACTCGTAAGATTGTGTATAATAACATCGGGAAAAATCAAATTAAATACGGTAAAATTTCTTCAGAGCATGACTCGAAAAACTTAAAATCTAAATTTTAAGTATATTTTTTTGGAAATATTATTACTATTTGCACCTTAATAAAATTTAAACGAGTAGAGATATGGAAATGAAATTTTGACACAATATAGACCGATTTTCCCTAAAATCAGGAGTTAAAAAAAACAACCATTATTCTGTACCAAAATACCCATTATACCAACCCGGAAAAAACGTATTTTAAAGATTTACTTTTACAATACAAATTGTCACATTGTTGTTATAAGAGGTGTCCGCAAGAAAATAATTTTTGTGTCATAATTTTTGATATGATATGGAGGTATTCTACTAATGTAATTTTTGTTTGATCCCGGGTTTGCAATTTCAGAATTTTACAAACAAATTTAAAAAAATTGTGGAAAATTTACAAAGTTAGGATAGGGCTTGTGGGAAGATTGTTGCCCTAAGCGCCTTCTGGTTTACTTTACACGCATCTACATTAAGATTTCTTTCGAAAACACTTTAAAAAATGTATAGGCCATAACAAAAACAAATTTTGTAAGTAAAAAATATTGTTACCTTTTTTGAAAAAAAAAAATGAAAAAATATGATATTTTTTAAGTTCCAACTTCAGATTAATATAAATTTTTTATCTAATCTAATGATTTTTGCAGCTATATTATTTAGAATTTTGTAAGGAATCCGATGCACGTTAAAAAAAATTAGAGCCAACATCTAGCCCGCAAACCTAAAAAATGAGGCTAAAAATGAGTGAAAAATTTATTTCGACATAAATACCTCTTAAACTGAAAGAGATAACCTACATATGTATGCTTTTTTGTAACGATTTACATATGTAAAATTTGTTTTCTGTCAAATCATAAATTAATTTTTGGTGATTTTTTTTTAAAGAATTGCATACCCGATATAACCAACTTTGGAGGTCTACTCACTCCCCCGACTGACTTGCTAGAAATCTGTACTCTTTTAAGTCAACAGGCGTCAACCGCGTCTCTGACTAAATGAAATTTTATTGAGATACTTCCAACGATTCGCAAGTTACAGAATTATTAAAAAAGCGTTTGTGAACCACTGTATGACATGGCAGTAAAATAGGGAATTATTCGTATATACGTAAGTATCTAAGTAAGCGAAAGGTATTCTAAACAAAATTAAAAAAGTAAAACTTAAGAAGGAAAACTAAAATTTTGCTTAATAGGGTAAAGAAATGAATAATTGTAGGTTTTAAACTAGGAATAGGCTTCTGTTCAGGAATACATAAATAAAGTAAAGATTAAGTTTTAGAGAAATATTTTAATTTTTATTTAGGTAACAAAAGGATGTCATTTTTTTAATTTTGATATAATTTATCATTCTCCAACCCCGACTTATCTACTGTTTTCATTGCTGACTGGTTGGCTTTCAGTAAAAAATAATTTTCTCTTATTCTAAAGCCCAACAATATACACACTGTTGCATGTTGCATTCAAATAGGGTATTATTATTTTTTGCTCTATATGTTAATTTTGTTGCAAATATAATATAGCAAAGAGTAGAAGAGCATTGGACTGGGGGTAACGCGTGGATGATGAGGATAACAAGAGCAATAGCAAAAAAAAAAAAAGTAATAACAAGAGCTATATGCGGATGATGCTGCATACATTTGACCTATATTTTTTAGTTGTTGCTGCTGCAACTTCTGTTGTTGTTTTTTTATAAATATTCCCTCTATTTTATTTCATTAAACTATATTTTTTTTACTACTCTCTGAAATAATGAAAACTAAAAATTACATATACATAAATTACTGGCAACTCCTACACAAACTTCTATAAGGATACATGCATAAAAAAATTCTATTCTGTTATTTATTTAGTTTTTTTATTATTTTTTTGCACACCAACACATAAAAATGTTTATATGTGCAGCATGAAGTAAGATGTAAATAAAAATAATAATCATTGTAGAAATACTTTGGCTGTTTGCAACTATGCAACAGGGAAATCTTGAAAACGAGCTGGAGTAAAAATATGTATGTATGTATGTATGTATATGAGTGGGTTTTGAAATTTGTGGGTATATATACGAGTATGTATGTGTATATCAATTTTAATTTATAGTAGTGTGCATTGTACGTTTTCTCTCTTACTCTTTCTCTCTCTCTCTGTTCTTAAATTATATTTTCAGTTGTGTATAAAACATCCGGTTTTTCTCGTATTATTTTAGTGTGTATTATAATTTCTTGCCTGGCATTTCCCGCTTCCTTTCCTGGTTTAGCTATTTTTGTAGAAGTTATTTTTTCGGTCTGTTTAAACAAATTTATTATAACGCATGTAATATGCAAGAGTAGAGGAAAAGTTTTATATTTTTTTTAATAACTACTAGACAAAATGGTTGACTAACTTTGGGCACTGATGTTTAAAGAATATAAATTTAGAATTTTAATACAAGATTTATAAAAGGAATGTATATTTATGTGTTTTCTAGTTTTTAGACACGTATTTTATAATTAAAAGTTTATAAAGTTTGTAAAAATTATTAAATTTGCACTAATTGCTCAGAACACTTAAATCGTAACGAATATAAAAAATTTCAATATAGAATTCTCAAAAAAAAAAAAATAATATTTCCGTTATCTTCGAAAATATCTGAATATCAGACAATAAAATTATTTTATTTTTGCAATTCGTTAAAATTAATTTTATAAGCTAAAATCCATGACAAATTTAAATACAGTAATCAAATAAGAGATTCAAAAAGTGCGGTCATTGATACTTTTAACCTAGGACTTAATCATTATAAGTTTTATGGGAAATTAATTACGTCACACAGTTTTTAGAACCAAGCATTTTTTTTAATAATTCTTTAAATTTAGATCCATAAAAATATATTTTAATTAAATTTGACATGGCTAGAGCTGAACTGTTTTCGAGTTGATTTGGAGGAGCATAGATCCCTAGAGCATCATGGTTCTAGAAAATAGACACCCAAATTTGGTACCTCGGTTGTGTAAATTTTTTCAAAATTCCTCAAAAATTCATTTATGATTTGAATGTAAAAATGTATATATAATTAGTCTTTATAAATCTTTATAAAAAATATGCTTTTATGTGTAGTTTGAGAGATATTTAGGTCAAAGCAAATTTTTTTCTCATTTTTGGCCTCGTTTCTTCTTAAGTTATTTTTAAAGGGCGGCTTAATTTTTGTCGAAAAATTTTTGGAAAATATACACTAGATTTCTTACAAAATTCTAAGAATTATCGTTATGTTATTCTGAAGTTGAAGCTATAAATAAATTTCACATTTTTTTAACGTTCTTTCACTTCTAAAATATTTTTTTTTTGTTCCAAAGATTTTTAAATTTATTTGTAAAATTCTCAAAACGCAAAGCTGGGAATAACAAAAAATAAGTCAGCTATATACTTCCATATGTTGGTTAAGCACACAAAAAGTATTTTCTTAAGATCGGCTTTTCAAAGTCAACTTTTGAAATATATTTTCCCCGTATTGAAGTTTTGGGTATTTGGATACAAAAAAGTGTGAGTTTTTTTAATTCCCTGATTTTATGACTAGTCTATCTAGAAAAATGCTTAGAATTTTAATTTTAAGTATTTCGGATCATGGTGTGAAGAAGTATGGCTGAATTTAATTTATTCTTATTAATCCAAATTCTCCATGTTCTAGCGCTTTATATGGTACCGAATACTTCAGTATTTGGTACTATTTTCAAGAAAAAGTTTATTTAAATTTTTCTTGAAAAAAAGTGCAATTAAAAAAAGGGAAACCGATTCCACAAAAGGGTATTACTTTGAAAAAAAGTACCAATTTTTGTAAAGTTATACATCAAAAAAATTTTAAATAAAAATTTGCAAGATAGGTATGGATTAAAAAAAGCAACCTTCCAAAAAATAGGTACATTTTAGGAACTACTACTTTTTAAAATAGGATTAATTTTCTTATAAATTAACAATTACACTCTGCTACAAAATGACAATTTTTATTTTCACTCCGAAAACGATCTAATGTCGCCTGTAGACCTTCTTGAGGACATCAAAAAATAATTTTCGGAAATTTCGAAACACCCCCTAAATTTCGAGATATTGCGGAAAAAAAAACCTTAATTCATTTTTGCACCGAAAAAACATCTGAAATTACCAATATTATTTATATCTTGATTTTTAATAACTAACAAGCAATCACTTGGTAAGTCCATTTAAAAATGTCTGTCTTTCCGTCCATTTAAATATTATAACTGCACAGCAGATCTCATTTATAAAAAGTCTTAAAAACTATTCTATAGTTTGAAATATTTCGCTAAAATATTTAATTTTTAAAATATTTATTAAATATTCCTCTACTCCCTTACATTTGGCACCCTTTCAAACCAAAGGTTGTTTGTACTTTTTTTCCCTAAAAAATACAGTTTAATACAAGGATACACCCATAGTTTTTTGTTTTAGTAAAGAAAGTATAAAAAAGGAAAATAAATTTCATCCTGTTGCTTTTTCCCAAACTACTGTAGTAGCAAAACAATGCAATTATTTGCAACTACTTTTCCGAGAAATATTCATGCATACAAACTTAAGCTAAGGAAGTAAAGAGGGGAAAGAAAATATGCGTGTATAATATTTAGATCGTTAGTTCATATGTTTGTTTAAATGTACCCTTGTAATAAATATCTATGAGAGCAAAATATGCAATGTTGTTGCGTAAAAAACAAATACTTCAGAAGTATGCTAATAAGCTGATATCATATTCTAAAAAAAGCAAAAAATACATATTCATAACGTTTATTTTAAATTTCTTAAGAGAATTTCAAAATGTATTTTTTCCTTTTTTGTTTTTCTCCCTTACTATTAGTGCTAATTTTTCCCTATCTTGCTATTGCTTACTTTAAATTAAATATTAGTTTGCTTTTTATTTATTTTAACAAAAAAAAAGAAAATATTAAAAAGTACCCTCAGACATTCCCTGTCTTAGGAAAAGTGAGTTTTGCACTAAACATAATTTACTTTTTCCTTAAAGACTATCTTTAAATAAGAAAATTTTCTTATTAAAATTGACAACAAAAAAGTAGGAATTTCCTTTTTGTAAGCAGTTTTCAGTTTGTTGCGAGCAAATAAAATTAAGGTTATATATGTTTTTTTCCTTTTTTTCATTGGTTTTTGTTTACATATTATAATTTTGTTTAATGAAAATTAAAGAATATATATTCTTTATAAAGAACGAAAAACTGAAAATGAGGTTAGTTTAAAAATAATTGCAAGACTTACACGTAGTCTGGTATTTTTATATAAATAACGAGAAAGATATAGTCGGTCAAAACCGACTTTATGATATCCTACACCATTGTGTATGAGCATAAAAATCCGGCAAAGGAACTTATATTACACCTGTGGCCAATTTTACTAAATATAAAATAAAATATACTAATACAGAACAATGCATTGATACTAATATCTAGATGATTTTTATGCACTTTAGGGCAATTCCTGAAAATGGGGTTATATGGGAGCTATGGTAAATTATGGAGCGATCCTCATAAAATTTCGCAATGTTGTTCTACATACACAAAATTTATTTGTGTCGAATATTAACTTGATGGTAACATTCGTATGGGATACACGTTGAAATGATTTTTGGAATAGGGGTTTATATGGGAACTATGGTCAATTGTGGATCGATCTTCATAAAATTTGGTACAAAGATTATTTTTAGGCATTTTTGAGTCTTTAAACTCTATTCTGGGGGACATTTGTATGGGGACTAGGTGAAAGAATGAACTGATCACAACCAATTTCAGTAGGCTTTGTTCTTGTATCATAAAAGTCCCACATGTCAAATTTTATTGAATTATCCTTAATTTGTGCACAAAGTTTACATAGACAGCCAGTCATACGGACGGAAATCGCTAGATCGATTTAGGAATTTATTCTGAATCGATTGGTATACTTTAAGTAACGCATAATATCCCAACCACCTATATATATATGTGTGGTATACAGTTTTATAAATAGGGATTTGTACTATGTATGTTTGTATACATGCATTTATATTTCATGTGTATTGGTGTTTATGAAGTTTAGAAATCTTGGCCTCGAAACACCAATATTAATTCATTTTGGAACAATGTGAAATGAAAATATATAAGCAATTCTTTTTACAAAAGGTAACATTTCGAAATTTAGTTCAGTTCTAAATCAGTTCTCGTTCAGTTCTAGTTGAGTTTGTAATAGTAAGATATGTATTTCTACATGTGCACAAAATTATTTGTTGGGATGAACTCATAATTGATGCACCTACTCATCAGAGTTATCATTATGTGTTTTTCCTTTGATATCAAAAGTTAATTCAAACCTTAATTCAAATCTGCATCAAGTATGAGAAAAAATTTCTTTTTGTTGGGAGTGATTTTATTCTCAAAACATTATCAAATTATCACCAAACGTTTATATTAGAAAATCAAATCAATTCAAACATCTGGTTTGCTGGGTTTATAAACAACTCCACACATTTATAAAAAAAAGAAAACATTAAAGATACTAGCGCATCTTAAATACTTTCCCAATGTCTTGTATGATTTGCTTTCGTTTGCACCACTTATTGCGGCAAATAATTTGAACGCCTGAATTTGATCGCTCATACACACGACGCAGTTGCTTTGTTTCGATCAACGAACAACGTATATAGCCGACAATAACAACAATATATACGAACAAATAGTATATATTGTTGTTATTGTCGGCTATGAACAACATACTTAAAAAGCCACTGGATTTGCTCTTTCAAATATCTTAAGCAGGGCTTTAGTATGTGCATATGCAATTAAGGCTGGCATGGGCACCCATAGCACTCCAGAGCCGAGTGATTTCGGCATTTTCACATACATAACACGAACGTTAATGAAGTTAAACAATTGAGTATGAATAAAATACAAAAAATCGCGACGGCTTAATTTTTTAAATTGCTGGTTCTATAATCGCGACAGTTTATGAAAAACGGGTTCCATTTTCGCGACTTTTATCTGTTTTTTTTAATTTGATTATAATGTCTATAACCAAAAAAAGGGAAATCCCCGTCTTTTGGTATATCAACCTTTTTGGATAATTTTGATCTTTACTTTTGTCAGTTTATTCGTATCATTTGTTGTCTAAATACATCTCTTAAGACGGGAAAAGTTCACCATATTTTAATTCCAACGATTTCTCAAAAATTAGAGATTTAAAAAATTTAAAAATGGAGATTCCATAAATTCAATTTGCGTGAATTGTGTAGCTCAAATTGGTACGGAACACCTTTTCATGAATGCTGACATAAACAACTGGATTCAAGAAGAATTTCATGTGGAAAGTAATGAGGAGAAAATGAAATTATCAGATAAGGAATCGGATGATTTATACGATAGTGGTCATGAAGAAAACAACTGTATGTATAACAAACACATTCACAATAAAAAGCGTAAACAAATAAAATTCACACATATTCAAATTTTTATGTCTCTCTTTCTCCTTTTCACTGAATTAAAGACTCAAGCGTACGTTAATTAGTTCGAAGACAGAATGTTCTGAAATACCTAACGGTATTCCGTGTATGAAGACGTTTGATCCAGAGAATATTTTATGAATGGGAGGAGTTAATAAATGGAAGTAGTTACGTTGAGGAAAATAAGTTGGGAGAGAATAAATGGGTAACATAAAATGTAGTTGTAAAGAAGGTACAGTTTATATGAGTGAATCAAAATAGGCGGTTGAAATTAATAAAGCATTAAAAAAGATACGGAATAAAAACTGAAAATAACTATATTGAAAATAAAAAAATTAGTCACCTAAAGAAATAAATAAATCAACTCTTTATTTTTGTATTTGTGAAGAAGTAAACAACAAGAAAGATAAAACCAAGGTTAACCAGGGTGGGGGTGGCCACAGTTCAATAACTTTAAAATAAATATTATACAGATTTTAAAACTAACATTAATGTATTTTGAATTATATACCCGCTAAGCCTTTTGGCTTGACAGCCAAATTAATTGGTTGTGTGTTTCTTGTGTACTCGTTTTTCTGATAATGTTTGCAGGGAGTTTGTTGAGTATTGTTGGTAAAATGACGGTTAGTGTGTTTCTTTCATTTTCGTTGGATAAGTGGTCGACCTTGAAATGCCTTTGTGCTCTGCGTCACGTGTTCTAGGCGTGATCTATTTCGTTCAAAAACCTTTTTTGTTGAAGAAAACATTTGCCACAGTTACAGAGAAAATGCTTTTTGTATTTAATATGTTTAGTTCTTTCACGATTTTGACATTGTTGAGGTTTCTTGTGTCGTTTATGTTGTATTGTTGGTTGTTCAGTGAGTTTCCTGATGTTGTGTTAATTGTGACGTTTGTGGTGTGGATCTTGCTGTTGGTAGCAGTGTTGTTTTTTGGGTTTACCAATGTTCTTTTGTAATGCGTTGGCGTTTAATGTGTTGTTTTAGTGGTTGAAATAGGTGAGTGTGTTGTAGCTGTGTTGTAAATTTTCTAACACATTATCATTTGTAGGGTTGTGTGTGATTGTGTTTACTGGTGTATGGTTGTGTTTGTTAAATTAGGGTACTTTTTCCAAAGTAGCTTCAAAACTTGATATTGAACCTATTTGATTACAGTATGAGAAACTTCTCCAAGCAGCAATTCCATGCCTTATACAAGACTCAGCAAGTGAAAATTATGCCTGTGTTAGTACAATATACGTTGCGCAATTGCTTAGGTGGTACAATATGTAAGATGATTTTCGAAGCTTCATTCTTATACTATCCACCTGTTTCCACTGAAAATTAGAATTGATATATATGCCCAAGCTTTTATAAGTTTTAACATGTTCGATATTTATGGTACATGTTTCAAGGTGGTTATTACCATTTAATACAATCTAGTGAAGACATTTGCGATTATGAACTTTTATTTCAATTGGTGAATTTGCCAGATGCACAGATGCCTTGGCTTAATATGCATGATTTTTGTTTCTGTGGCGTTGATAATTAAACCATTGTCGTGACACAATTTAGTTGCTATATCTAGCTGCTTTTGCATTACTTAAATAGCCGAATTTATATTGTTCTTTACGACAATAATTGCAGTGTCGTCTGCATAAGCAAATGTTTCACATTCGTTTAGACATTTAATCATGTCATAAATAATAGTTCTAGTTCAGCTCTAATTTAGTTCTAGTTCAATTCTAGCTCAGTTATAGTTCAGTTTTACTTCAATTCTAGTTTAGTTTTAGTTCAGTTATAGTTCAGGTCTAGTTTAGCTATAGTTTATTTCTGGTTTAGTTCTAGTTCAGCTGTACCTCAGTTCTACTTCAGTTCTAGTTCAGTTCTAGTTCAGTTCAAATTTAGTTCTAATTCATTTCTAGTTCAGTTACATTTCCATTTTAGTTCAGTTCTAGTTCAGTTACATTTCCGTTTTAATTCAGTTCTAGTTCAACTCCAGTTCAGTTATAGTTCAGTTCTAGTTTAATTACAGTTCACTTTTAGTTCAGTTCTGGTTCAGTCCTAGTTTAGTTCCAGTTCACTTTTATTTCAGTTCTAGTTCAGTTTTAGCTCAGTTATAATTTAGTCCTAGTTTAGTTCTAGTTCACTTTTAGTTCAGTTCTAGTTCTGGTCTAGTTTAGTTCTATTTGAAGTCTTGTTCAGTTCTAGTTCAGTTCAATTCTACCTCAGTTATAGTTCAGTTTTAGTTCAGTTATAGTTCAGATCTAGTTTAGTTATAGTTCGGGTTCGGTTTAGCTCTAGTTCAGTTCTACTTCAATTCTAGTTCAGTTCTAGTTTAGTTCCAATTCAGTTCTAGTTCAGCTTCAATTCAGTTCTGGTTTAGTTCTAAGTTATTTCTTTTTCAGTTCGTTTAAGAATTCTGTCTTGTTCGGTTCAAATTCAATTAAATCCCTTGTAATGATTTAAAAATATTCATCTTTTAAACTATGTTCACCAAGTGGAATATGTGTTATTAATTGAGAAAATATTTGTGCTACTTTTTAATATTTTTTCAGTTTAAGCCCTTATTAAAGCATATATTCATATTCAGTATAATTAATTAAAGAATTCTAACACAAATTTAAAATATTTAAGCAAAATTTTCCCTCATTGATATTTTAAATGTTCTTAATAATTTACAAATTTAACAAAAATTGTTAGACTCAAAAACATTGTCCTATAATACCCCAAATAATTTTGCTCTTTCTCCATGCTAGTGACTGCGACAAAGCTAAAATATGACAAAAAAAAAAAGCGCAGCCACAAAAATATAAAAAAAAACATTTTTTTACATTTAACTTGTTCAATTTGAACTCTCCAAAAAATATTAAAGTCCTTAAAGTGGGCCACAATAAAGGATGTGTATATTATTGTGTGAACTTACGGATGAAAGGATTTAATATATGAGTGTGAGCTCATTGTGAGTATATGTTTGTATTTTTTGCTATTTTTGGGGGCATATTGCCAATTTATTTAAAGTGTCGCGTTGAACTTCACATATTTTATAGGATGAGAGAGACAAACTTACACGCTTAAATGCTTACATACACATACATATTATTTACACTTTTCTTAACACATGCTTTTGCATGTCCTTTCTATTACCATACATTGATAATCTATACATACACAAATAAATACTAGTGAGAGTAGGTATGTTTTTTTTATATGTTTAGTATATTTTTGGGGTTTATAAATGCGGTTTTTTCAGTGCATATATTTAGGTGTTCGGTTTATTTTTATTTTTTGTTTTATTTATTTTTTTTTTTTTGAGGGTTGGTGTTTGCAAATGTATTTAATACCCTTTGCTATTTATTTTAAAGTTTTGCGTTTTATGTTTTTCTTTTAAATTTCTTGTGTCGGTCTATTTTGTAAAATTTTTTTATTTTATATTGGTCATATGTTTTATTTAGTTTACAAGGTAATAAGTATCTTTTTCCGTTTCCTTGTTTTAATCCTTGGCTTGTTTGCCGGTTCTTGCAAAAGGGAAAATAACACGTATTTCTTACATGAAAAAAAAAATATTTGGAGATAAAAAATAAATAAAATTTGAGGGTATATAAAACAATATTGAAGTTTTTTTGTCAATATATAATTTATAACATCTGCAGTTCCGCTTTAAACTTTTGCAATTTCTCAGAGCAGGAGGTTAGTAAAAAGAGAAGCAAAGAAGTAAAAATTTAAAATGAAAACTTATTTTAGTACGAATTATATTTTCTTATGAAGTTCAACTAAAATAGTTCATGAATAAATTAAAAACCTTAAAATTAATACGAGATCTTAATAAAGGAAATTACCAGAAGAATGCTAATCTGAATGCTTTCAGTAAATTTATGAAAATAAATTCGTAAGTACCCTTTGTTTTCAAAATGGAATAAGTTTTTAATTAAACAGTTAAATTTCACTTTCTTAATAGTTTTCTAAAAAAATTTGTTTTTTGCTCACCATTTATGAACTTATTTTTAGTGTAAATTACATGTCGTGCCGTCACTTAAATCAAGCAACAATTTTCTCTTCTAAACATAAAAAAAAACACGTCTAAGGTCCTTCAAGCGCATTAAAGATATCAACTGGAAACTAAAATTGTACTGAAAATAAACTGCAAACAAAAAAAAAAAAAAAAAAAAAACAGACAAATGAAAAGTGACAGTTTTTCTCATTTTTTAATACAAAAACTAAAGAATTCAAACGGTCATATACAGCAAATGCATTGCAAAACAATTCATAGTTCAGTGTTGAACAAAAAAAAAATAATAATAATAGTCAAGTGAAAAATATGGGTCTATTCTATGAATGCAATTCCTTTAACTTTTTATGAAAAAACACACTAAATGAAACTGAGTTTTTTTTTCTATTAAGAAAAATTTCCTTTTGTTTTATTGTAATAAATTCTATATTATAAACAGAGACGACATAAACATTTACGAACAATTACAATGAGGAAAATAGTAGCAGCAAAAAAAAAAAAAAACATAAAATAATAAGGATATACAAAACAGAAATAAGAACAAAAGAATTTTTTAGCTTTGTTTTTCTGTAGCGTTATGGTGAGAATAAAACAACAATAACAATAAATTGCATGAAATCTTTGAATTCTTGCTACTGCTGGTGCTGAATTTGTTTTTGTACTAAAGTGTTCAGAGAAAAAGAATTTAATAAAAATTTAAGTCTAAAGCAATTCATTGCAAATATGAAAGATATTAAAGGGTGGGGTAAAAAGTAACAAAAAAAAAAAAAAAAAAAAATATTTTCCAGGAATTGAACACGAATTTTTTTAAAACTAGAATTATGAGTTATATTAGGTTTTAAAAATGATTATAGGCTACACTATAGACTAGAATATAGACTGGACTATATATTATCTTATGGACTAGATCATAGAGTGGACTATAGGCTTTAACATAGACTTAACTATAGAATATACTGTATACTAAAATATAGACTAGAATATAAACTAATGTAGTAAATTAGATTATACTATAGACTATACTATATACTACACTTCTGAATGGTCTACAGAATAGGCTATAAAATAGGCTACACTATAGACTATAAAACTTAGATAAAAACGTAATTAACTTTAACTGAGCTAAAACTGAATTAGAACATAATTATATAAAACTAAAATGGGTTTTGGAGATGTAGTGGATGAATTTTGAAACTGCGGTAGATGTGATTTAGAAATGAACCAGAATTGAATTGAAACTTAACTACAACTGAAATAAAACTGAATTTGAAATCATGTAGAACCGAACATGAACTGAACTAAAATTGAACAAGATCTGAACTGTAACTGAACAAGAACTAAACTATAACTGTTCTGGAAATGAACAGGAATTAAATAAAAACTGATCTTAAGTTTTGTTGCTGTACTGCACTCCAGTTTGATTCATTTATACATTTATTAACTTTATAATTATTTATATATGTGCCCCGATTGACTGCATATTCCTCACCCTGGTTTTTTTATTTTTAACTAGATTGAACCACAACTGTAATAGAATTTCACTAGAACTAAACTACTTATGAGCTAGAACTTAACTAGAACTGAACTAGAAATGAACTAAAACTGAACTAGAACTTAGATGAACTAGAACTGAATTAGAATTTAACTAGAACTGAACTACATCTAAACTAGGACTGAACTAGAACTGAATTGAACTAGAACTGAACTAAAACTGAACAAGAACTGAACTAAAACTGAGCTAAAACTGAACTATGACTGAACTAGAACTGAATTAGAATTGAACTAGAAGTGAACTAAAACTGAAGTAGATCTAGACGTGAAAACTGAACTAGAAGTGAACTAAAATAGAACTAGAACTGATCTGGAACTGATCTAGAATTGAACTAGAACTGAACTAAAACTGAACAAGAACTAAACTAAAACTGAATTAAAACTGAACTAGAACTGGACAAGAACTGAACTAAAACGGAATTAAAACTGAACTAGAACTGAATTAGAATTTAACTATAACTGAACTAGAAATGAACTAAATCAAAATTAGAACTGAATTAGAACTGAACTAAAACTGAACTAGAACTGAACTAAAATAAAACTAGAATTGATCTGGAACTGAACTATAATTGAATTAGAACTCAACTAGAACTTTTTTTATTTATTATGAACTAAAACTGAACTAAAACTGAACTAGAACTGATGTAGAACTGAACAAGAACAGAACCAGAACTGAACTAGAATGAACAAGTCAGGACCTTTGGGTGAGCTGTTTGATCATGGATTAGTTTCTTATACAGCTGTACTTATACCCACATGTTTGTATAGTATTTTCGGACGTTCAACTATGTACTCGGTGGCACTTATGCATATGTATTATGTATGTCTAATGGTTTTCTTTAATTTCTACGTTTCACATAGGGAAAAAATATAATACGGGTGTATTGTATTTACCCTGGGGCAACAGGTATGTACTTGATCACATGATGGCTTGGCTTTGAATTTTGGAAATGTGAATTACCCTTTGCTATACCCTTGGGTAATGCAATTGAATTTGTTCTACATATAATTGCTAAGCCTAATATGCCCATGGTGGTCGTAAATAAATATAAATCATATATTCAACGTTCTGGTAAAATGCGTTCTTTAAAGGAGGCCATACGTCCCAAGTCGCCATTATATGAGCTTGCTATTAATTTGGGCCAACATTTAACCTAATAATATTATGGAAAAAGATTCCAGAGCCTTGTTTATATTTTCACTACTCTGCCCACTCTGCCCATAGTGCTGGCTACTATCGTTTTGCCCGCTACATAAGAAGTGATAATTTTTTGGATTCAAATCGTTTAACTTCTTCTCATCATTTAGTTGTCCAACCCTATGCGCTGCGAACACAACAACAATTACCGGTCGTTCGTCCCGATCTCTTTATGGGCGCTGACAAATTATATCCACCTCTAGATGTGCCACAATTTAATCAAGAGCAAGTTCGTTCTTCTTCTTCCGCTACCGATGATATTGATGTTTTTGTATCTCCAGCCAATTTACCGCTAGAAGACGATATAGATTTGTCGTTTATTGATGATGATCTATTAGAAGATAAGGCTAAGTCTTTGCTTAGTGATGGTGTAGAACGTTGTGCTCTTGGTAAGAGACGTGACAGTTATTTTTTTTTTTTGCCGAGAAATTGAGGGTTATTAAGGAGTGTAACAAGTAGGGGAAGGAAGGAAGTTATTGCATTTTCTTCGTTTAATTTAAGTTTTAACACAAAAAGAACTGTTTAGTTAAGTTTTAGAAATTCTAGGTTTTTTTCCATTAATGAAATAATAAATATTTAAGTTTATAAATAAATATATATATATATATATATATATATATATATATATATATATATATATATATATATATATATATATACATTGCCTGCCACTTGAATAAGGAATCACATTTTTTTTTTAATTTAATTACGTATATCTCCTAAACTAAAGTTCAGAAAACACCACTTAATGAAAAACGCAAATCACAACGTTTAGAGTTTGCCAAAAATACAATGACATGGTCCGACAAATGGTTTAAAGTTTTATTATCCGATGAAAAAAGTTTAATATTGATGGTCCCAACGGGTATAACCATTACTTCCATGACCTAAATAAGGAGGAATTATTTTTGAGCGCAGAGACAGCCGAGAGGGCGGAATAATGGTATGGGGTGCCATTTCGTATTATGGTACCATAGAATTGGTTTTTGTATCCAACAAAATGACTGCAACGACTTACAAAAACATTCTGGAGGAAGAATTTCCATAATTTAATGATTTCTTTGGACTCATACCTTGGACGTACCAACACGACAATGATCCGATTCATACCGCCAGAGTAGTAAAACAATGGATTATTTAACAAGGTGTTCAACTTTTGGATTGGCCGCCGTATTCACCAGACCTGAATCCAATAGAAAATGTTTGGGGTTGGCTTGCAAGAAAAGTTTATGAAGGAGCAAAACAATTTGATATGATAGAATCCTTAAAGGATGCAATAACGGAAGCATGGAATTCAATTTCGCTAAATTACTTAGAGTCATTACACAAGTCGATACCAAATCGCATTTTGGAGGTTATTTCTAAAAATGGTGGCAGTACTCATTACTAATTGAATGCTAGAAGATAATAACTTTCATTTTTCTAACCTAAAATTTCAAAATAAATTACATTTTGCTTAGTTTTAAAATATAATCCTTATTCAAGTGACACACGAAAAGTACCACAGAAATACATGTTTTAAATAAATGCATCATTTTAGTATAACAAATATGTATATTTTTTATTTCTTCAGGAAATACTGAAATTATATATATATATATATATATATATATATATATATATATATATACATATATATATATATAAATTAAAACTGAACTAGAACTGAAGTAGAACTGAACAAGAACTGAACTAGAATTTAACTAGAACTGAAGTCGAACTGAACAAGAACAGAAGTAGAACTTAACTAAAGCTGAACTAGAATTTAATTAGAAATGCACTAGAACTGAACTAAAACTGAATTAGAACTGAACTAAAACTAAACTAGAACTGAACTAGAATTCAACTTGACCTGAAGTAGAACTGAACCAGAACTGAACTAGAACTGCACCAGAACTACAACATGTTATGATGACATTTTGAACTGCAGTGTATGTAATTTGGAAGTCAACGAGAACCCAAAGTTATTTGGAACTTAAGTTAATCTAGATCTCTTTGCACCCCTGCATTATGGGCAAATATTTTTTTTTTTTTTTGCAAGTTGTGTTGAAATTTACAATTTTTCCAATATGTATATGCAACTCGCAAAAATACGAATTTATTTCTCTGTGTCCCTGCATAAATTGCAAGCGATTAATAGTTTTTTTATTTTTTATTTTTTTGTATCCCATTCATACATAATTCCTAACAGTTTTATTTGAACAACAGTAGTCCAAGTTTGTCAGTATTTTTTTATTTAGTTAGTTTATAGTGTAAATAATGTATAAGCAATAAAAGCGGTATGTTGTACAGCAATATGATACCAAAAAAAAAAAAAAAAAAAAATATATAAAAATTACTAGAATTTAGTTCTGCAGATAGTTCTGCAAGTGAATAAAATAGAGTAATAACTAAGACCAAACTTTGGCAAAATCTAAAAGGCATCTAAACAAAGAACGAAAATGATGTTTAGAAATATGTAAGTAGATTTAGTCATAGAAATATATTTCGTATAAGGTTCGAAACAGGAAAACAAAAACTTAAATGGAAAATAAATTAATATAAGCAATATTATACTTCACTTTCAGTTGTTGCATGAAAGAGCATTTTAGCTTATATACAAAACCTAAATTTCACGATCCCAACTGTGTTTAATGCTGATCATTCTCCCCTAGTTTTAACTTATCAAAGTTCTTTCATACTCTACTGGTAGCTGTAGCTTTTAGTGGTATTAGTTGTTTGTAATGTTTTAACCATACCATAATTATGTGTTTGCCAGTGTGCGTGTGAATAAATATGCATTTAAGTAAATGTGCCTTTTTTGCAGCTATCATATTATATCTCTTTCCCTCCAAGTGTCACAAGCCTATATAGTCGAGTGTATATCAAAACAAGTGTAGTACAATATTGTATGTCAATTGTTTATGTATAACAAAACTTTATGTACATCTAAGTATGTAGCATCAACAGTAAATCTAACTATGTTGTTACCATATTGTTTCACTCTTCTTCTTCTTCTTTTTCTGCTCTTATTTCTACTTCTACTTTTTCCTCTTCTGCTTCCACTTCAACTACTCTATCTAAAGTAGGTTTCTGGGTTGTTATTGAATACTTACTTGCGTTATAATTTCCCTACTTATTTCTCTTTACCTCTTCCTTTCTCTTCACAGAGCTTGCAATGGATAGTAAAGGCTTGAAAGAGGGGAAAAAAGTAATAAACTAGTATTTGTGAAGTAAAAGTGAAGTTGAAAATATTTACTGCCAAAGTTATTATCGCTAGTTAAACATGCTGTTCAACTGAAGTTTGAAATGTCAGTTTTGAATTTAGGGCGTAACTGTCTGGGCAGAGGAAGTCAACATTTTGTAATATGCATACGATTTAAAAGTTATACAACTATGACTTTGACAGTTGTGTATGCGTTTATGTTTGTATTTATGTGAAAGTATGCATTTGTTAGTAAGTGTGAGTGTATATGAGAGCCAGTCTGTCTTTTAATATTTTATTAGTTGACAGTTATTGTTTTATAATAGGCCAGAGTTTGTTAAAAAACTTAAATGAGACATTTGACCCATAATTGTCATGTATATTGGAAATAAATAAGACTTTTATTTGAATTTTAAATAAATTAATTGTAGAATAAATAGAGATGAGTTATGATTACTTTTTTTTTTTGTTGGCTTATGGAATAATGGAGCAATATTATTTATTTGAATGATTTGTATAAAGAGTAAAATAATAAAAGCATAAAAAATATGATAAAAACTAAAAAAAAAAAAATTATCATATATAATCAAACATAATTTGTTTTTTGAAATTCTATTAGTTATGTTTGAGTTCTGTAATTCTTTTTAATTTTTTTAATTTAACTTCTGTTTAAGATCGAGAATAAAATTTGAAATTTTGTAAAATCTATATTAAAGAAAAACAGTCGTATTAAAAGGATTTAGTTAGCACAAACTAGCTAATACATAATTTAGCCCTTAAAGTCTTTATTAAAAAAATTGAATTAAAAAAACTGCTCACAGTCTACGTTAACTAATACACTGTTTTTTGTTTATGTAGGCAACTCATCTCAGTTTCTCTATCATTAGTATTGTTAATGTTATGAATAATTAGAATAAATTATTCGTTAGCTTTTTTATTTCATTATTATTTTTGATGTTCTAGTATGTTTTCGATGATAAATAAGTTTTTAAATTAAAAAGTGTATCATTATTTAGCTTATGTGAATATAATTATGTATAAATGAAATACTTTTATACAATTTTTGTTGGTTGCAGTTATGAGTATCCGAATAATGAATATTCTGTGATAAAATCAATATCACTATTTCATGTTTGGTTTTATTTACATTATTTTTGTTGAAATTTTGTTTAAATTTAATAGTTTTAATTACTTTTTCTTTTAAAATGTGTAATTTTTAAACCGGAGTTGATACATTAGATTAATGGCACCATAACCTAAGATCTGTACGTATTAATGTACTATTTGGAATTACATGGAAACAACAAACAAAGAAAAGTCGAATATATGTGATTGTGGCGAACATTTGGTTTGACATGCGGGCAGCCGAAAGCACCCAAAATAGACTTTTTCCTGTTTATTTTTATGATTTTATTATAAAATATTTTAAATTGAACATATTTGCTGAAAATATTAACCTGTCCTTGAATTCTGTTTATACGTCTCTAAATAGCATTTTTTAATTTCGGAACAAATCTTAACATCTGGAAATTAAAAAATATCACCTTTTTGTCAAAAATTTACGCCTGAGTACAAAAAAGTTTTTCTTGAAATATATATGTAACGGAAGTAATCTTAAAGCAGGTTCGAACCTACTTTAAAATGTGTAAAGTTAACAATGTTTTCCTAAAGGCACATTAAGCGAATCATCGTTTTTGTATACAACTTTATGGAATTTTGCTTAACAATGGTTAATAAAGCTGTATTAAGTTTTTTTTTTTTTTTTTTTTTAATACGGTAGCGAAATTCTAAAACACTTTATTCTGATTGAAAATATTATTACGCTTTATTTGCTTATCATTCCAGAGCGACAGTAGCTGCAAACTAAATTCAAGAATTATAGATAGGACAGGTTGCGAATGAGTAATATTTTAATAAAATAGCACGGTGGTGCCAATCGCAAAATTTTTGGTAATAAATCTGTATCCCGTAAACTACTGACCCGATCGAATTGAAATGTATGGAAAAGTTGTAGAGGAAAACCCAGGCTTTCAGAAAAATCATCCTGCTGTCATCCTATAATAACACGAGATAAGCTACAGGGTATCAAAATTTACTACCTCTAGTATGTAAAAGTTTCAAAAAATCGTAACTTCTACAAATCAAGTCCAATTTCAAAGTGCTAGGCAAGATAAAGAAAAAACCTTATACATCCAAGTTATCTCTTGAATTTTGAGTTATTGATTTTTGCCTCCATTTTATTTAGTTTTTCGGGAATAAGTCCTGAGGTATATAAGGGAAATTTTTTTTAAAATATTCTGTAATTTCTAATACGCTCCCAAATAATATGATGTGAAATCGTTCGGATTATTTCAATTCGTCCAGCCGTGAAAAATGTTCAAATTCAACAAATTCAAATTGCTATGAAAAATTGCTATTTTTTACAAAAATATAGTATAATTCTTTCATTTTTTTCTCAAAGTTTTGTTAATAAAATATATTTTTCTTTACATATTTCAAAAGATAAGGCTTCATAAATGGTTAGAAAAGAAATTTTAAATTGATTTAGATTTGCATCCTAGCATTGGTTGAAAATGATAAATTTTGGAGAAAAGTTATCTTTTTATCCGTTAATAAAAAAGTTTCACGCGAGTTTTTTAAATTCGTTGGCGATATTTAATCATAAAATATATTTATATATTTAAATTACTTCCCCCCATCCAAAAACGAATGCAGGAATGCAGATTTTATTAAAAAATTCAACTTTTTAAACCACTTTTTTAAATTGCACAAAAAAGCATATTAAGATAATTTTTTTCACTATTATTTCATATGTGGTATATGAAACAAATATCGGTATATCATTCCTGTAAAAATCATTTTAAAAGCTTTAAAAAACAATTTTTGGTAATTTTTCAAAAATAAACAATATTTAGTAAATTTTATCCAATATTACGAATATGAGAGTTGACTTGAGTTACCAATTTTGAGACCATTATATTATGCTCATAAAACGACGACATATCATGTATGTATCACTGAATTGGTAGATAAGTCCATTTTTATACCCCAGTAATATTTTATAAGCAGAGCTACTAAGAATTAAATAAAGTATTTTACGCGCATAAAAAACGCACTTAAAATCAGAAAATATGCCCCTAAAATATGCTTTCAAAATATTATATCTTCTGGCTTAATTTTAAATTCTCTGGTATTTGTGATAAAAATAACTTGGTATTTAATAGCAATTGATAAAAAATATTTTATTTTTGTAGTGAAAAATATTCAAAGCTAATATATTGTATCGGGAAATTACAAAATTTTTATCAGTTTATAACGTGAATATTATTAGGGAATCAAATTTGAAAAACAGTAAAAATAAAATGTTTCTAGTGGCAGATTATGTAAGAAATTCTATTGGGTGAAAAATATTCAAAATTTTTCTTTTCAGTTTAAAATATGGAAAATTATGCCCTTTAGACAATACAAGAAAAATTAAGGTAATAAATATAAAATATGCAAAAATATGACATTTAAATTGCTAAAATATCTTTAAAATAGCTAATAATAAAATAAGAAAATAAAATAATAAAATATACCTCTAAAATAAGGATTTTTTATGAAAATATGACAAAACATGCTGCTGAGCTCAAAATATGCAAAAACATTCTGTAACAAATCGGTGGCAAAATTCTTAAATTTATCTGAAACGGATAAATGATTAACAGTTTGGTTTATTTGTAGCCCAGGCAAATATATGATTTCGAAAATTTTTTGTTACTAAGGTTTTGAAAAGTAGACAGAGTCCTGTTAAACTTAAGTAAAATTAAAGTCAAATTAAGATAGTTTAACAAAAATTAGTTAAGAAAAGTTCGATTTTTGAAAAATTAGATTTAGTATAATAAAAATTAATTCAGAATTGATTGATTTATATCAATTTAAGTTAAGATTTATATTAGATTTAAGCTGGATAAAAAAAAGTAGATTAAAATTTGCATCAGGTTTAAGAAAGATTAAATTTTTGAGATGGATTAGTAAGATTTGAGATTGATTATTACTTAGTTTGATTAATTACGGTTAGATGAATGTAATAGATTAATTCACGTTTTTAAAATAACAATTATTTTAGGAGATTAAGTAGATTTAATTTGATGGTTTTGAATTAGGCTTTTTTATTATAGATTTAAGTTGATATTTATAATTAGATTCAGCTTATTTAGATTTAAATTGATTTGTTTTAGGTTTATGATCACATATATTAAGAATGAGGAAGTTTTCCTTTTTTTCTTTTTCGGATAGATGCTTTAAATTGTATAATGGTTTTCCTTCTTCAAGCCTTAATAATCTTCTATAGATTTCTGGTATTGTAAAGTCAACGCAAATCATTATACTTAAATTATGCTTCCCCGTTTTTCAAGATTTTTTTTTTTTAAGTTCAATTTGCAAATTAGTTAGGCTTTTATTAATACAAATTTTATATTATATTTATGTTGGTTGTTAGTTTTCGAAAAAATTTTATTGGTTTTTTAAATAAATTTTTCAATGTACATATATCTAATCAAAAGTATTTAAAGTATTTGCAAACCTACAAACAATTTGGTGTTCATTTCGGCCTCACAGGTTTTTATAATCATTTTATGGTTTGAGTAATCATAACATGATTGTGACAAACTTAATATGCCTGTATTGCAAATATTTATATATTTGTCGCAAATATGTAAATGTTTACAAATTCTACATTCAAACTTAAACGGAAAAAAATATGGAAGGAGATTAAGAATTTGGATTTTAAAGATGGTATAAAGGAGACAAATCTGTCTGAAAGGGAGCTCAACGATCTAAATAAAACTTTTACTACACATCATCTTTCATCAAATATTCCATTTACACATTATGATACTTTACCAATAAATATCCTGAATACTTCATTTGACTTTTATTGTATCAATCAAGAAGATGTTCTGGAGGCTTTTCTTTCTGTAAAATCAAACTCGGAAGGCTTTTATGGCATAATCCCGATTTTTGTTTAAGCTTTATTGCCTAAAATATTGCCTTATGTTACGCACATTTTTAATACAAAATTTATGACTTTGATATATCCAAAGTTGTGGAAAACGGCTAAAATTTTTCTGTTATCTAAAACAAAATCAAAAGTTTTTGTAAAACTTATGCATACTCAAATGACAAATTATCTTATCGCAGTGAATTATTGCATAATAAACATTCTGACTTTACTGATCTCTCAGAAGAAATTCGTGTACACTTTGACAACGGAAAAATTGTATTTTTAACGCTGTAGGATCATTCAAAAGTATTTGACTCCGGAAATCACTCCATATTGATCACAAAACTTATCAAACTATTTGAATTTTCCACATATTCTTCTAAATTAGTTTTTTCATATCTCCAGTCTAGAACACAAAAAGTCATTGCAAATGGCAAGTCGTTAATGTCTGCCGGAGTAATTTGTGACATGCCACAGGGGTCTATCTTAGGCCTCTTGCTATTCTCGTTATATATTAATGATCTACCTGATGTAATAAAAACTTCTAAAATTCATATATATGCTGATGACATTCAACTATATATTTTTTGTAAAAAAAAGAAGACATTATGATTGGACATCTCGGAATGATTTAATTCTTAACCCTAAAAAATCTCAATATTTAGTCATAAATTATAAGACTTTTGATGCAAGATTTCTTTTATCACTCCATATTAATAACACTAACATAGATTATGTTAAAAATAATATTCAATCAAACTTTATCGTGGAATGAACATATAAATAAAGTATGTGGTAAAGTATTTGGAATCGCACATAGCCTTTGTCGTTCACATTATTATACACCACATCATATTCGACTCTTGCTTGCAAATCTTATATATTGCCAATACTCCTTTATGGGTGTGAAATATTCAGTAGCTGTGTAGTGTGACTAAAGATAAATTATTGAAAGCTTTCAACATAATCGTAAGATATGTATTTGGGCAAAGAAAATATGATCGCATATCTATGTATACCAAACAAATCTATGGAATTTCTTTTAAAGACTGCCTAAAATGTAGCACATTTTTAATGATACATAAAATTATTTTTAACAAAGAACCAGACTACATCTATAAAAAGATAACTTTTAAAAGATCAGCGTGTAGAAACTTAATTGTATCTATATCCTATACTAAACTAATATCTTGTAGATATTTCTTCATTAACGCAAACAAGTCTTTGGAACTCCTTGCCATAGTATTATTACTTTATATCAAATGCAATATCTTTTAAGAATAAACTTTTTAATTACTTTTAAACATAATTCTATTATTTATTGTTTTTAAATTTTAAATGTGTAAAATGTTATTGCTATTTGTATCATGCTTATCAAATCTTTCTAATTCTTCATTTATAATGACCAGTGACATACCTATAAGATTTTATATCTTGCAATATTAGGATTATCGATGAAATAAGTAAATAAATAATATAAAAAGCCTTATCCAGAATATAGTTTCAGAAAGGCCATAAATGTTACATACATAAAATATTTTACATATTGCTAAATAAATTATATTAGAAATTTAGCTCAAGTATTTGAGCAGTGCTCTTCCTATGAAAATCTTGGTCAATATTAACATAAAGTAATCTTCAAACGGTAAATGCTTATAACTTTTATTGTAAGTTAAAAAATTGAGCACCGCTAACCTGTTAACATTTGCGACTATTCTCAGTAATTATTGGCTAAATTTTGTTGTAATAGCGTAATGCAAGGGCATAATTCAGATTTATAAAAAAACACATTTCGATCATATAAAGCATAAAAAATACAAAAAATTCATGATCATTGAAGGAAAGAAACCCTAATAACAAAAAAAAGATTATTTACAGACTGTATGATCGCAGACAAAATAATACGAATTTTAAGAGTAAATTTCTACATCTCTGGATGGAATATGACTCATTCTTTAAATTGATATCTATCTTTTATCCGGAAAGTTAAAAAAAAGTTGGCCAGATGATCCATGAAATAAAAAAAGTACCTAATAATAACGCTGGAAAAAAATGTAAAGGCAAAAGAGAGGATGCAAATTACTGTGACAAAATTTATTTAAAAAATATGAATGTTGCCAAAGTACTGTCGATCTTTTTACAACGTTTAGATGAGAAATATCATATCACATGTTTTAATGGAAATGTCGGATAAATATCGAGAAAAATAGATCGAAATTGTACAGTAAACTTTTGGTCTGGCAAGACATTTGGGAAACAAATCATTCCATTAATAAGAAATAGCACTTTTAACAGAGAAATGTAAGTTTACGAGTGCCGCCAGAAAAGATTTCTTCCTATCATTAGAAAACAACAGAAAACTAATTTTTCTTATCTGATCTAACTTTTCATTATTACAACAAAAAAGTAGTTGAGTGGTATCAAAAAAATTGTGTTGCTATGTGCCAAAGGCGACCAATCCAATAAACTGTCCAAAACTCTGTCCATATGAAAAATACTGGATTATAATAAAAAATATTTAAAATAGAGTTTAAGAAGAAGTGGGACCATTCCAACTAAAAATAAACGAAATTAAAGAAAAGCTTTTATTTAGGGTGTTCCAGAAAATAGTTAATATTTTATTGAAAACTAACAAAAAATAAACGTTTCTTTTAAATTTAAAAATGGAATATAACTGTTTTTAATAAAACAAAATTTCAAAAATATTTACTCTATTAGTTTAATTTTTATAAGCTGAATTATATGCATTGATTTTTTCGTGCGCAGTCCTTATTATAAATATATATTTTATTTATGCAATTGAAGCCTCTGAATCAGTCTCTGATTGAATTTAACAATGTCCTTCAGTATTTGGAATAAAATTTCGTAATAATATTTTCTACATAAAGCCCTATTGCGAAAATAACATAATAATAAAAAATCGTACTTTGTAATTTACCATAAATATTTTTGATTCAGAAAATAAAATTTTATTGGTATCGAATGAGTCATTTTGTTTAAATATTAGGTATACGTTTAAACTTTAAAAGTTTGTAACAAAGTTTAATAGCTAGTTAAACTTGTATATAAAGTATAATATATATATTCACTATATTCTTTTACACGTCTGTATTCTATTAACATTCCACTTCTTTAGGCGCATGTAACTACATTATTTTACACTAATACATGAACGTATTTACCTTAGCTACCAACCATCATATTTGCATTATGATTATAGAGAATTAATAATTCTCATTCATTTTAAGGAATTTTTGACATAAGTATTCTAAGGTTTGATGAAGTAGAAGAAGAATTTACCAAAAACCAAGACAGCTGATCTTACAATATAATCTGCCTTTTTCCCAAGACATCTGACGTTGTGAAATCAGCCACTGTTTCTCCGGTACTCAGGTCAAGTTCGAGCGTTAAGGGGATACCTTGCACAGCGACTTTAATTGACTGTTTTGGACACAGCAGAATTGTTTTGACTGTTTTGGCACAGCAACTTCGGCCGTCCGTTTTGGTACAGCAATTTTTGGTTGACTGTTTAGGGACAGCAAATTCGGTTGTCTGCTTTGGCACAACAACTTCGGTTGATTGTTTCTTTTTAGATTAAGTCTGAATTTTGTAAACTAGTTTTAAGGTTGTATTATTTAAATCAGTATTCATAAGATATTTCTAAGTATCATAAAAGATCCGGCTTACTGCATAGTACCCGACGGACCAAATCTTCAACCCGCATCTACCAGTATTAGAATCCGAATTACCTGAGAAGTAACTGACTGAATCGCTACGTCTCATCGTGCTGCTAGTAATTTATCTAACACAAAATATTTATTTTAGTTTATTGTTATCGATAACTAAAACACTGAATTATTAAATAAAGATTCACTGTATATTTGACCCCCAGAAAAGATAAATCAATTGTGTTATCACTTAAGGTTCGTGAATCCCGTAATTTGACCCTAGACATGACTGAACTATCTAAGCCACCTTACATGTTGTTAGTATGGTTGTTAAATTATTCTTGTTTTGATCAAAAGCTTTTCAAAATTTTTCCGTTATTCGTACAAATAACAAATGAAAGTTCTTATTTGAAAATTTAATAAATTACATCAAAAAGATACGATTATGATGCAAATTGTGAAATTGAACGATTTTAACTTTTTTAAATTTCAAACTTGGATTTCAAATTATATATTTCCAAACTCCACAGTAAATTTATTAGGCGATTAAATTCAAATTGAAAGCAGTTTTTCTGAGAAAATAATCCTCAATATCCCTCTTTAAGTTTGTGAATGCGGGGGTTATCCCTGTTCTCACAAACCAATTTTAAATTTTAAATACATTTTAAAGGTAAAATTTATTTATGAAAAATTTGATTTAAAATCCATTTTAAATTTAAAAGTTGTTTTTGAATACGGGCGTAAATTTCTATTCGAATTTATTTATTATAAATTGGACAAATTTTCTTCAATTAATCGAATAATTTTCATTCCAAAAACTATTCCATTTATCATTTTTACTACTAGAATTCATTTATTTTTACAAAAAAATATATACGATTTTATTTACATCTTTGCAGGTAAATATCTTGGCACTTATTCAATAGTAAGTAAATAATAAAAATAAAAAAACATATTTATAATTTCAGAAAAATAGGATAATTAGAATAATTCTAAAATTGCTTATTTCTAACATGGTCAAGAAGTCTAAATATAATTCATAAAAAATTAATTAATTTCGGGGATGTATTTTGTTAATAATCTGACAGGAAATTAAACACTTTTGATACACTTTTTTCTCATTGTCAATTTCCTTTGTAAACTATTAAAACGAAAAGCACATACATATATTTCTTTAAAATAAAATTCAAGTGTACATTTCCATAATAATTAAAATCCTTTTAAAATAATTACAACTTCATACTTTACACTTGAAAGAACAGTATGAAATCTTAAAGAATTTTTATTATTATAAAATCCTTCAAAGATATCAATTTTGTCTTTGGCAAATAGCAATTGTTTTTAAAAATTATTGTGAAAAAAAATGTGCTCAAAGTGTATTCATTTTTGCTAAAAGATTTCTCTGACATAACAAAAAAGAAACACATATATAGAGAATTCATTTGCATGATAAATATAAACATCAAATACAATACCTAAGGGAAGGTAACAAAAACTAAAAGGTAGTGTTAATAGTTTTAAGAAATTCAATTTGGGATTTGAAAATATTAAAGTTCTTGGTCATTGACGTTACAAAGAGTCTTGTTAACATTTTTTTTTTTGCATTTTATATTTTGAAGTAGATCATCGCCGTACACGATCAAATTTATTCTATTTTGCAAAACATTTTGTAAACCTTTCCTCGTATGTAACTGTAAGTTTTTGTATGTTAAGGTTTAAGAGAAATACTCTAAGGAATATAAAATATCACATAGTGGTGTGGAAACAATTTTGTAAATTGTGAACCATTGAGATATTTATATAAAACTTTACACGGTCAGGGGGTAGGCCATCAAAATTGGTCTTTTAGAGTATGTAATTTTTTTTTTTTTAATTCGCCAAAAATTCATTTATGATTTATATGTAAAAAAATTTAAACATAGGTAGTCCTTCTAAATCTCTACAAAAAAACCTATACGTGTGGATAGTGTCTTTCTATTTAAGAGATATTCAGATCGAAGCAAATTTTACCCTCATTTTTGGCCTTTTTTTTAGCTTTTTTTAAACTTGGGAGCCATAGAATAATAAGTACATATTTATGTGAGAAAAAAAAACCTAATTCATTGAACAATATAATACATGTAGTAATATATATTTTGCTTTTGTGTTTTGAAAGAAATGAGTATTTCTTTTGACAAGGTCTCTAACGAATTCTTAATTTAATGTGTAAATGCGTGGAAGGTATAACCAGAGGTGCTTTGGATAATGGTTTCCCCCAAGCCCAATCCAAACTTTATGAATTTTGATTTTTTTTTTTATAAAATTCTGAAATCTCAAAGCCAAGATCAACAAAAAAGTATATTGGCTATATACACTATTTGTTGGTTAAACAAGCGACTACTTGAAATTTTATTAAGATACGTCCAAAGCTTCACAAATTAGTCTGATTTCACACAAGGCAGCTTTTCTTGCTATAATTCTACTTTCGTGTTAAATAGAGATATAGAGAGCGCGCGAGGAAATATGAAAGGGAATAAATTTGCCTATACTTTGAAATTAATTTTGTTTTTCATTTTCGCACTTCAAAAAAAAAAAAAAAAAAAAAAAAAAAAAAAAACAAATCCCGGCAATTAAAGCAAGAATTGCTGAAGACAAATTTGGTGTGTGAACGTAAATTCAAGTACAAGAGCAAAAAATTTTTTTCCGAAATGAAAATTTCTGTGTGTGAACTTAGACTTACAAAAAAAAAAAAAAAAAAAATTAATTTGGGACCACTGTGCATCATACGTTTGTATTATTTTCTCTCATATTTCTTTTTCTATTTATGTTGTGTGTCGTTTGCGCTCTTGACTTTTTTTTCTTTGGTAATATCTTGTTTAAGGTTTTACACATACACACTAAAATAAACAAATACGGAATTACGCACACCAATACGCATTTCAATACAGATATTTGTACTAAAATCCAGAAACAGCAGCACTCGGTAACAAATCTTTATCTTTATTTCAGGAAAGTAAAAATGTATGAGCAATTTCGTTTGAATAAACACACTCTCACAGCAGACACTAACAACATAACAACAAATAAAAATTCCAGAAAGAAAAAAAAATAACAACAAAGACAACATAAACTCATGTAGAAAAATCAGCAAAAATAAAAGAAATACCTAAGAACAAAATACTCATTTTAAATATTCCAACATCCAGGGATAAAGTAAGAAATAAGAATAAAACCCAACATCCATAAACATTCACAAACACACTCTTACTTACTTACATAGAAAGCAAAGCAGGAGAAAAAAGCACATTATTACAATGAAAATTGGACGTAAAACGTAAAAAAAAAATTATAAAAAAAGCTTTTATTTCTATCTCATTATTAACAAGTATTTTCCGACAATGAAGCATACACACACATGCAAAAACAAAGAAAACAAAAATTCTGGAGAGTTAGTACAACAACAGAGAGCAAGAGAATTCATAAGAGTATAAGTAAGAAAACAAAAAACAAAAGACTAGTCTTGAGATTTTTAACGCAGAAAAAAAGGAAATGATATTGAAAGAAAATAAAATACATTAAAGTTAATTTTCTTTAACAGCTTTAAAGTATGCCATAGCTACTCGTATTTAAACTGAAAAAAGAAGAAATTTGTTTGTTATAAAATTTGCTTTAAATGATTGAAAAACTTAAAGGACTTTGAAAATGTATGTGTATTATTTAAATAAATTTATGTGGGGGAAATTTTGACTTTTTCAGAGTTTTCTAAAATTTTCGCTATTATCAGCTCTTTTTTGCAATTTACAGTAAAGGAATCGTAATCTAGACATAATTGCCTATCCAACAAAATAAAAAAAGTAAAAATCGTTTGTAAAATATTATAGTTATTAAAAATTACGCCGACCATTAACATGTTTTCAAATACTTGTGCAGACAATGTACTAATAAATTTTCATTTTTTTTTTCTTTTAGAAATTTTTAAACAAAGTACTATTTATAGTAAAATTTGAGCCATAATTACTGAAAAATATACTTTGATTCCTGGGGGATAATATAATAATATAATATAAAATATAATAACATAAAATAATTTATAATGGCTGTTTCAAAACTCCAAAAATAAATTTTTAAAAAATTTTATTTAATAAATTTTAAAAAAGTTAGGAGAAAGCTATGCTGCTTTATAGACAATACCACAGAAAGTAAAAATTAGAAAGAATTAGGTCGATATCTCTTATAAATTCACCGTAAGTTAGATTGAAATTTTACGGATTTCGGCAAAAAGGCATTTTTCTTGCGATTCTTGTGTTGTAGTAAATTTTTTTGTACTAGTACATAGATTAATGAAATTTATAACATAAAAAGATAATATGGATTGTAGAAAATATATTCGGTTATTTTTAGCGAATTCAAACAATGTCAACCCTTAAAACACCAATGATAAAATTTTGGAATATTGGGATTTTTAAAGAAAACATAACTCAAAATTATTTGCTTTTTACTGTTTTTGTTTATGATAATATTTTGTAAGAGTATGGAAGTAAACTACAGCTTTTATATACGTAGAATCTCTTTTAATAATACAATAACTATTTTTGTAAATATCTTTACAATATTTTTACTTATCATTGGTAACTCGAACTTGGCACAAAAGCTAACTGTATTAGTTACTTCATAGTTTTTTTTTTCAGCGGTGATTTGAGACAATAACATTTATAAAAATACTGATATCTTTTAGTTTTAAATTTATACTACATCTTTACACAAAAGCCAGTTCCAGAAAGAGCGGATGTGAAAGATGATTTATCTGGCTTTATTTTTAGCTTTGTTCTATGTGTTAATCAGAGTGTGATCTTCTTTAAACATTTCCAACTGGACAATTTTTTTCTTTGAAGCTTTATAACAAAACAGTATTTTTTCCAAAATTTTGTTAAATTCCTTAACAATTTATAATAAAAAAATCTTATTTCATTAAAAATATAATTAGAAGTTAAACAGCCTTAAAGTAGGCTATGTTAATTATAAAAATTATTTATATAGTTTACTTAAATTATAACAGAAACGTATATTAAAAACAGTTTTTCTTATAAACACACATGGAAACTTCAATGAAATAACGTTAAATTTAGAACTACATACACATATAGTTAGTTTTATGTATTAATAAAGTAATATTTGACTAAGATCCCAGCTGTTCGCTGAACTAATTACGTAACCATGAATTTGCTAGCTACTAAGAACTACAAATAGTTATTCCTCAAATTACTGGCTATGTTTTTAACTGGTGAATTTAACATGAGGAGGTAATAATTTGAAAACATTTTGCATTACTCTTTATTACTATTCATTGGCATAATATGCATAACAATTTACTTGTAACTTCGAATGTAATATATTGATACAAATTGCACTGTTCGTAAGAAACTAGCACTACCAGAATAACAGTTCACTAGTATTTTCAGTAGTACAAAAACTCTAGTATTAGGAACGAAATACTTAAAAAAAAAATATAATAATAAAACATTACTTGTATTATATTAGTTTATTATTTTGTATTTGTTAAGTTTTAATTTCCCTTTGTAATTATTTTTACTAATATTTTTATTTATAATGTTTTATTTGAATTTTACATTTTTCTCCATCGATGTCTTTAGCCGGGCTTGAACTCCTAACCTTCTGGTTTGTAGGCACTTAACATTCTGCTTTATGCTGTTTTTAATTTCACCAACTGTGTCAAAAAATTATATTAAAACACTAATGTCGAATTTCTGCATTACATGTATTTAACGAATTGGTAATTTAAATATGTATTTTATTATTTGTATATTATTTATTTAGACAAAATGTGTTCATTTAGTGGTTTGATTGACGGTTTTTTTTTCGCAAAAAATAAAGTATAATGAGCACTCGAAATTCACTTTTACCCATTTTTAGAAAAATACACGAGATTGTATGTTTTATGAACAGCTGTTAAACGCAAAGTAAATGATGACACTTGCTCAAAATTTAACAGTAGTCTATTAATAGGTGGTACTTGATGAGAATAGTGTTGCATTTCATATAACTACGAGAGAAAATCGAAAATTCACGGAAATATTGATCCGCCTTCGTAAATTACAAAAATATACATTTATGGCAAAATATGCAAAAACATGCATTTTCACCAAAATATGCATAAATATGCACTAACATATCCGTGCCATCTTAAAACAAAGCTTCTTATTCGCAAAGATATTTAGTTTACTCTGTGCTAGGAGTGAAGGCAGAAACATGCATTTGGGTAAACTTCCGGTCCTTGTTAATAAATATATTCAAGTAAATATAAAATAAAAATAAAACTTAAGTAAAATTTTATTTCTCAATTAAATTTTTAATTCATTCAATCCATTTTTTCATTTTTTACTGTTTTTTTGTAATTGATATAATCATATTGGTGAGAGGTGCAAATGTAAAGTCTTTAATTGAATGAACCATTTACTGATATATTTGGTGATTTGTAACTTTTTTCTGTGCAATGAAATATAATATAAAATTCAAAGTTTGTTGAGATCGTTAACCAGATTACTAGTAATTTTTTTTTAATTTAATTTTTTATTTTTTTGATAAATGCTACAACGAATGAACTTTAGAAATGGATCCTTATAACAAGAAATAGATGAATTGAAAGTTTTAATAAAATATTCCCCGTTAAATGCAATAACTATTTATGCGAAAATGATTGATCTTCGAATTACACTTAAAAAATGTTATTTTTCGATTTATCTGAGGCTACTTTGCCTTTCAATGAAAAATCCTTTGCAGGATTTCCTACAATCATCAAATGCTATCAATTGCAGGTAGAATAATTTCGTCCCCATGCGATAACCATCAATTAATTGTTATCAATAGTAATTAGTAAATAAGATATGAGGAATGATAAAATTATATATAAAGATATTTATATAATCGTTAATTCGTTGTTATGAATATTAACTAGTAAATTAATGTTCATTTTGGTGATTCGAGCAAAATCAAACAAAAATTTAATTAATATAAGTAATTTCGTAATTGAGGTTCATTTTAACTTTCTTCTATGTAAAGTTTTGAAAACAAATATCTTTTAAGCCATGCGAGATAGTATAGTAAAGTAAGTATATTTTTGTCTTGCTTAGTAAAACTTAGAAAATATTTAAGTCTTTCATATTTAAGAGAAAACAAAAATTTTTAAACACGCATTGTATCTCATTATTTCCCATTTCGACGAAATTTATTATATGTATGCATTCATTATATCAATATAAAATTTTGAGTTCGTCAAAATTTTTTCGAGGCCAGTTAATCAATTTAAATAAGTTTAGACTTAAGTCGATTTAGTGATATCCTCCTGGCAGGCTGTTTGCTATGTAAACCTTAGGAACAAATAATATTTTGTAATATTATGATCCAGTTTTATAAAGCTATGCTCCGATTTTCAAATATTATGATTCAGCTTTTCATCATATTATTTACTATGAAAAATGTTATATGATATTCGGAGCATGTTTCGTATTAATCTTATTACGATCAGTGATTACTTGTTTATTAATTAATTTTATTTACATATGTTGTGCAAGATAGTACTAGATACTTTTTATTAACTAATAGCTGTTAATTAACATCTTGTACTACTTGAATTACACCAAATATAACAAAATCTTGATTACTTATATTTATTCATTTGCAAGCTAAATGAGAGTTTTAATGAAGTTGTAAAACAAGCATTAAAAACAAAATATGTTCAGAAACAAAAAAGTTATACATTTTTCAACCATATTTGTAAATAGCACATTTTATTGTTATAGAAATAATAATATTAAAATTGTTTAAAAACAAAATATGGTTTAATAAAAAGGAAAAATGTTTCTAATATTTAATGGTTTTAGAAATAATGATATATTTTTCATAATATTGAAATTTTGTTTCTGGTATTAATATCAAAGTAACATAAAATTTTTTTAGTCAACTATATTTAAATTTTTATGGAATGCAAACTTTAAAAGACAAAACTTAAATAAAAACATTGTTATCATTAACACAGCATTATTCAAATTAATGGAAAATAGCAATGAGAACATAATATTGTTGTAGTGGAAATATCGTAATTATGTTTTTCCTCTGCATGTAGAAGTGGCAGTTTCATTTATAGAAATTATATTTGCTAATTGGAATTATATTTGCTAATTAAAACATTTAACATTCTTTATTAATTATTTCACTAGCGAAACGTAGTGCAGAAAGTGATTGTTTGGCAACCACTTGCACTACCAAAAGTAAGTAGAGGATCGTCTAAGTAATTATATATCTACTCCTAAAGGGCAAATTGGCACCTTTAGAACCGCTGGGATGTTGCTACGAGATTTATGAGTGCATTTATAAGTGGGAGAATGTTTATATTATTTAATATGTGTTAGATTTACTGAGTTCTCACAGGTTGCTTATATTTCTTTGTCTGTTACTTTAAAACTGTTTTCATATTTTTCTTTTTTTTTTTTGATGAAGAGTTTTTATGTTTGTAGATGATTAAGCAACAGTGTTGCCAGGAGGTGGTGAAAAATTTAGGCTAAATTGAACTTTATAAAAAGTCAGAAAAGGCAAAATGTTTTTATTTTATTTAAAAAAAACTTATTTATTTATTTATTTTAGTTTTTTTCCTCCTTAGTTTTTGATATATTTTTTATAGATTTGTATAAATAATATAAATTTATAAATAAAACAATGAATGGCTGGCAGCAAAATGATCAAGTAAAAAATCACCTACAAAATTTCCATACAAATTTGGGTTATACATATTTCATGAGAAAAATGAAATGAGTGATTTTTTATCATTTTTTAATTACAATTCCTTTTTGATTAATAAATTCCAAATTTGTCTGTGATTTTTCTTCTCTAGAAGAATTTTTTAAAATTATATTCATAAATATTTTCCTTGGTTAATGAAGTTTATTAAAAAATAATTATCTATAATTATTGATTAAGTATGTCCCTAAAATTATTTAAATTATATTTGATTTGGAGGTTGAAGCACTGCGGGCGAAAATTTTAGTTAAATATAAATAATCTCGATTTTTTTGGTGCGAATTAGTACATAAGAATGATTAAATAGTTTTATTCTGCAGAAATAAAATTGTACAAACAAATAAGAAATTATTGTTTTCTTTGTTGAACTATTAAAATTTTAGCATTTTTAAGGTAATTTTAAGAATCAAAAAAAGTTAAAGAAAGCTAGAAGCTAAAACGAAAGTTTAGAGTCTAAAAGAAAAATAAAAAGGCTAGACTTATTCTTAAAAAAGCTAAACTGGCAACACTGTTAAGTAGGCAAATAAATGTGCGAGTTTGTATGCATATGTATGTTATCATTCATTCGCTCGTTACTTTTACTGTTGTTGTGCTGATTTCACTGGTCGGCAAAAATTTTTTTCATCCTTCTTCAAAAAAGAAAAAAATAGTAATAATAAAAATAAATTTATGGACCAGATGGAATTTGATTTGCTAAACACGAATCTGCTGTCAGTTTTTCGACATTAGATCGCGATTTCTTTATGGGCATGTCTAATATCTCCCCAAATACACACTATATTTTACCATAACTCGAGTATGAGTTGTCCAATTTAGACAATTGCAACACTAAAAGATGCAGGCGAAAATCATATTTAACATTATTTTCTTAACTGTCCACCAGTTTCGGAGTTATTCAGAAATTAGTATCGAAAAAACAAATTTTCAAGAAAAATTTTCTTTAAAGAAATGAAACCGGCAAAATGTGCAGTTTTTAATCCATTGTCTTAAAGTTGGTATTACTGTGAATAAAATAAGCTATGCTGCGATAAAATTGATACACAAATCTTGATTTTATTTACAATTAAATGAAAATATCTATGTATTCCTCCAATTAAGTAGAGATACAAGGAGAAAAAAATTTTTTGTTATTCTTTAAACAAAAATAGATGAAATTTAACGTGCTGAACACGAATCTGCCTAGAGTTATTTTTTATTCGGTCTTATTTTTTTATGGGCATAACTAATTTTTCCCTATTAGTAAAGCAATTACATAAGTATATTTTACTATAACTGAAGAGCAGATTAACCGATTTAGACAACTGAAATACCAAAAGAGATGCAGACGAAAATTGTATTCCAGTCATCTTAACATTAGCTCAATATTTGCGGTGTTATGCGAAAATGAGTGGTAAAAACTTATGAACTTTTCGTGAAAAATTGAAAAAATTTTACTCCTTAACTCCAAAAATATTGACCAGATAAAAAAAGTAATATTAAGATAACTTGAAGATAATTTAAATAGGCATCTACAGGAGTTTCATCTATTTAAATTTGGCAAATCGTTCTCGAGTTATACAATTGTTACCACTGAAAAAAGTGGTCATATTAATCGTTCCAATAAAATAGAATCAATATGTGATAGAAAAAAGTAAGAGCAGATTCCTGTTTAGCTCGTCAAATTCTACCTATTTTTTTCAAAGAAAAAAATTTTTGTTTTTACACACCACTCTATACATATCGTTCATTCCATGATAGAACGCCCAAACATTTTCCTTAGGTCTTAGGATTTGGTTAATTTTCGGCATACTCATTCCCTATAAAGCCATTTTAATATCTCCATTTTTATTATTTTGAATTTTGAAAAACACGCGTATTTATTCACCATTCACCAAAAAAAAAAAAACAAAAATCGAAAAAGTGTGTAAATTTAAATTTAAATACAGACGGATTTTAATGATTTAAATTGCATACGGAAGATGAATATGTCCTCCTTCAATGCAGTTTTTTAAAAATAATATTATGCATGCATCATGCAAATGCAATTTTAAGATGCATTTTTGAAAAAATGTCTACCCTTTAGATTTTTGCCTAACTCTGATAATGTTTACTAAAACTTACAATATAAATTGTTCTGGGACAAAATTGCATTTTATTAAAAAAAAAAAAATATTAAAAATAGTAGATCACCTTGTCCCAGAACAATTATTATTGCATTATGTAGTAAAGATATTGGTTTTTAACATATTAAAAGAAAACTAAAATTGAAGAAGTAGAAATTTGACGAAAATGCATTGTAAAACCTCAAGCAATTTACTTTTGCATCATTGCTTTTAAAGAGGTTTCATAAGAGCCTTGAATCGTTAAAATCCATATACATTGTAAAGAAATATTAACATTTAAACTTACGTACTTTGTCGAATTTTTTAGGTAGGTAGGTAGGTAGGGAAGGGTTGCCCAGCAATCATAAGAGTGCTTGTGCATCCACTCGGAGACCTAACGGTCCATTGTGAGTTCCTTCAAAAAGAATATAGGAAAGAAACCAGAAAGAAACTACAGATAAGGTATAGAAAAGAGCAGTAAGGAAAATGATAGAGAAAAAAGCTGAGATCAAGAAAAGTATAGAAGAGAATAGATAGAATCAGAAAAGGAAAAGTACTACCGCCCCAGGTCGCTCGCTCCACGCCAACGACCCCCTCTTAGCCAGCCTATTCCCATGACGAATCCTATTAGTCTATCGAGCTCTATTGTCGATATACTGTCCAATTCGTCAAGGAATCGACTGCCTAACCATTTCTGCCTACTTAGTTGTAGACATGGACAGTGACATATGATATGTTCCACCGTCTCTAGCTCCTCATTATCTTCGCACATACCAATACCCTATCATTCCCCCTATGGGACAATGACCTGTCAGAATACCTACCATAGTCTTCAGGTTTTCCCTTTTCATCCCCAAAAGTAGATTTGTATCTGCTCTATCAAGTTTGGGCCATAGGACCCTTGATAATCTGCAGTCCGTTCTACTTTCCCATGCATGATTGGTTCTTTCCCGAATCCACTCCCTAATTAACCTGAAGTAAAAGCCTAGAGATGGTCTCACACCGCTTTTACTTACAGTCCTATCCAAAGCTGAGCCGTTTCTAGCTAATTCATCAGCTACCTCATTGCCATTTATCCCGCAATAACCCGGTACCCAGCAGAGTCTGATATGGTAATCTCAAAAATTTTTTAACTTTTATAAAAATTTAAATCGTAAATAAATTTGTGATTTTTTTGAAATTTTTTTGAAAATAATAATGAGAAAGACTAAATGGCTCTGATGTCATTTCTTAAAAAAAATACACATTTTTTTTAAATCTCTCGCGGAATGAAGGATATATACTTAATTGTAGGTATACATGGGTATTTTCACTTAACTGTGAATACAATTTAGATTTGTGCATCAATTTTGATGATACATAGCATATTTTATTCTTAATAATTAACAAATTGGATAACAATTGGCGTTTTCAATTTTAAAAAAACTTTTAGGAAATACCTATATAAACAAAAATGATTAAAAACAACTGTTCAAAATTTTGTATATAATGTTTAAAATTTAAAGGTTTTAGTATGCCACCAAGTGACACCACAATTTGGAATTATATTAACAAAAAAAAAAAAATCTTCAGAAAAAAGAAACGAATCTGGATGTGTCTGAAATACAATTTTTTCAATGACAATAATTAAATCAAATATGTAAACGTCACTTTAAAAAATTATGATGCAAAATTTAATATAAGATTAAGAAATATGATTCAACTTCTTATATTCAAATTTGCGTATGAAGCAAAGTGGAAGATTTTTAACTTGATTTGAAGAAACATATTTCTTATCTAAAATAATTCAGAATTTTTTCGAATTAATAAATGTGCTTATTAGAGTATGATATTCGAACATTAAATTTAGGCCAATTGATTTAATTGCTAAAGAATCAAGCAAATATATACAAACAATGGGTTTATAAAAGCAAAATAGAAAACTAAATATACACAAATTGTCATTACATATTATTTTTCAACGACTATTTCGGAAGAGCAATTTATGCCATTATTGTAAATTAAATGATCTCAATTAATGAAGACATATTTTTTGTGTTTTAAACAATTTTTATGTTTTATGAAAATGAATTGTTAACATTATTGTTGTTTTATTTTTTAATTAACATTAGAAAAATAGCAAAATTTTAAAGCATAATTTACTGAAATATCTCGAGTAATTTGAAAACTTTATTCCATTGTGCGATAATTTAAAATCAACATTTTTGAGTTATTTGATTAATCGAATAATTAAAAAGTTGAGTAAAATGTATCCCTGTATTGTGTGCTTCAGTATTTGGAATATTTTCTAGCAACAATTTTCTTTATAGTGCCAGTGTTGCAAAAAGTAGGAAAGAGTAAGGATATATATATATATATATATATATATATATATATTTGTTGGCATATGACATTGTTTGGAAATTCGTATTATTTAGAATCCTGAAACATTTCAAAAGATTATATGTGCATTAATATACAAGCAATATTTTTGTACATATTTATATTTTGTTTAAATGCAGTTATATTTATATGAATTAATAACAGAATTTAAATTACATATATATATATATATATATATATATATATATATATTTATATCAACGTTGGGGAAATTCATATCAACTATAATAGACTTTGTTTAAACGTCGAAAATTCCTTACTTTCTGTGACTACCAAAGAAATTGATTGATTTACACTTATATAGAACTTTTTTTTTATTATAAGAAATATAAATAAAACTTATTTTTATCTTCCAGGAAATATTATAAATTTCATCAGTAACATTTATAAATTAAATTTTGCATAAAAAATTTTTTTCGGGCACATAAAAAGATTATAATAGGATAGCTCGAAAACATTTTTAGTTCACATCTTTTGGTGTAAAATATAGACCGGATGAAAAAAAAAAAAACTTAAAGCTGATTCGTGTTTAGCACAATAAAATCCATATAGTCCTACTATTTGTTTTTGATGGAGGATTTTTTTGCCGACCAGTGTTATAGCTTTGGTGTTAATTTTCACTTAATTTGTCACTATATTTTTTGTTTTGTTTTATTTTTCTCCATTGTCTTTCCTAGAGGGGAGTTATAATGGAAATATGTATGGCAAATAAAGACTGTTGCTATTATGGCTGCTGTTGCTATTGTTCTTACTATAGTTGTAGCTGTAGTAATTATAAAAGATAGCTTGCTGTTGCTATTTTTACCATTGTATGTTCATAAACATACTACTTGTATGCGTGTGTTTATGTTTATGTTCTATATGTGTGTGCATAAGCTTTTCATCTCTACTCTAATCTAAACAAGTACATGTTTCTTTTCTAATGAGGGTGTAAATATGGGTCAAGTTTTTGTTTTATGTTTGTTGTTTTTAGTCTTTTTTTTACTTTTTTCGCTGGTGAAATATACAAGGAATATTAAAAAAAATAAATCGAGTTTTTTTTTTGAAAGACAACTACATCAACAAAGCCTTAAAAAGTATAAAAAGAAAGACTGACATGAGCAACGTTGATGTAGTTTCCATAACTCATCATCATCAACTACAACATGAGTTACAACATAATTTTGAAAGCAAAATTATTTCTCATTTTTCTATTAAGCTCATGATGGAAAAAGTAAGCAAAATAGAGTTTTTTCTTGTTACAAGACTAAAGAAAAGAAGAAATGTAAAATAAAAACGTGTGCATATAAATTCATGTTGCAGTACTTTTAGTTTGATTATCCTGATTTTGTGGTGTTAAAAAAAGGCAAATAATAATGTACACTCTAAGGCTAACAAATATATGAAATGTTGCCGAAAAGATAAAACTTACTTAAGTTGATGTAAGTGGCAGTACATTTCAATACACGCTTAATTGTCATTATCATCTTAAATTATAGCTTCTGTTGAAGATTTTAATTTTGCAAGAAAATTAAAGTTCAACTTGTTTTCCCATTAATTTCGCTTTCTGCATAATTTACATTTTGCGTCTATATATGTGTGTATGATTTACACATAATTTATTAGATTTTGCATAATTTTCTTTTTTTTCTCCTTTCTTCATAATTTTTGTATTTTTATTTCTGCTCCAGTTTCCTTTTAATTTTTTCTTATTGCCATATTTAAATTTTTGCCATATTTTCCCATAAAATTTCTTATATATTTTTTCTTATTCTTAACAAAGTTTGTTTTTATTTAATTCCTCAAGTTTTTATTGCATGAATTTATGTTTCCATTTTTCTAGGTTATTTTTAATTAACTTTTATTATTAAGATTTAGGTTTAGGATTTACTGTTTTGTCCTTTTTTAAGGATTCATAATGTTTTCTGTTTTAGATACACATTTTCAGTAATTTTTATTTATTTATTTTTTTGCAATATTTTTTTATCGTTTTTAATTAATTTTTTTTTAATTTTTTGCTACACAAAAAAAGTTCATAACAGAAACATAATTATTCAAAATCAATACACTATAGGCTAGACTAAAGGCTAAATATATAATATATATTATATAATAAGCTAAAGATTAGGCTGCTGACTATAGGAGAGACTGTAGGATAAACCTTATCTATAGAATATGTACTATAGAATATACAATGGACTAGGCTATAGACTACACTATAGACCAGACTATACACTAGACTATAGGCTACACTGTAGGCTAGACTACAGACTGGACTATAGACTAGTATACATACTAAACTATAGACTAGACTATAGACTAGACTATACATTAGATTATAAACTTGAATATAGATTATACTATAGACTATGGACTAGACTATAGACTATACTATAGACCAGTCCTATACTAGATTATAGAATATACTATACGCTAGAAAATAGACTAGACTATAGATTAGACTACAGACTATAATGCGCTAAACTAAACTAGAACTGAACTAGAACTACAACTGAACTAGTATTGAACTACAACTAAAATAGAACTGAACTAGAACTCAGCTAGAACCCAACTAGAATTAAACTAGAACTGAACACGAACTGAACTAGAACTGAACCACAACTGAAGTAGAAATGAGCAGGAACTGAACTACATGGAACTGAACTCAAACAGAACTAAAACTGAAGTAAAACTGAAATTGAGCTGAACTAGAACTGAAATAGAACAGAACTGGGACTGAAATAGAACTGAACTAGAACTGAAGAAACACTGAACGAGAACTAAAATAGAACTGAACTAGAAATGAACTAGAACTTATGTAGAACTGAAGTGGAACTGAACTAGAACTGAACTATAAGTGAACTAAAACTGAACTAAAACTGAACTAAAACTGAACTTAAACTGAACTAGAACTTAACTAGTACTGAATTGTAACTGAAGTAGAACTGAACTAAGCTGAACTTGAACTGAACTTGAACCGAACTTAAACTGAACTAGAACTGAACTAAAACTGAACTAGAGCTGACTTGAACTGAACTAAAACTGGATTATAACTGAGCTAAAACTGAACTGGAACTGTACTAGAGATGAAGTAGAACTGAACTATACCTGAACTAGAGCTGAACTAGGACTGGATTATAACTGAACTGGAACTGAACTTTTTTTTTTTTTTTTAATTATTAATTTATTTATTTACAGTTATTGTTTACAATTCAATAGATTAACATTTTATATTAATATTTTAAAAAATTGAAAAGAAAAATATAAGTTGGGTTGTCCTCGGCTTATGTTGAAGTTACTTCATTGCTTCGTGTTCCTATACACATCTCCAGTTGCTGAGGTTTTAATATTCGGTCTTTCATATATTTTATTTTCATTTATATGGTTTATTTTAATTTTATTCATTTAATTTATTTATTATTATATTTTTAATTTTATGTGTTTTAAATCTTGTTTATTTTAGAGAATTTTATAATATTATCCCGCAAAGCTCATAAGCTTGTCTGCAGGAAATTTTATTAATAATTCACTATATATTTAATTCAACGAGTGTTCATTGCAAATTTATTAAGTAGTTTTTAATGTCTTTGTGTTTTTTGTATTTATGTTTAGTATTTAGTATATTTATGGGTATTTTATTTAGAACAGTGGGCAATACGACGGGCAGTGTGTTTCTTCCATACTCATTTGTAAAACGTTGGACTTTATATCTTCCTTGTGATTTTATTCTTGTGTTATGTGTGTGATCAATTGTTTGTAAAAATCTACTGTCGTCATCAAATTCTTTGATAAGTGTTGTGTGGTATATGTTTTTGACATTCATAATGTTTAGGTGTTTTACCAAGCTGTTTGTTTTAGGAACATTGATGGAATCGGTAGTGGTGTTGGGATTGTTCTGATAGTTATGGTGATGTTTTTTCCATAAGATTCTAAGCAGGCTGTCTTGGGTTTTTTGCAGTGTGCTATTATATCTGACATTTCCCCATGCTGTTATTCCGTGTCTGATATATGATTCGGCTAATGAGAAGTACGCTTGGCGGAGTACACTGTAAGGAGCGCAGTTGCTTAAATGGTAAAGTATATATGAGGCCTTTCTGAGTTTTTTTTGTAAGTTTTGAATATGTGCTTTCCATTTAAATGTGTTATCAATGATTACTCCTAAATATTTATAGGAATTGGTTTTTTCTATAATGGAACAAGAAGTGTTATTAGCCTGTGTGGTATTGCAGATATTTCTGTGTAAGCAGTCTGTGTTGTGAAATTTTATTTCTATATTTGAATCTGCAATGTGTGGTGGTTTAATATGCATTATTTTTGTTTTATTCGCATTGATGATAAGACCATTATCATGGCTCCATCTGGTTGCTATATCCAGTTGTTGTTGCATTATGTTTTTTGCGTTTGCTATATTGTTATCAGCTACAATTATGGCGGTATCATCGGCATATGCAAAGGTTGTTCCTTCTTTTAAACATTTGAGCATGTCATTTGCATATATTATATACAATATGGGTCCAAGTTTTGAACCTTGCGGTACCCCACAATCATATGACATTTTGTTGCTTAATTTATTATTGATTTTTACGTAGAAGTTTCTGCAATCTAAATAGCTTTCAAACCATTGTAGTAAATTTCCTCTTATACCATTTCTCTCTAGTATCGCTAATAATTTCTTATGTGAAAGAGTATCAAATGCTTTACTGAAATCAATAAATAAAGCTAATATATGTATATGTTTACTTAGGCATTCATTGATATAAGTTGAAAAATTTCCTAAAAGTTTGTTGATATTTTTACCTTTTTGGAATCCAAACTGATTTTTATTGATGATTTTATATTTTTGCAAAAAGTTTGTTAGTCTTCTGACTATTATTTCCTCAAGGATTTTTTCCACGACAGACAAAATAGCTATTGGCCTATAATTATTAACATCCAATTTATCGCCATTTTTATATATTGGTCTAACTATTGATGTTTTAAGCAGACTTGGCACAATTGCTTGTTCTAAACTAGAATTTATTAATGTTGTAAAAATTGGTGTTAAAAAAGTAGCATTTATTTTAAGATCTTTCGGTCGTATTCCGTCAGCTCCGGCCCCTTTTCTAATGTTAATATTTTTTAAAATATTGTAAATTTCCTCTTCGTTTGTATATTCAACATAAATAGTGTTAGTCACTGGAATATTTGAAGTTTGTATTGTCTGTATGTTGCAGCAATGTATAATTTTTTTGATATTTGTATTGAAATTTAAAGAGAAGTTGTTTGTTATATTAGTTATGTCTTCATTTTTAAAATTTTTCATTATAAAATCATCAATATTCGTATATTTTTTACCAATTAATTCATTTATTAATTGCCACGTTATTCGCATATCGTGTCGATTTTCAATAAATTTATTTTTATAATATTTATTTTTTTCAAAAATAATTGTTTTATTTAATTGATTTCTAAAATTTTTATATTCACTTTCATATATTTTGTTTTTTCGATTATTGCGCCATTTTTTAAAAAGTTTATCCCGAAAATCACAAGCTTTCACAATATCTTCACTTATCCAGGGATTTAATGACCTTTTTTTTATATTTCTTTCTTTCCTAATTGATTTGTTATATATTTCATTAAATCTTTCTTGTATATTATTAAACAAATTATTTGGATTGGATGTTTGTTGTATAAACGCATTCCAATTTGTATCGCGAATTTGTTTATTTATTTTATAATTGTAAAATTGTGGTCCCTGCTTTAAAAGGTTTTCCTTGCCCTGATTGTTTACTTCTTCATCAACACAACAAAATAACGAATAATGGTCCGATATTGTTGTTGTTATTATTGCAGCATATGTCTTTGTTTTCGATGTTGTTTTATTATTTTTTATGAATAGATGATCGATGCACGTGCTTGTATTTCTCTTCGGATCTTCACGTGTGCTCTCGTTTATCATACATTCTAAGCCATTGCTCATAATCATGTTAAGGTATGTTGTTGTTGTGATATTTTCTCTTAATAAATCAATGTTCACGTCTCCTACTAGTATAATATCTTGTTTTTTCTTTATGTTGTTTATTATTATATCGAGTTCTAAAATAAACTACAACTGAACTGGAACTGAATTAGAGCTGAACTAAAATTGAAATAGAACTGAACTAGAACTGAACTATAACTTAAGTAGAACTGAACTATAACTGAACTAGAACTTATTTAGAACTGAACTAAAAGTGGACTAAGACTAAACCATTATATATAATAGACTAAAGAATGAACTATATACTAGACCATATACTAGATTATGGACTAGATTACTGACTGGACTTTAGACTAGTTTATAGAGTAGTCCTAATTTTGAACTAAAAATACATTTAAGATTTTATAATCATCACTGTTTCTGTTCATAACTGGCAAAATTTATTTCCTACGTTTTGGAACTGTTACAAAAATAAGTATTCAATATTTTCTCTATTCTCTGAAACGAGGCAATTCACATATTAATGTTAACCATAAATTAAATCCTTTTTTTTTTCAAATAAACAGCAACACAGCAAAAAATTATAGAATTAACTCTAGTAAAATATGTGTTAAGCATGTTAAAAAGCTTAAAAAATTTTATTTTATAAGACAAAATATTATTAAGGGTTAAATACATATATCTAAAGCTTAACTAGTAGGGCATCCAATAATTTAGGTTTTCATATTAATCGGTTAGATGGACAAATAATTATACGAGATTAAATGTTAAACGTTTAACAAGCGATTAACCGAATAAACATATAAATAACCTTAATTACAGTATTTAGTCCATTGAAACAGTTTTTGGGTTTCATATTACAAATCAAATTCTTTCAAAAAGTGTTCATGTTATCAGTTTTTTCGCCCATTTGTAAGAAAGAATTTAATTGTTTGGCCTAATGCTACAAAATATTCTCCTAATTTAGGATTATTTAATAAATTAGTCTTTCTAATATAATAACTCGCTTTATTTTTTGGAGTTTTGTCATAAAAGTCAAAATTAATATTGGTATTTTTCAAACTTTTTATTGTCACAAGTTTAAGTATTTATGAAATTCATGTTATGTCGAATTTTATTAAAAATTCTATTCCAAAAAAAGATAAATTTTTAAATAGGTTATCATTTTAAGTTGTTCTCTTTTTGATACCTATTTATGTTCACGATTTCATATAAAATGGAAATGAACATCAAAATTCTTTTTTATCGGCTCCAGGAAATAAGTTTTGATTTTTATATAAAGAAATATCCCATCATGTTAGATGCTGACTACGATTTTATATTTTATTGTTGCAAACGATATTGTCATAGTATTAAAATTTCGAATATTTTGTTTTTAATTAACATTTGGAAAAAACTTCAAAATAAAAATATGTAAATCATATTTTTTAAACAAACAGATATAAATTTATAAACAAATACAAATAGATCAAGTATGGTTCAACCAAATTTAAATGTAAATTCATAATTGAAAAACTATCTAGTATCTAGTATGAAGAAATATAAATACAAACAGAATGTTTAAATAAAAATATGAGATGTTATATGTATGACGCATTAAATTGTATGTTTCCTATTTATGTATATAGGATTTTATTTTATTTCTGCTAATTATTTTACACATTCTTACAATACTCAACTGCTAAGAGCATTATTATTGGTATTGACAGCATTCGAAATAAAATAAAGATTACGACGATTTTACTATTGCTATTTTTGGAAATTACGATACCGAAAATGATATCATAATAGCATGGAAAAAAGATATTATAAGGAAAGGTACGCTTTAAGCCTTAAAAGCTATCGTTTTAGATTTGTAAACTACTATCACCAGGGCAATCAAAAATATGCTCCAAAAAAGTATTTTTTGAAGCATCAATTATTTTTTTATACATGATAATATGTAAAATATTTTATGTTTTATTACACCCTGTAATAATTTTCAAAATTTTTGTTCTTACATGAAAAAGTTGATATATGGAAATTACGATACCGAAAACGATATCATAATGGCATGGAAAAAAGATATTATAAGGAAAGGTACGCTTTAGGCCTTAAAAGCTCTCGTTTTAGATTTGAAAACTACTATCACCAGGGCAATCAAAAATGTGCTCCAAAAAAGTATTTTTTGAGCAAAAATTCTTTTTTTATACATGATAATATGTAAAATATTTTATGTTTTATTACACCGTGTAATAATTTTCAAAATTTTTGTTTTTACATGAAAAAGTTGATATATGCATAAAACAAGAGATCACTCACAATAAAATTGCCTAACCAATTTTTCTCCAGGACGTCAAAATTTGCTCTCAGAAAGACTTGAAATTTTTGTAACAATTTATAAAATATTTACAAAAATCCCTGCAAAAAAACTTTTTTGCAGGGATTCTATGAAAATATGACAAAATGTGCTGCTAAGTCCGAAATATGCGGTTATGACCAAAATATGCTGTTACAAATTGATGCAAAAATTCTTAAAATTGCCTGAAAAGTACAAATAACTAACAGTTCGGTTCATTTGAAGCTCAGAAAAAAATATGATTTTGCATATTATTCGTTGGCCTGATTATCACCTATGATACTTTTTATCACCTATATGATACCATTTCGATATCGCTATAATATCGTTTGGTTTATTGGAATATTTTGTAATAAAAAAAATATGCATAAAATTATTTTTAATTTGTTAAAACAGTTCTTTTTAGTAACAAGAATTTTCAGAAAAAACAACCGAATGCCAATATTTTATAGCAGAACAATTCAACAATTCATTTGAATCTCTTTTTAGTAATATTTTTGTAAGCTTTGGACTTCCCTAAAATTTACTTTTATTTATTTTTGCTGGGATATAACAAACATTTCAAAAAAAAAAAAGTTTTAGTTGACATAAATTAATTTTAAAAATAAAAAAGTATTTTAAATTTATAACTTCAGAAAACTAAATTAAGATTAATTTGTTTATTTGTTATTCGGAAATATACATTAAAATTAATCGTATAACCGAGTGACGGTTACTAGATTGGATAACCTATTAACTAGATAAATATATTATGGGGAGGAGACTTACTAGCAAAAGCAAGGGAAAAGCCCTTTAAGAAGCAAATTCACGAACACAATAGAATCTTTAATTTCCAAGCACACATACATACATATATAGACCTTTATAATTACAACAAACCCTGCTATAGAACATAACAAGAAGAGAGAAAAAGGTAACACAAATAAATATAGTTTCAACTCAATTTACTATATTTGATAGAAAAGCAAAAAAAAAAAAAAAAAACTAGACACGTAAACTTTTTTCAAAAAAAAAAAAAAAAGGAAAAACGAAAACTCAGCTAAAGATAAGCATTTGAACATTTAAGCATACAATTTGTAGGTATTGGGGTAATCAACGCCAGAAAAAAATAAAGATAATAATAAAGAAGTATATACTTTTTTTCTGGTGACTAACTGACTGAGTGTCGGTGTAGTAGCAACAGCTGAAAAGCGGAAAAATATAACTTTTGACACCACACATACTCACACTAAAGAAAACTGACCAACAGCATGGCAGTTGAATGAAAGAAAAAACAGAAATATAAAAAAAAGGAAAACAAGGGAAACTGATATAAAGAAAATCAGTTTACAAAAGGAAATGTCCTTTAAAAGACATGCCAATTTTTTACGCTTTTTTTATTTCATTTTTTGTATACAAGACAGCAAAAACAACAATATCAATAACTATATATTATTGTTAAAGGGACTATAGTAACAATTTACTTTGTATTGTTATTGTAGTTGCTATTGCTGCCTTTTTCGTTATCATTATTTGGTTATGAAAAGGCCTTAAAAATCAGTTTATCACATAATGGTTAAAAATACGATATGCCAACTGTGAAATGTTATGAAAGAAAAAAAAAAACGAACCCTAACTTGAATATCTACTCTATTCAGTAAATTTATTTCTTTCTTTGGATATAAATAAAAATCAGGCTTTTGTGTAAAGTAAAACGTAGAATTGGTTATTGTGCATATTGAAAATATTGTCATGTCTTTGTTGGACTATATATTTTGGATTGTCAACTTTGGTTCAAGAGGGAAGTTGAACATCAATCCCTTTTTAAGATTTTATTTTAATTTTGAGTGTCATAAAAACGTTTAAAATTGCAATTAAATGAGAAACATAAATCTAAGCTAAAGGATTATAAAAATTATTTTAAATTTTAAAAGTTTAATCATCTAAGTTCAGACAAATGTATAAAATAAATACCATTAATCACTTATATGAATTATATAGCATAAATCTGTTCTAAATTGTAAAAAAAAATTACCCTTAGTGAAGCAATATTTAAATAAATTTTAAAATAAATATTAAAAATATATTTAAACAAAATTTTTAAAGCTATTTGTTTTTAAATTATTAAAAATACTATTTTCTAATAACCGTTTTAGCAAAAGTGTTTTATTTTATCCAAAGATGTTATGTTTGCTTTCAAAATTCTTTTAAATTTTTAAAATCCTTAAACAAATGATAATGTTATGAATGATTTTCTTTGAGAAAAAAAAACGATCTTCCTGCTTCCAAAGCTTCCAAAAAGAACATTCTAACCACTTCAAAAGTGGCACTAAGTGCATAATTTTAGCTTTTTTGGAAATTATTAATAATTACTTTAAAAAAGTGAAAATAAATGTACTTTTAGCTCCAAAAAATTTTAATAATTTCTGAGAAAATTAAAATTTCATAAATTTTAAAAATATTTTTATTATCTTTTGATAAGGCTGAAACGGAATTTTCGTAAGAAAATTTTATAAGTTTAGTTTTAAAGGAAGTACTTCAAAAGTAATGAACTAGAAATTTAAAGGAAGAACATTCTACCAACGACAACTATGGGTTAAAAAAGAGCTTCTGCAGCTCTTTTTCAACACTAACAACTTCCTTCCAATGATAACGCAATATTAAAATCATGACTTTTGCTGCTCTTTTTCAGTTTCTTATTTACTGGGTTAACTAAGAAATCTATTCATGCATATAATTTAAAAAATCATATAAAAACGAAAAATCGCCCAACGAAATTTAAAAGTACTTAAACCAAAAAGAAAAATGATGAAAAAAAATCATTGAGTCATTATACCCTACACCACCAGAGGTGGTTGCAGTAATATGCGTTTGTGCTTAACGCATGGAAAAAGTTATCCAACACCCACCTTAAAGTATACCGATCGACTTAGGATCACTTTTTAGATCGCTCTAACGATGTCCGTCCGTACGTCTGGATGACTGTCCATGTAAACTTTTTGCACAAAATACGGGTCGCAATTTTAAAGATAATTCCATGAAATTTGGCTCATGAGACTTTTATAATACAAGGACGAAGCCTATCGAAATTGGTTGTGATCGATCGATTATTTCATCTAGCCACCATACACATATCCCCCCGGAATAGAGTTTAAACGTTTATAAATGCCTTAAGCATAAAAATATTTTAATGAAATTAGGTACAAAGAGTTTCTGTGCAAGTATCAATCTTTGTACCAAATTTTATGAAGATCGGTTCACAATTGACGATAGTTTCCATATAAAACCATCTTTCGAAAATCACTTTAACGTGCATAAATCTCATACGAATATTAATATCAAGTTAATACTCAACACAAATAAGTTTTATGTAAGTAGAAATAACATTGCCAAATTTTATGAGAATTAGTCCATAATTTACCATAGCTCCCATCTAAACCCACTTTCAGAAATCGAACTAAAGTGCATAAAATCATCTAGCTGTTAGTATCAACGTATTATTCTGTATTTGTATATTTTATTTTACATTTATTTTAAATTAGTCAGAGGTGTAATATAAGTCCCCTTCCCGAATTTTTATACTCATACACAATGGTGTAGGGTATCATATAGTCGGTCTTGACGAATATATCTTTCTTCCTCATTTTTCATATGCAGAAAATTATAAAACTTAATATAATCTAATTTGTATTGGAAGTTTTTAGGCGATTTGTGCCGTTCTATGTTTTATTTATAAATTTAATACAATATCTTTCAAAAAAATATCAAAAACTATTGAGAACGAGAAGGAATGATGAAATGATGTAAATGAGGAACATTATTTCGAATTTTTGTATGAGTCAAAATAATTTTTAATTTTTCTATTGAGGCTTAACTTAGTTAATGTAAGAATTTTTTTAGAATACTGAAAAATACTTATTAAGACACTAACAGGATGGAATGAATTTTCTGATCAGCATCTGTTGTTTCTTATAGTATTAATTGTAAAGATCTTTCTTTTAGCTCACACTTTTAAAGAAATACAATACGTAACTTCATCACTTTATATGTTCTAAAATCTTAAGTATTGAGTTGAAATGAACTTTACATTGTATTCTACATTATTACCATGTTATTTTACCGCTCTAGCTAACCGTCGGTTAGCATAGGCTACAGCTTTGTATGTTTATTTGTTTTATCTGTTACATTGTTGTACACCGTGTCATGTGTAGTAAATTAATTTGTAAATGATGAATATTATTTCGCACTTTTTATTAGTCAATAATTTTTAATTTTCTTATTTAGGCTGAAGTTCATTAATGTAATAATTTTTGTAGAATACTGAAAAAGATTTATTAGATACTAGCAGAATGGAAAGCATCTTCTTATCTGCCACGATCATCATCAGCATCCATTGTGCTTTATAGTGTTAATTGTATTGTAAATTATTGAGAAGACATAATTTTTCAAATAGAAAAGTTTACTTTTCTGCGGCCTTATTATTTTTTTTTTTTTTTTTGGAATTTAGCCTTTTTGGGCCTTTTTTAAAGTTCAACTTAGCCTCTTTTTTTCTCACCTCCTGGCAGCACTGCTGGGAAGTACCCAATTAATATTAATCATACGCTACAATTAAGAACATTTTTAGAATTAAATAAAATTAGGTTTAAGTGCATGTTTTAAGATTTAAATTAGCTGAAGTTTTTAGGCATATTTAAAAATATTTTTATTGAATAACTTTTCTGTTTGAAAATAAACTTAATAAACTCTATAACTTAAATAAATTTTCATATTGACAAATTTTACTTTTTTTGTGGCCTTATTTTTCGTGGCATTTAGCCTTTCTTGCCATTTTTAAAGTCCAATTTAGCTTCCTTTTTTCTCACCTCCTGGCAGCACTGCTGGGAAGTACCCAATTAATATTAATCATACGCTACAATGAAGAACATTTTTAGAATTAAATAAAATTAGTTTTAAGTGCATGTTTTAAGATTTAAATTATCTAAAGTTTTTAAGCATATTTAAAAATATTTTAAAATTTTAAACTTAATAAACTGAATTGTAATCATAACAATTTTAAAAATTTTTCTATGCTCAAGAAAATTATGTTGAGCATGTTATCGTTTATAAATCTAAAATGTCCATCTTTTTTTTGAAGAATTAAGAAAAAAGAAATTCAAAAACAAAAGTTAAGAAGTTTTATATAGAAAATTTTTCCAACTATTATTTCAAATTATTTTGTTTACTGTTTATATGGCATTTCTATAAGAATTGTTTTATAATATGGTTAAGGCTGTTATGTTTGCTTTAAATATTCTTTTAAATTTTAAAAATTCGTTAACAAATAAAAAATTTATGAACAATTATCTATAAGAACAACCTAATCAATATTAATCATACGCTCCCATAAATAAAGTTCTTTCAAATTAAAAATTATTAGTTTTAAATTAATTTTTGAAAAATTCATTTAACGTTTTAAAAAATATATCAAACTAAATATTATAATATTATTGGCTTTAGTATAAAAAACATTAAAAAATAAGAATTTGAAAATTTAAAAAAAATTTTTTTTTGGTTTCTAATGAATAATTTTTTTTTTTTTAAATTTCGTTACTTGTAAAAAGTTAATTCCGCTGTTATGTTTATATTGAAAATTTTGATAATTTTTCATTTTATAAAAAATTTATTTAAGATTCAATTTTATAAAAAATTTCCATAAATATTCCTTTTTACGAGAAAATGTTGAAAATTTTATTTTCAATAAAGATTTGTTTTAGCTTCAGTTTTGAAAAAAATTTCTATAAATTTCTTTTTTCGAGAAAATATTGAAAATCTATTTTGAATAACATTTAAAAAAATAATCTTTTTTAGAAAAAATTAACACACATTTATTATTTTTGTTAAAATGTCGATAAATCTTTTATTTTTATAGAAGTTTCAATCAAAGAAAAGTTTTATTCTCATTTATTCTGGGTACTCATGAATATCTCTCTGTCAGTTAAAAGCACGATAGAGCCCGAGCGGGACAAAATAAGAGAATAAAATTTGGCTCAACTATTTTATTTTTCTTCGAGAAAGATTCTGAAATGATAAATATTCTCTTTTGAGACAATTTCAATAAATTTCTTTTTTTTTGAAAAATTTTTAAAATATTTTATACTTTAAATAAAATTGGACAAATTTTATACTTTCATTTTAGATAAATTTTTTATAAAAGTAAAATTTTTGAAAAAATTTCAATATTGGGTAATTCCAAACAATTTCGACCCAAAATTACAGTTTTAAAAATTTTATATCTTTTTTAATTTAGGGCATTCATTGCATTAATTATCATTCATTTTATCATGTATAAATCAGTTTCACATCATTTAGGGTTCATGTTTTATTAATCTCTAAAGCAGGATACCTCGGTAATTTTTGTCCAAAATGAACAAAGTTTAAGTTTAAATAACTTTTATGTGTGTTATCCGATTTTAAAAAAATTGCTATCAATGAAAAGGACTGATATTCCCCTTTATCATAAAATTATAAAAGATACACATCTTGCTGGCGCAAGGACCTCTAAAATAAGAAAATATCATATATCCTGGAATATCCTGAAAAAGGTTTTTTTTTAATTTAAATTATTTTTTAATATGATGTTTACAATCAATATGTCGTTATAGTGTAAAAGTTTAAAAATGGGATCTCAGTGGGATCAGAAGTTATAACAATTTTTCAATATAAGTTTTGTCAATATAATAATATAATTTTGCTAATAAATTAATATCTTTTTAAGTATTTTGATACTTTTATTTTAAATTTAATATCAAAACAAATAGAAAACTACAGAAATAAGCAGTGTTGACCAAGATCAACCATATAATACCTTACATGCTTATGTATAGACATTAAGATGATTATCAGAAAATGGCCTTATATAGGACCTATGGGCAATTGTGCAACGATCCTTGTGAAATTTATTACAATAATTTATTTGCATATGAAAATTATTTATGCAAATTTTAATTGTTTAAGTTTAATTGTTTTTTCGGGAAAGGCGATTACATGGAAACCATATTAAATTATGGAAATTTTATTGTAAAATTGTGTATGATGATTTATACTTATATACAAATCAAATATATAAAATTTTATATAAAAATAAATTATAAATTTTATATAAATGAAATATATGATCAATTATAGACCGATTTTTAAATAATTTCGTACAACGATTAATATCTTTTTTAAGAAATGAAAGATATGATCAATTCTTAAAAATTTTCGTACAACGATCTATGCCTGTATTAAACCTATATGTGTTGAAATTATAAAAAAAACTTTAGATATTTATATGCGTTAAACTACTATTTCGAGGAAAAAAGGTTATATGGGGTATAGTTGAAATAATGGATCGATCATGACCAATTTCAATAGATTTTGTCTTTGTAGGACAATATATCAAATTTGAGTAAATAATATTTAATATCGTCACAAATAAATCAGCGGATTTTGTAAAGCGGGTTACAGTAGGTTAAAGGTCTGTTAATGTGTTTCTGAAACTTCTGAAATAACATTAAATTATTTTACGGGAGCAGGATTGATATGTATAGACTTATTTCAATAAATAATGATCTATTATATTAATATTTAAATTAGTTTATCAACATGCCTAAAAACCACTTAATATCTAATAGAAAAATACGTTAGTTAGTAAAGAAAAATTGTTGTGTGTTCTGATCCCATTGGGATTCCATTTTGAAAATTTACTCTATAAAGACAAATTAATTGTAAACATCGTGTAAAAATACAATGAAAATCAAAACGCCCTTTTTCAGGATATTTTTCATTTTTGTTATGAATTTATGCTAAAGAAAAATATCAGTTTTTTTCCATGATACCAAGTTTTTTAAAATGTGATAATGCACTTAAAACTCTCAGCGTTATGGTGCCGGTTAATACGTCATATGAAACGCAAAGAGGACTAGATTATATATACTGAATTTCATTAAAATCGATAATGGATAAAATCCAAGCTGGTTTGAGATTTTTTGCAATTACCCTGTTTTAGTTTTAGAGTGAATTTCGTTATATCTTCTATTTGAAATAAGATTTCAACAGATTTTCATTTTTGGGGAAATTTCGATCAATATTTCCTTAAATTTTATATTTAAGATAAAATTTTAATAAGAATAAAGTTAAACAAATTTTATATTTAAAATAAAATTTCGATAAAATTTGAAGAGAATTCTTATTTATAAAAATTTCTAAAGAAAGTTTTCTTTTATCTTTATTTATAATAAAACTTTTATTTATTTGTTTTTTTATTCTTTTCAAAATAAAATTGTGAAAAACAAATAACGATTTTTTTAAATATTGTTATTCATTGTAATTGTACATTTTTATGGCTCTTTTAAAAACTGTAGTAAAAAAGATAATAAAATAAAATTTAAGATTTCTATTGAAAATTTTGCTTTTCTGTGTTATCTATAATAAAGTTATATAAATTCTGCTCTTTATAGGAAAATGTTCAATAGTTTAATATTATTAGTTAAATTTAGAAATGTTACTATTTTAAAAATTTGTGCCATTATAGTTAAATTTTAAATATTTTCAAAAGTTTTCAAAATTTTGCTGTTTGTGGGAGAATTACAATTTTTTTTTTAATTTGTAGAAAAATTATTAAAATATTGCAGTTTTTAAAGTTTGTGCCATTTTTAGTTTTAATAATTTTGCTAGTTTTTTTAATTTGTTGTATTACAGTAAAATTTTAAACATTTTTTTTTCCTTGAAAGAATTTTAAAAGTTTTGCTATTTTACGAAAAAATTTGCTTTTTATGGAAAATAATTAAAAATTTTTTGCTATTTGCAGCAAAATTTTTAATATTTTGCTATTTTCAAAATTTCAAAATTTGTATAATTTATAGATTATTAAAAATGTTAATGTTTGAAGGAAATAAAATAAAGGAAATTTAAATTTTTTTTGTATATACATAAAATTTTATTATTTGTAGAAAAATTTCCAAAATCTTACTATTTATAAGAAAATTTGCAAAATTTTGGTTCTTGAACAAAATCTAATTATTCGTAGAAAAATTAAAAAAGTCATATTTTTGCTATATATAGTTAAATCTTAAAAATTTTGCAGCTATTTATTTTAAGAATTTCTTTTTGTAGCGAAAATTTCATATTTTTAATAAACAGTTTGCTATTTATAGGTAAGTTTGCAAAAATTTTTTAATTTAAAAGGAATATTCTCAAAATTTTGCTATTAGTAGGAAGGAAACTTAATTTTTTTCTTTTGTAGGAAAATTTTAAACACTTTGCTATTTTAAAAATGTTTGCTATTTATAGTAAAATATTAAAAATACATCCATTTATAGTAATCTTTAAAAAATTTTATATTTGTAAGAACATTTTGGTCTATATAGAAAATTTAGCTATTTTAAAAATACGTTATGTTAGGTTATTAGGGCAGCTGTCCAGAGACAGCACACTTGGGTCCAATTTGTGAAACTCTGACGAATCATGTATTTCTACCTCACATGCCCATTCCAACGTTTGAAACGAACCATTCCGACGCGTGTATGTAAGAGCTGATCCATGTGACCTCTAAGCCAGACCAGCTCCAGGTTAGAATGTCTCGCTATCTTGATCAGAGATGTCCGGCATTCATGTACCAGTTTGGATGTCGAAAAGACACCCGAGAGCGTTTTGATTGTAGCCTGACTATCTGTATAGATTTGGATATCCACTTCGAATACCCTATAGTACATTAGCCAGTTCGGCATCCTCATAATGCCCGAGATCTCTGCTTGAAGAATGTTACAGTGATCTGAAAATTTAAAGGAAATGTTTTTCCTATAAGCGGAAATATAGATACCCCCTTCCCCCCAACCCCATCCGCAGATTTGGACCCATCAGTAAAAACCTTAACTGAACCAGCCCTTAATTCTGAGGTGGTTGATATTGATACTGAGAAGTCTCTGCCAAGAAAGGGTGTGGGGATAATCGATTTTGCTAGAAATGCTACTAAGGAATTCCAGAATGGTCGCATGTCCGAAACTGATATCGTTCCATGCACCTATAGTCTCGAGTCTTATCGCTGTCATAATGGCGATATGTTTGGCCATAAGATTCACCGGTAGCCGGTTCATTAGAACAAATAAGGCTTTCGATGGAGTTGTACGAAACGTTCCTGTTATTAGTAGCGTTGAACTATACAGAATCCTATCAAAGATTCCGATGTAGGTGGACTTTTTCATAGCCTTACACCATACTATAGCTCCATACATAAGTGTGAGCTTAATCACCGTATCGAAGAGCCATTTCGTATTCCTAGGATTTATTACCCAGGACTTACCGATAGCCTTCATACACAGGTAAGGGGAAATATGTAGAAATATATATATAACAAAATTTTCAAAAATTTGGATATTTACCAAAAGCCTTGCTATCTACAGGGCAATTAAAAAAAAAACAAAAACTCATTTTGCTCTTTATAATTAAATTTGAAAAAATATAAATATTTACTTTTAAATTTGAGGCGAAAATTTCTTAATTATGATATTTTTAGTATTTTTTTATTTTTGCTATTTATAGCTAAATTTTTATGATGTTTCTATCAAAAATAAATTTTTTATAATTTAGTTATTTATGGTAAAATTTTCATGATACATATTAACAGAACAATATTTATGACGTTACTGTTAGTGTTTCTTTTATAATTATACTACTTATAGTATGATTTTTTTAATTTTTATATTTATGGTAAAATATTTATATATTTACCGGAAAATTTTTATAACTTCCATTTATAAAAAATTATTTATAATTTTATTGCTTATAGTATGATTATGATTTTGCTATTTACACTAAACTTTTTTAATTTTTCTATTTCAAGAAAATTATTTATAATTTTGCTATTTATTGTGAACTATTTATCACTTTGTTAGTTATAGTGAAATTTTTTATAATTTTAATTCTAATAATAAAACTTGTATAAATTTACTATTTATAGAAAAATTTTTCTATTTATATTATTTTTTTTATATTTTACTACTTTTAGTAAGATTCTTATGATTTTGCTATTTGTACTAAAATTTTAGATTGCGGCTATTTATAGTAAAATTTGCAGTATTTTTATATTAGCAGCAAAGTTCTTGGAAATTTGCTACTTATAGAAACTTTTTATAATTTTGCTAATTATGGTAAAAATTTAAAAAAAATTCTATTTATATTAAAATTTCTATAATAATTCTCTTTATAGTAAATTTTTCATAATTTTACTATTTATATTAAAATTTTCATATCTTTTATTTATAGTAAAGCTTTTACAATTTTTTAATAGCAAATTTTTTATATTTTTTTTATTTATACTAATTTTTATAATTTTATTATTAATAGAAATTTTTTTATAATCTAGTATAACATTTTTATAATTTGCATTTAAAAGAAAATTTTTAAAATCAAAAAGGAAAACATTGAAAATTAAGTTATTGATAAAAAAGTTTTCAAAATTATGCTCTCTATGGTAAAACTTCTTTTTCCTTATATATGAATATGCGAAAAAATCCTATGTAATAAAATCGTATATAAAATAACGCCATTTTCATGTTTCAAACAATAAATAAAGAACAAATATGGCCAATTACAAAAAAATATAAAAGAACAAAAAATAAATAAATAAAAATAAACCATCATAAAAATTCATAAAAAAGACCATTTAAAATACAAGCAAAAATTAACTGGGCGAATAAAATACAAAAAAAAAAAACACAAAAAAAAAAAAAAAAGAAAAACAAAAAGACAACATAAAATCGACACAAAGACGAATGCTTTTATGGTCAAACGTTTGCTTTACAACCAAAAAATAAACTCAATATATCCAAAAATAAATTACAAAATAACAAGGCTTAAAATACACACCACTACACCATAAAACAAATACACTCTTTGAAACAAACATACTTATACTAAGATAAATAAGATATATTCTACTACACTGATACAAAGGCAACATTGAAACACGATCTCATACTAACAAACAAACACACATATTTTTATTAACATACAAAAGGCACCATAAGGCTTAACATTGCAAAACATATGAAGAGTATAAAGATTTTTGTTGTTTTTGATTTGGTTTTGTTAATATGGATGAGATTTTTTGTGAATGTGTGTGTTTGTAAGGAAATATATTGAGCTTTACAAAAAAATATTACGGTGTGTTAAAATGTGCGTATGAGTTTGTTGGCAAAAGTAAGTGATTATTTTAACATGAGAAAGGTATCCATTTTAAATAGTTTCAATATTTTTGGCCCATAAAGAGGTGAAATTTCTTGCGTGTTTTATATTCTGTAGAAAATAATTATTTATTTCATATTCTATGAAAAATTTTGATATATTTTATATTCTGTTTTCTTTTATACAGACAATTCTTATGAATTTCTATTCTATATCCTATTCTATACAAAATTGTTATGTTTTCTACTTTTCTATAGAAAATTCCCATAAATTTTCTATTTTATAAAAAATTGACAAAAATTTTCTATTCTATAGAAACTGGTCATAAATTTTGTATTCTCCAGAAAATCGTCATAAATTCTCTATTCAATAGAAAATTTCGATAATATTTCTATTCAACAGAAAATTTCGATAAATTTTCAGGAGAAAATTTCGAGTAATTTTTTTTTATTCTATAGCAAATCCTGATAAATTTTCTATTCTATAAAAAATTTCTATAAATTTCCTTTTCCATAGAAAATTTCGATATATTTTCGTTTCCATAGAAAAGTTGGATAAATTATCGTTTCCGTAGAAAATTTCGATAAATTTTCGTTTTCATAGAAAAGATCGATAAATTTTCGTTTTCATCGAAAAGTTCGATAAATTTTCGTTTACATAGAAAATTTCGATAAATTTTCCTTTCTATAGAAAATTCCGATAAATTTTCTATTTTATAGAAAATTGTCACAAATTTTTTAATCTATAGAAAATGGTCATAAATTTTTTATTCTGTAGAAAATCATCATAAATTCTCTATTCAACAGAAAATTTCGGTAAATTTTTTATTCAATGCAAAATTTTGATAAATTTTCTTTTCTATAGAAAATTTCGATAAATTTTTTTATTCTATAGAAAATTCTGATAAATTTTCTATTCTATAAAAAATTTCTAAAAATTTCCTTTTCCATAGAAAATTTCGATAAATTTTCGTTTCCATAGAAAAGTTGGATAAATTATCATTTCCGTAGAAAATTTTAATAAATTTTCGATTCCATAGAAAATTTCGATAAATTTTCGTTTCCATAGAAAATTTCGATAATTTTTCTTTTCTATAGAAAATTTCAATGAATTTTCCTTTCCATAGAAAATTTTTATGAATTTTCTATTCTATAGAAAATTCCGATAAATTCTCTATTTTATAGAAAATTGTCTCAAATTTCTATTCTACAGAAAATGGTCATAAATATATATAGAAAATCTTCACAAGTTTTCTATTCAATCGAAAATTTTGATAAATCTTTTATTCAATAAAAAATTTTGATAAATTTTCTATTCTACAGAAAATTTCTATTCAATCGAAAATGTTGATAAATCTTTTATTCAATAAAAAATTTTGATAAATTTTCTTTCTTATAGAAAATTTCGATAAATTTTCTTTTCTATAGAAAATTTCGATAATTTTTCTATTCTATAGAAAATTTCGATAAATTTTCTATTCTATAGAAAATTTCGATAAATTTTCTATTCTATAGAAAATTTCGATAAATTTTCTATTCTATAGAAAATTTCGATAAATTTTCTATTCTATAGAAAATTTCGATAAATTTTATACTCTATAGAAAATTCCGATAAATTCTCTATTTTATAAAAAAAAAAATTACTACAAATTTTCTATTCCACAAAAAATTTCGATATATTATTTATTCTATGAATAATTGTCACAAATTTTCTATTCTATAGAAAATGGTCATAAATTTTGTATTTTATAGAAAATCGTCATAAATTTTCTATTCAATAGAAAATTTCGATAAAATTTTTATTCAATAGAACATTTTGATAAATTTTTTATTTAATACAAAATTTCGATGAATTTTCTATTATACAGAAAATTTCGATGAATTTTCTCTAAAATAGAAAATTTTGATAAAATTTCTTTTCTATAGAAAATGTTGATAAATTTTCTTTTCTATAGAAAATTTCTATAAATTTTTGATCCTACAGAAAAGTTCGATAAATTTTCGTTTCCGTGGAAAATTTCAATAAATTTTCGATACCATAGAAAATTTCGATAAATTTTCTTTTCTATAGAAAATTTTGATAAATTTTTTTTTATATAGAAAATTTTGATACATTTTTTTTGTATAGAAAATTCCGACAAATTTTCTAATCTATAGAAAATTTTCTTTTCTACAAAATATTTTCCTTTTAAAAAAAATTTATAATAAATTTTCTTTTCGATAAAAAAAACAAAAATAGTTTATTAAATATTTGTATTTCTAAAAATTTGCTATTTTACAGAAAATTTATATACATTTTTTTATTGAATAGAAGATTTTATAATTTTAAATTCAATAATAAATTTTAATAAATTTTATATTTTTAGAAAATTTTAATTAATTTAACTCTTAAGGTTTGCTTCTCTTTTCTTGAAGTAGAGTCCATATTCACTTTTTTAAAAAGCAATTAACTAAAAATTCCATTATCATAAGTTTGTTTTTCAAATAAAAAATTTTTCACAAAGTTCCATTAAGTATTTAAAGTAGATAAATGTCATTTTATATTAAAAAAAGAAAGAAAAACTTTAAAAGTCAAACAGCAAATAGACAAAAGATGAAAACTACTCTCTCCATGAGCACTTAACACTTTTGACAACGAAAATGTTGGTGCAAAAACAAACTCTTGATACTTATGCATATGTACCCAGCAAAAAAAACGATCAATTGTTACAAAAAAAAAAAAAATGTTTTCATCACTTCGAAAGTAGAACTGAGTGCATATTTTGGGCTTTTCAGAAGTTATTAATAACTATCTCCAAAAAAGAAGTTAAAAGAAATGTATTTTTAACAAGAAAAAATATTAATTATTTGTATGAAAATTGAAATTTCACAAATTTTAAAACATTGAAAAATAGTAACTTTTAACAATGCTAAATCAGAATTTTTATTAAAAAAATTTATAAGCATAGTTTTAAGAGAAGTACTTCAAAAGCAATGAGAAGCATAAAAGAAGAACACCCTTTTAATTATAACCATATGTTAAGAAAAGAAGGTCAGCACCCCTTTTTCAACACTAAGTACTTCCTTCTAATGGTAACACAATGTTAAGATCATGACTTTTTCAGTTCTTTTTTTTGCTGGGTATGCATGTGTCATATTCTTCTGAAAATTCACATAGAGTAAATATCAAACTACATAGTCATCAACATTTTTCTTTCTTGAATAAAAAAAAGTGCGTTTCAAATAGATTTCAATGTGTTGTTGCAATAAAAGCAAGAATCTTTAAAAATGTTTTAATGAAATAAAAAAAAGCAAAATAAATATGAAAATCTGACAGCTGCATTAAGAAGAAGAAAAAAAATGTATGTACACAAAGAAAATAAACATTTGACATCTACACATTAAAAAAGTTTTGCTCAAATAATAAAACATAGTTTGTTGCATAAATAATTTTCCAGATTAAAACGACGTAATTATGTTTTTAAGAAAATAAAAGTATATATATATATATATATATATATATATATATATATATATATATACATATTTATACATTGCTGATGTAGGTATTAACCCAGTAAAAATTCTGAAAAATATAAATAAATATATTCAAATTTTTAAGCAACAAAAAATTACTTTAGAATCTCTGATTTGTAAAGAATTTTTTAAAACTAAATTTTTTGGAATTCTGGAGTTCTTTCTAGTTCTTTGTTAAATTGTTCACTGGGTTTGTTTGCAGAATATTTATGAAAATTATTTTTGAAAGCTGCATTAAACCGACATGTTTGTTCACATATTGTCAACTAAAATTGCTCGTACTTTAATGCTAAAAAGTGTTGACGTTATTTAACATGCTCTTTTTTTGTTTTAATTTCTTTACGGGTTGTGAGTGTGTCTCCTTTCTTTCAATTTTTTAGGCCAACAATTTCAAAAAGTGTTAATGTTTTATATTGTTAGTGTAGCAGAAAAATTGCAAAAAAAAAGAATAAATTGTTTAACATTTGGCATTGTTGACATTGGCTTAAATTTGAAGTTGCCAATTTTGTTTTTTTTTCTAAAAGATAAATAAATAGTAAAAGGTAAAACTAAAAGGAAATTCCTGAAAAAATAAATGTTCTATTGACAAAAATATATAGAATAGAAAATTTACTATAGAGTAGAAAATTCATTGAAGTTTTCTATAAAATAGAAAATTTATGAAAGTTTATAAGAATTTTCTATAGAATAGAAAATTTACTAGAAACTATACCCAATCTTCTCCTAAATAGAACGTTTATCGAAAACTTTTTCTAAAGTAGAAAATCTATTGAAATTTCCTCCAAAATATAAGATTTACGGAAATATTCACTTAAATAAAAAATATATATATAAAAATTTTTTCCAATTTTTCCCTTAAATAGTTAATTTATTAAAAATTGTTATAGTGGAAAGTGTATCGACTTTTTTGGAAATAAAATATTTTTACGAATTTAACTTAAATTAAAAGTTTATTAAAATTTTCTTTCGAAAAGAAAATTTATTGAAAATTTCTATCAAATAAAAAATTTGTCCAAATTTTCATTTAAACGAAAAGATTTTGTTAAAAATGCAAAAATGTTGCAGTTTTTTGCAATTAATATTTTTTTTTTAGTATTACGGGAAACAACGTTATTTGAGAAAAGGTGGAAAAATTTCAAAATATTTTTTTTATTCACCTTTCAAATTTCATGCAAGGCAGTGGCATTCAGCTAGTAAAAAATAAAAAAAATATCGAAATTTTCTCTAAATAGTAAATGTATAGACATTTTCTTTTAATGGGACAGTTAATTAGTATTTCCTCTTAGATAGGAATTTATTGGATTTTTCTAGAAAAATTCTGAAGACAGACAGATTTTCTGTTTTATAGGAAATTTTATAAAAATTTGATGGCCATTTACTTACTGTATTCATTCTCTTTTGCCTCTCTTCCGTTTTAACATTTCCTTTATTCGGCATGTATTGTTCTCAATAACAAAATTCTGTCATATGTACATTTTTTTCTACTTCCTCCTTTTATTCTTTGTTTTATATGTCATAAAATCCTCCTTTTTTGGTTTTATTTTTAATGCCAACCTATAGAGCAGGCAAAAACGTTAGAGTACAAAAGAGAAAAAACAAAATATGCATAAATGTCAAATGTTATTCTATGGTTGACTGCAACTCTAATGACTTCATTTTATGTTTGAGTGTTGATTTTAAATATTTATGTTAGTGTTTGTAAAATTTTACACAATTTTTGTTTGTATTTAATGCACACTCTCATTGTAGTTATTATTGTTACTTTTTCTGTTTGCATCACGTTGGAAATGTAAATTATGGCTGCAGCAGCCTTTGTTGCAATACTTTTTCATTGGGTGTTTTTGTAAAATATCACAAAACACTAATCTTTGACAGGTAACATGACATGAGTAACAACAATTTTTGCATAGAAAAAATTATTTGAATTATGCCACAAAATGATTTATTGTTTGTAGTAGAATTTTTTGTTTGTTTGGTTTTATGTTGCAAAAAGATTGTTGTTTTTATTAATGGCAATTTAATGGAGAATTTTGCAATTAGAGTTAAAAGAATTGTTTTGTTAGAAAAATAAGATTAATTTAAGTGATTAAGTGTATATATTTAAACGAAAACATTATTTGTTAATTTCATATTAATTACTAATTTTTAAAGCATACCTTAAGGCAATATTTTAAACATATATATAAAAGCATACAAAAAAGGTTTAATAATTTGTAAAATGTGTGTATGTTTTGTTTAAAAAAAAACCTCTTAAAAATATTTAAAATTTAATTAACTTTAAAATTAATTTTCCAAATCCCTTAACTTTCATAAGTAAACACAAAAATTATCTACTACCCAGACAATCATACACAAAATAAGTTTCCCATCCTTCTTTTTGCTCTATAATAATCTTTGAGTTTTACACTACTAAAAGAAATCCCCTAAACCACTTAGACAACCCCAACACTAATAACAAAATCGTGTTACTTATTTTTGCCCCACATGAAAACATATGAGATGATTTACACTTTTAACTTTTTTTTTACCATATTCCATTTTAGAGACTTTCAGCTTTTATGCTTGAAAGTATGAAACTAAGTTTTATTTCATTTTTTTTTCTTGTTGCATTAGCATCTTAACAACTTTGGAAACCCCTCTGGTTTTAATTTTTCCAATTTTTTTTTTAACTCTATTTATACATTATCGTTGTAGATAAAGTTCGCGACTGTTATAATGTATTTGGGGAATAATTGCATGCTAGTGCGTGTTAATTATCATCAACAACTACTGAAATGTTTTCTTAATGTTTTCAGGTTGTTTTTTTTTTTTTTTTCTTTTTAATAAAATTTCTCATGTTAAATAATTGGCAAATGTTTTCTTTTAAGGTTTTAGATAATTTTATGATAAAAAAGAGATTTAAATATTAAATAATTGCAATAACTTAATTAAATATGACAAGAGATATTTTTATATAATTTCAAATAAATAAAATTTGTTAGAAATAATTTAGCATTGAATGTTTTAAAATTATAATTGTTTAGGATTTGTGGTTTATAGGTCAATTTTCAAACAAGAGAAATTAAATTTATATTTAAATCAGTGTTATGTTTTAGTAAATTAAAATATAATTTATTTATTTTAATTTTATAAATATTTTGAGGCTTAAGAAAAATATATCATATTTTAACTAATTTGAGAAACTTTTTAATTTTTTTTATTGATAAAGGGTGGTTTGAAGTGTTTTTTGTCATATTTCAAATGCTATAAAATTATTAGTTTTTGTACTAAGGTAAAATTAATTATACGCAATTAAAGGTTATTATTTATTCATTTATTTGACATAAATAAAAATTTATGTCGAATTTTTAAACAATTTGCAATAAGTTGTAATTTTGTCTTATAACCTCAGTTTTTAATTTGAAAACACCCAAATCAATATTCTACATATAGGTTTTTATATAAATACAAAATGTTTGTGCAAAGTTTTTAAGTATATGAAATTTTACTAATTCCTGATTTATTTCGAGCACAAAATATCTTCAAATATTTTCTAGTTATAGCGAAATCATAACTCAACAATTTTAGTAGCAAAACTACACTAACTGAAATATGGGAACGTGTAAGCAATATACTACAATTTATTTGATTTTCTTAAATAATGTATATTCTTGTTCAGGATATATTTAAGACTGTTAAATTAAATATAAAATATCAAAAATAAAAATGTTTTGAAGTTATTACAACATTTATAGATAAAAAAATTTCCTAGAAATTTTTTTGAAGTTTGATTTAATATTTGATGTATGGTTTTATATATTAAAATTGATTTCATATATGAAATATATTTTAGCATATTTGTATCCATATATTGTAAATTATTCCATGTATAAATCCATTTTCATATATGAACCCATATATAACAATCATAATACATGAGTCATATATAAAATATATGACTATTTTCAGTTTTCTATCCTGTTATCAACAAACAGAGAGGTAGATAGACAGACGAACGGACATATATATATATATATATATATATATATATATATATATACATACATATACATATATATATATATATATATATATATATATATATATATATATATATCAGGATATCAGTATAGGACTCAGGGCGGATCACCTAATGGGACAAAAATTTCAACCATTTGTTTGCTTTTAAGAATGAGTAAAATCGCTTAATAAGCAATAAAGTTGTGGACCAAATTAGATTTGGTTTTTATTAAGTACTGTTATATTCAAGTTTTGAATTTAAAAGAAAAAGGAATAATATATTTTTTTTCTTAGTTTTCTAATAAAATATTTAAGGTTTCTGGAATACTTTCCGTAAGAACATTTATTGTATTAGCATTTATTTTATGCTGAACTAAGTCAACTTTTTCTTTAAACATTTATTTTATTTTTTGTTGAGCATTTATTGCCATTTATATGTTTTCTATTAAGACCCAGTCTCTTTCAAATGGACATAGTTATGGACAATTTGATAGAGTGACCTCCTCTAACAATACCATTTGTTTGTCATCACAAAATTGCAAAAAAGGTACCAAAGTAGAATTTAGGCAACAGCAGAATGGGATATATAATTCCTGTGGCACTGCACACTTCATCAGCATTCGCAGTGTCGTATCAATGTAGGTTTCGTTGAAACCTAAATAATTGCTTTTTTGCTGTATTGACAAGAAGCGAGATCGGATTAGAAAAATTAAGGGAGTTTCTAATGATAGGAAGAAATATTTTCCAAAGGCAATCATTCACGTATACTTATTTCTAAATTGATTTCAATTAATTCTTATAAATTTCAATTGATTCAATTAATTCTTATAAATGGCCGTGCAAAACATTCTTTTTTTTGAAATTTTTTTTTTTTTACACATTTACGATTTATTGTGTTTTAAACAGCATTTATAATTTTTAAAACAATTAACCTCAATAATTATCATTCTCACTTTTGTTTACAGTATTCTTATATGGAAATTTTTTACTTTGTCCTTAAGCCAAGAGTTTCTAACTTTTCAGATAAAAAAATACAGAAAAATTTAATGATTGAGCGGTTTTCCTTATAGAGATATAGGGACTATCTTTTAAAATTTATATTATTTTTCTGCGATCCCCTAGCCTGAAAAAAGCTATTTTTTCTGCGTTTTAGTGAAGTTCCTTTTACTTTAATTTTTATCATGACCCAAAAAGCTTCATATATCTTTCTATGCACAAGCCTTAATACACAGAGAAAGCAGATTCTTTGTGACAACCGAATTTACTGCCAATTGAATTTAGTCGATTGCTGGAGATTTTTTTATAAGTCGTTTGTAATAACTGAATGTATTTTGTTTACATAATCATATATTTATAAGCAAATATTACTATTGTGAATTAAAATCTTAATAAACTGAAGTTTTTCAATTATCTTCTTCACATACATATATTTATATAAATAAACATACTTAATATAAAAAAATGTAATATGATGAACAATAAAATGAAAACAAACTAAATGCAAAATTTTAAATAATATTTATGGACCATTTTTTGGCGTCATTTAAATTGTTTTTCCCAGACCGGATTTCTATGGAAACTTGAGTGATCCTGATAGAAATCAGTCGAGCTCAAAAATATATAAAATTGTATGTTTAAATAAAAAATATTACAAAAAAACGATATTGAAAGAAAAATGAATTTTTAGAGGTCTTTCAAAAATAGTCCAGCTCATGTAAATCATATAAGAAACGATCAATATCCATTTGCAAATGGGAACATTGAGGCTCCTCAATGTATATAAATAAATAAATTAAATATATAATTATATATATATATATATATATATATATATATATATATATGTGTAAATTTTCACTTTTTTTAAAAATTATTATTGGAAAAAATTTAAAATTATAGTGTTGTTAAGTACCATTAGAAGCGCTGTTGACTGTTCCACTGTGAAAACATGTACAAGAACGAATAATAAAGACAAAATAGCTCCTTGGATAAATGGTAATTTGCAGAAATTAATTATTATTAAAAACAGTCTATTAAAGCAAAGAAGAAGAAATCGTAATAATATACTTGAAACAAAGTTGAAAAGAAAGTTATAAAGGCAGCTTTAAAGATTTCGATGAATAACTTTTACTTCAATAACCTAGAAAATTTAAATAATGACCCCAAAAAAAAAAAACATGAAAATTTATGAATGAAACTCTTGGGAGAGTAGAACAAAGTGAAAGTTCTATTGCTGATACAAATGGAAAAATTTTTGAAAACAAAGTTCGTAAAGCTGAAATATTTAATTCTCATTACCTACAATCAGTAAACATAATAAAGCAGAAAATAGTTCAATCAACTTCCGATTTCTGTAATGGGTTGAGAACTCTAAGACCGGTTCATAATCGATTTCGTCTTAACTATACCTCTAATGAGGAATTTAAGGATATAATTTCAAGCCTTTTACCTGGAAAAAGTAGTGGTCACGACAATATTTATCCCAAAATATTGTGCATATTTTTAATACCGCTGCAGACTCGTCAGTGTACCTTGACATTTTGAAAATCCATAAAGTAATTTCTATTCCCAAGGAAAGTAAAGCAACAACAGTGGAACAACAGTGGCACCTCTTTTGAGCGCCTACCAATTGAGCTGGTCTCCCTGACAGCTGCATGAACAAAACAAGGGACTATAGGGATTCTAGCTAATCACCTTACACACAATAACCCTACACTAAATATAAACACTACGTGGCGATCCTGCCTATAACGCCTCACCTATAATCTTTACATGGTGATCCTGCCTATAACACCTCACTTATAATCACTATCGTTCTATTTCGATACTTCCTATTATTGATCAAATCTTTGAACGTATATTGCACAAACAAATTTTCACTTATTTTATGGAAAACATTTTATTAAATGAGTTTCAATTTGGCTTTCGAAAGGGTTGTTGCACTGAGGAGGCTATTGTAAATGTGCAAAATTATATTTGTAAGGGATTAAATGAAGGTCATAGTGCTGTTGCTGGAATATTTTATGATCTAACGAAGGCGTTTGATCTTATAGATCATGAAATATTGCTGCAGAAGCTTAAATACTATGGTATTCATGGAAATGAATATTTGCTTCTAGAGAGATACTTAACAAATAGAAGACAATTTGTTTAACTTAAGGAAAATAAGAGTAATCTGCGGAATATCGTACATGGAGTTCCTCAGGGAAGTATTCTAGGTCCTTTGTTGTTTTCAATATACATCAATGATTTAAAAAATTTAAATTTGACAGGGAAAATTTTTATATTTGCTGATGATATTAGTATATTTTATCATTATAAATATGAAACTGCATTAAAGCCGTATATGGAAAGAGATGCTTCATTATTTCAGGAATATTTTCGTATTAGTAAGCTTCTTTTTAAATCCTGCAAAGACGAAACTTATAAGGTTTAAACCACACTTTGACTTTAGTAATGATTTTAGTATTTCTGTTGATGGAAATGAAGTTCGAGAGGTTTCATCTGTTGAATATTTGTGTATATGTTTGCAGGGAAATCTTATGTGGGATCAGCACATTAGGAATCTTAAGGTAAAACTTTCTCCTGCCTTAGGTTTAACATATAAGTTTAGAAACAAGTTTTTAGTTTATCAAACTTTGGTTCAAAGTCATTGTAATTACCTTGCATTAATATATGGATTAAAAAAACTACAGTGTTTAAATCGCTTCAGAGAATGCAGAAGAAAGCATTAAAAAGTGTAGATAACTTGCCCAGCCGGTTTCCTACTGTTATTTTATTCAGGGACGTTTTTCCCACTGTTTTGCCAATTTACGGGCTCTAAAAGTTTCAGTTATTACTGCACATGTTTAAATGTCTTAATTGTATTGGGCATCATACCATACAATTAACACGGAATCAGAATGCCTTCAACACAAGAAATCGTGACAATTTAAGAATAATTTTTTGCCAATCTGAAACAACTACTGGTTGTAGAGAATATAATAACTTGCCACATAATATTAAACAAGCCTCAAGCCTATCGCAGTTTAAATCTTATTTAAATTTTTTTTATCTCTACATGTTGATGAGCTTCTGATATAATGTTTAATGGTATATTCGATATACACGTTAAAATTGTAAATTATTATTTATTGTAAATATTTTTTTAATACTTTTGTTAAAATTTTGCCAACAAGCCTCTATAATGCCAATTGGGCGCTGAGGTGATACTGTAATATTGTTTATTTTACAATAAAACTTGGAAAAAAAATATACAGATAATACAAATATTAGCAAATAATCCCAATTTCTATTAACTTTTTAACTATTTTGGAATATTTTATTATTTATATTTTTGGAATTATTATTTATTTTTTTATTAGTTTCAAATCTTATAAGAATTCTTTATGAAAAAGCCATCAAATATTCACAGTGGTTCGATTAATTTGATATCATAATTGTATAGCAGCTTTGGACCGAAATAAAAATACCAGTTTCGATCGCTTCTGTGACAGAATCAATAGCTAAATATAATTTTTTCCCAATAATGCGAAATTATTTAATGCCCAATAATGTAATAATATTCAAATATTTCTTGATTTTGGATCCGGAAAAAATTCTAACACAGGAAAAGATAATTAGGAATTATAACTATCTTGACACTCTTTTAATGTCAAAAATGGGCTGTTGCACTTTTCTACTATTGGAAATTAATATTTAAGGAAATATGTCTATAAAGGCAGTTTAAATTCGAAATATATGCGTCTAGAGTCAAATTAATTCATGTTGTCGTAATAGAATCTCATTTCCATTAAACAGTACTCGTTAAAATAATAAATGACCTGCCTCCAAAAGTAAAGTTGCTAGTTTAATTTTAGTAAATAATATGCGATATGTTAGAAGAATTTCCCATTACCATATTATATAATTAAATCAACGATTGGTGACCTTAGTAGCTTTAAATGGACATATGTGTTCCTTCGAGTAAAATCAAATATATACTATTACATGACTTTTATCAATATTGTGTATCTAAGATAATTTTTAATAATCTTCATATTAGATCTACACATCAATATTATTTCAGTATCATCATAATGTTATTTTAAAATATTCCTAAATTCTTAAAAAGAATGGAGAAAAAGTTTTTTTTTAACCTTATGAATTTCCTTTGTAGTTAAAATGATTTAAATTTTTTTCATCCGCTAATGTATGTTTTGGAAGAAAAGCGATTTGTTTCATATTGATTTATTGTTTAAATGACTGAAAAATGTAAAAAACTCATTTATTAAATGAAATATGTTTTATCGATTTACACAGTTTTATGTGCGGGAGAAACATAAAGAAATAAATTCGATTTGGTAATTTTTTAAAACTGCATAAATAGATTTGAAAAAAAAAAAAAAAATAAAAATCGATTTAGTCAACTGCTTTAATAACTTTTAAAACCTTAATTAAATTACAAAAATGTTAAAACAGTTCTAAAAGGAGTAATAATATTAAGTTTTTAAATTTCTAATAATAGTAGTAAAATTTTGATTAAGTTTAATAAATTTCTGCAATGATAACCGTTTTCAAACAATTCTTTTTTTCTGCGTGTAGCAATTTTTTTAATATGGTCGACATGGGTTTTCATTATAAATTTGAATTATGCGTTTGCGTAAATTTTATATAATCTGCTTTTTTAGAAAAAAAAAAAAAAAAACAAATTGCCTTAATAAATAAAATTTGTCACACACTTACTAAGAATGATAGGAAAAATATTTTTAATAATTTTTATAACGTGTAGTTATGTCTTGTGTGTTTTCGTTTTGGGCTGATTGATTACAGTAGTCTGAGTGGGATCTTAGAAAAAATTTAAATACGCTAATACGATCAACGATGGGTGGGTTTCGAAGCAATATTCCCACTAACATTAGGGAAATGTTTGGGCATTGTTATCTATCAATACCTTTTTCCTTTATTGGTATACCCCCAATTGATAGCATTTTAGAGACATTTCTTATGTTACGCTATTTCATTCCTACGAAATAAAGTTAATATAAAGGAAGTCTATATAAATTTGTTGTAGTTAATTAGAGTTAAGAAAGAGAAGGTCACAAAACCCCTCCGACTGGTCGCTAGCGATGTAAGGCTCTCTCAGACCTCTTACTCTGTTTTTCAGTATTGCTCCTTAACTTTGATATTTTTCAATATCAGTCAAATTGCATTCGCACTTGCACACTCATTTCTAAATGATGCTATTTAGAGTTATCACTGTCAATTTGTACCAATTGATAAAGCATGAACTAACCCAAACTGTATCATGGTAAAGATGTCTGGCGATCAGTCATTGTAGTATATGACCTATTCGTTCCCATATTTCAATTAGTGTAGTTTTGCTACTAAAGTTGTTGAGTTATGATTTCGCTATAACTAAAATATTCGAAGATATTTTGTGCTCGAAATAAGTCAGGAATTATTAAATTTCCTATACTTAAAAACCTTGCACAAACATTTTGAATTTATGTAAAAACCTATGTGTAGAACATAGATTAGTGTGTGTTCAAATTAAAACATGAGGTTATGAGACAAAATCACAACTTATTGCAAATTGTTTTTAAAAACGAGATCAATTTTTATTTATGTCAAATAAATGAATAAATAATAACCTTTAATTGGGTATAATTAGTTTTACCATAGTACAAAAACTAGTTATTTTATAGTGTTTGAAGTATGACAAAGACACTTCAACCTGTCCTTTATCAATAACAAAAATTAAAAAGTTTCTCAAATTAGTTAAAATATGATTCATTTATCTTAAGCCTAAGAATATTTGTAAAATTAAAATAAATAAATTATATTTTAATTTACTAAAACATAAATTGAAAAATGGTACTTTTTAAAATATCTCACAGATATAGTAATACAGTAACAAATCATTTTTAAATAATGAAATATTTATTAATATAAAGCAAAATTTGTTGAAAACTAAAAAATTTGCATTCATGATGTGATTTTGACAAACATTATTTGTATGTCCTTTAAAAAAAAGAAAAAAAACTACAATTTGCTATTGCATTTTAATTCTTTTTTAATTGTTGTTAGCAGACAATTTAAAGCATATTTCCAAGAAAATAAATAGAAAAATCTATCTAAAATCGAATAAAGAAAAACCATTAATACTTTTCTAAAACTAGTCAAGTGGAAGTGTTATATTCGGATGCAACGAATCCTTTATACCCTTCACAAAATCTACATCTCATAAATATATAAACATATTGGATTTATCTCTTATCAAAATATTTGCCTTAAGCTGGAAATATAATTAATATTTGTTAACCCTTTCGCAAATTTGTTGCTTTATGGCAACACGCACCTTTTGGTAATTTTCCAATAGCTAAGCTAATTTCTGTTTTAGATTTTTTTGGATTATTATTTTCTAAGGTTTTTTCCAATAACTTTAAAAAAAATTAGTTGTTTTTAAATTTAATTAACAAAATTTTTAGTTTAAAAAAGTGTCGCTTAAAATGTTTTTATTGGATCAAAAATGCCACTTGTAATTTTATTAAAATTATATATATATATATATATTTATTATTTAGTTTCAAAAAAAAAAAATTTAAAAATTCTCTTCAAGATTTGCATTTTTGTGTTTTCGATTCCACCCCAAAAATCCCATTTTTTATATCATTAAATTGAATAAAAATTGCCAATACTAGAACCAAAATAATAATAATAATAATAATAATAATAATAATAATAATAATAATAATATTGGAATTTTTGGTCCAGCCGTTCAATTTTGGCACTGCAAACCATGAGATCGGAAATTTGTAACATCAAGAGTTCCCGAAAACTTTTTGGGTATATGACTTAGGAAGATCGATCAGACCATCTGTGTTGAAGAGCTAAATAAAGGAGAGATATACAAAATTATAAATTACGTTTCAGTTTTCTACCTACATTTTTTTTCGAAAAAGATACCTAAAAATTTGATATTTTAAACTTGCATTAGCTGTTTTAAGAGTTTCTAACTTTTCGACACTAAAACACAATTCCACTAAACATGATAAGCCATCTAAAACACAGTTACAGTTAAGTGAAAACTTATTTTTTCACAAACAAAAAAATAATAAAAAATAAAAAAGGCTTTATTGGAAATCATTCGTCTTACTTAATAACATATAGGGGAATAAGTTACGAATTCCATTTCCTGAAAATTTGTAAGTTAAATAGATGATGTTTACAGAGAACACAACGGTGGAACGCTGAAGAATGCTGATGATGCATTCCATTCTGCCCAGTGTCCAATAAAACTTTTACAATATATTTTTCTACAACTATTCAATGAACTTAAACCGAAATACAAAAATTCTAAAAAAAAAAATAAAAAATAAAATATAAAAAAATATGCCCATATTAAAACAAAATTCAAATAGATTCTAAGAGGACACGAACAATGGCTTGAAGTTTTGTGATCTAAAACACTTCCGCTAGACTATCTGTACCCATAGAAAAACATGTGAGCAGAATAAAAATCAATTTACAACACTATATTTAAAATTCAATAAGGCTGAAGAAGTATAATATTTTTTTACACAAATCAAAGTAAAACTATGTTTTACTTTGATTTTAACTAACATTTCAAAATTGCAAATTTTTGTTTGAAAATAAATGACAAAACAATTGCTCGAAGTCTTAGCCAAGAATCGAACTCAGGACCTAAAGTCTTTCAGTCACAAGCTCCACCATTCTTAAAAGAATTTCGATGAATTTCAATACCAAGATATTCGAGACTATATGACACATATGTGTTGTAAGAGAAATGTATTTATTGAACTATGGACTTGAAAAAATCCATTACCCATATCCAGATGAACAGACAGATAAACATAAATTCTCCAATTGTTATTTTTAATTTGAGGCCCTAGATATATATTTTGAGGCTTTCGTATAAAATGGCAAACTTATGTATACCTTCCGTTTATGTGAAGGGTATAAAAAAACTATGTATTTATAAAACTCTAATAAAATATATGTATGAATGTATATATGTATGTATGTATGTATATATCTAATAGAAAATCTAAAGTACAGTCATGCTTACGCTAGGGACTTTCTTAAAATATATAAATGTATATGAATAATAGATTGGAATCAGTTTGTGTAGAGAAAAAATATGAAAAATAATTAAATATTTTGGTATATTTTTTAAAAACATAACAGTTCCGAAGCAAAGGATATTATAATTGTTCAAAAAATTAACCGTCGACTAAATGGTTGTTGAAAGGTTTTTTACATAAGACATTCAATATAACAGAATTTAAAAAAAAATTAAATTATTTCTGCTTTAAGCTTTTACTGTGCAAGTATTATTTTTATTTATATATTTTTTCTCTATTGGTACATGTAAAATATTTAAGACTTACATATGGAACATAACCATATACAAATACAAACATCATCATCGCTATCATCAGCGTGAGTATCTTTGTACCAGAATCAGCATCATCATCATGGAACACCAAGAATTTCAATAAAAGAAATAGATCAAACAAAAAATGAGACAAATAAATAAACAAATGAACATGAAAACGACATGACATACATGTTAAAGCAACAAGAACAATTATTATTATTTTTTTATATACACACATGACAGTTGTATATAAGTTGTAGTATTTCAATATATTTTTATTTTATACACATCCATACAATTGTATTTAACAAACATGCTGTTACAGATTTAATAGTAATAATATTGGAAAAAGGGTGTCTCAAGAATATGTGAGACTTGGAATTGAAAAGCAAAACTATAAAGAAAAATATTTAAAAAATAGCTCTAGTTCCCAATAATAGTTTTAAAAAATGGCTTTAATTCCAACGAAATTTAGTATATATTTTCATAGTTTCAAAAGAGTCAAAATATACAAAATATATTTCCTATTTTTAGGTCAATTAATATCAAAAGATTTCTTATTTTCAGACCCCCAAAAGATAATAAAGTCTGTAGTCAATCAGTAATTACAGTAGAACTTTGGTATACAAATTAAGTTTGTTAAATTACACATTTTTTACACACCCGTTTTATTTGTTTAATATATTTTCCTTATTTTTATTTGAATTTATTTTATAGTAAAAACTACACAATACTCTTATTGGTATTTTTATAAAATAAATAAAGAAAATATTCACAAATGTACTTGTACCCCCTTTTTAAAAATGTATGTGTGTAAGAGATTTATTCAGTTTTCTCTCTATGATGATCACAAATATTGACTTTAAATGTAATTTATTTTGCAAGTTTGTGTATGTGTATAGAATTTAAATAAATATTTCCTCTATGATAGGAGTATGTGTGTTTTAGAATTAATTTGAATTTTTTAATAATTTTAATTGAAAAATATACTTTGTTTTCTTAATTTAAAAACACAATATTTATTAATAATTTCTACAAAATAATTGAGATAAGTTGAAAGATTCTAAACAAAATTTGATGGTATAAATAAAAATAAAAATAATAATACCGGAAAACAAAATAAAAACTTTATCACTTTATTTTATTTTTATTAAAAATTTTTCTTATATCAATTAATTAATAATAATTAATTTCTTATATAAAATAAACAAATAAATCAGTTCTACTTCAGTTTTGGTTTAACTTTCGTTCTGTTCCAGCTCAATTCTAGTTGAGTTTTTTTCCACTTCTAGTTCAGTTCAGTTCTAGACCAGTTCTAATTCAGTTCTAGTTCAGCTTAAGTGCAGTTCCATTTCAGTTCTAGTTCAGTTATAGCTGAGTTAGAATTCAGCTTCAGTTAGGTTCTAGTTTAGTTCTAATTCAGTTTTAATGCAATTCTAGTTTTACTTTAGTTTCAGTTCTACTTCAGTTCTGGTACAGTTCTATTCTGGTTTTAGTTCAGTTTTGGTTCAGTCCTATTTCAGTTCTAATTAAGTTTTAGTTCAATTCTAGTTCAGTTCTAGTTCAGTCCTAGTACAGTTTTAATTCAGTTCTAATTTACTTATAGTTCAGTTCTACTGCAATTCTAGTTCAGTTTTATATAGCTCAATTAGAGTTCAGCTCTAGTTGAGTTTTGGTACAGTTTTAGTTCAGTTCTAGTATATTTTAAGTTCAATTCTAGTTCAGTTTTATTACAATTCTAGTTCAATTCTAATTTAGTTCTAGGCTAATTCTAGTTTAGTTCTAGTTCAGCTCAAGTTCAGTTTTAGTTCAGCTTTAGTTTTCTTTTACAGTTCATTATTTAAATTTTTAGTATCTATTATATAAATCAAAACGTTTCTTAAACTTTTCGTGCATAATAAGTTCTTGTTAATTTATTCTCTTTAAATCTTTAATGCCGGTCATAAACTTTAAATGATTTTTCACTTTAGTGCGGTCAAAATTTTATTTATGCTGGTGAAGTGTAAAATATTGAAAAGCAAAAATACCACAAAATACTTTCTAAAATAAACAAAGTAAAAGCTTTAGAAAAATATTAACACAAAATAGTTTATAGTATAATATTTTTAAAAGTCAATGGCCAGTAGAAGAAAGCAATACAAATATTTTTTTTCAAATTGTTTATATATTCATTCCCTGTGAAAACAAACACACTTTTATAAATTTTTCTCAAGCAAATATGAAATGAATACCAGTTTTTTAACTATAGATGATTATTTTCTATAAGCATACCTAAAGCCCCTAAAAGTATGCTATAAATATATTTTGTTTTACAAATAAACATAAAATTGATATTATAACCACGTTTCGCTGCAATGCAGACGCGAATTGTTATTATTGTGTAGCAAAGTTCTGGTTTTTCCATAAATATTTTTAGCCGTTTTTTATCTTTTTCTGTTTTTGAAAGTAATGGTGAAAAAAAGCGTGTAGAAATTAATTTCCAAACCAACCAGTAACCTCTTACATTAACAAAGAAATGGTCAGCCAACAGTCGTGTTGGTTTGGTTTTTTATTCTGGTAACAATTTTTTTTCTTCAGACTAAAGAGCAGTTTTTTTGATTGTTTTATTTTATAGCATTTTTTTAAAGCTTTTTGCTGCCAATCCCTTAGGAGTTTTATGACTCGAGCTATGTTAACATCTAGTAAAACGGCTGTATAATAAAACATTAAGTAAAATGATAGAAAATGATAATATTTGTTCATATTGCAACCACCGGGGAGCAATATTTGTGCAAGTTTCATTTTTTCTTACTTGTTATTGTTTCCTTTATTTTACTCCAAAAAGTAAGTTTTGATCTTTAGTTGTTTCTTTATGCTTTTTTCGTTCTTTTATTTTGGTAAGTAACAAAACTTTTGTTCAATTATGTTTATCCTTAAGGAAATGCTAATGGTATTTGTTCTAATGTATGTTCTTGTATGAACGCTTATTTTCTGGTTGGCCAGCCATTTGACAGAGTTTATGAGTTGCAGGCAGAAAAGAAGGAAAAAATACAATAAAAATTAAGTAAAACTTAACTTGAATTAGTAAGAGGAAACTTTTTCAAGATAAATTGTGCCATAGAAAAACAAGCCTTAAATCATGTTTAAGTTTTTAAAAGTTTGCTCGTAATCGAAAAAAAAGATAATTGCTAAAAATAGACAAACAAAATTAAAAATATTTATAGCAAATATAAATATTTACAAAAAAAAAAAAAAAACAATCAGGAGAGATAAAGTTAGTCAAACCCGATGATATGATATCCTACACTATTTTTTATGTGCACCAAAGTACGTGGAGACCTGTGGCCAATTATGGACCGATACTTGTATTAGGAGTAAAATAAATCATGTTAATAAAGAATATTAGCAATAAGTATTTATACGCATTTATGCATTTAAATTGATTACCCAAAGAGAGCCTTATAAGATACTCGTAGCTATACAGAGTAAATTATGTTATGGTAAGATAGCTATGTATCATAAAATTTGGTACTGTACTTTTTACTTACACAAAATTTATTTGTGTCGTATATTAACTTGATACTAATATATGTATGAGATTTATGCACGTTTAAGAGATTTTTGGAAGAGTCGTTTATTTGAGAGCTTCGCAATTACGGGCCGGTCTTCATGAAATTTGGCAAAGAGATTGATATTTACACAACACTTCTTTGCACCGAATTTCATTGACATATATTGCCTCTCGGACATGATTATAAGTGCATTAAATATAGCAATATAGAATATAATAGAACTGAACTAGAACTGAACTGAACTGAACTAGAACTGAACTAGCACCGAACTAGAACTGAACTAAAACTAAACCAGAAATGAACTAGAACAGAACTGAAAATGAATTAGAACTGAATTGGAACTGAACTAAAACTGAACTAGAACTGAAAAAAACTAACACTAAACTAAAAACGAACCAGAACTAAAACTGAACTGGAACTGAACTAGACCTGAACTAAAACTCAACTAAAACTGAACTAGAACTGAAGTAAAACTGAACTAGAACTGAACTAAAACCGAACTAGAATTGAAAACAACCCAAACTAAACTAAAAATGAACCAGAACTAAAACTGAACTAAAACCGAACTAAAACTGAAAAAAACTAAAACAACTAAAAATGAACCAGAACTAAAGAGAGATGATCAAATTTGTGAGATGGAAAAAACGAATCAATAAACTAGAACAACAGATTTTATGTAAAAACATCGAAATAAAAAACATAACAAACACACAAATGTCTGCTTATGATGTTGTAAAAGCAATTGGCACATCGATTAACATAAACAAAGAAGATGTATACAAAAACAATAAGATAATAGAGTTTTCAACACTAAGTAAAAACGAAAAATTCATGAATAAAATTGTAAGACATAGAGTGGATTCCAAATCTATAAATATTAACGAAGAAAACAATGTTTCTCAAACCCCCAAATACATATATATAAACGATGTACTGACATTTAATAACAGACGTCTTCTATGGCTTGCAAAAATTAAAGCCAAAGAGGCGAATTGGAAATTTGTTTGGGTTCGCAATGGGAATATATTTGCCCGCAAAAGCTGTTAACTCTCCTTTTTTCACCATAGATAACACTGCAGATATTGAATCAATCAGCAACACAGTGTAAAATTGATTTGCATTACATACTTATTTTTTAACTTATTTTTTCTTTTCTATTAAATAAAAATGAATAATATTATAAAGCAAACATTAAATAATTTCAATGACATTAAAAAAGACTTTTTAAGTTATCCCATATCACTAATATGTATGAAGATTCGTTCACTTAGACTCAACTTCACAACCTTTATCTCAACAATAAACAACATAATAACCAAAATAAAAATAATAATTTTAGTAGAAACAAATATAACCGATAATGAAAACACATTCTACAATATTAAAGGTTTCAATTCTGTCTTTCTCAATAGAGAGAATAGAGGTGGAGGGATTGCAGTGTATATTTCAGAAGGTTTAACGTTTAATCATATTGTTGTAGCAGCTAGCTCTTTATAAATAATACAATTAGATATTAATATCAATAACAAAATAACTACTCTCTTATCTATTTACCGTCCCCCCACACAAGCATTCCATCATTTATCAAAGAACTCGATATAATAATAAACAACATAAAGAAAAAGATATTATACTAGTAGGAGACGTGAACATTGATTTGTTAAGAGAAAGTATCACAACAACAACTTACCTTAACATGATTATGAGCAATGGCTTAGAATGTATGATAAACGAGAGCACACGTGAAGATCCGAAGAGAAATACAAGCACGTGCATCGATCATCTATTCATAAAAAATAATAAAACAACATCAAAAACAAAGACATATGCTGGAATAATAACAACAACAATATTGGACCATTATTCCTTATTTTGTTGTGTTGATGAAGAAGTAAACAATCAGGGCAAGGAAAACCTTTTAAAGCAGGGACCACAATTTTACAATTATAAAATAAATAAACAAATTCGCGATACAAATTGAAATGCGTTTATACAACAAACATCCAATCCAAATAATTTGTTTAATAATATACAAGAAAGATTTAATGAAATATATAACAAATCAATAAGGAAAGAAAAAAATATAAAAAAAAGTCATTAAATCCCTGGATAAGTGAAGATATTGTGAAAGCTTGTGATTTTCTGGATAAAATTTTTAAAAAATGGCGCAATAATCGAAAAAACAAAATATATGAAAGCGAATATAAAACTTTTAGAAATCAATTGAATAAAACAATTATTTTTGAAAAAAATAAATATTATAAAAATAAATTTATTGAAAATCGATACGATATGCGAATAACGTGGCAATTAATAAATGAATTAATTGGTAAAAAATCTACAAATATTGATGATTTTATAATGAAAAATTTTAAAAATGAAGACCTAACTAATATAACAAACAACTTCTCTTTAAATTTCAATGCAAATATCAAAAAAATTATACACTGCTGCAACATACAGACAATAAAAACTTCAAATATTCCCGTGACTAACATTATTTATGTTGAATATACAAACGAAGAAGAAATTTACAATATTTTAAAAAATATAAACATTTGAAAAGGGGCCGGGCTGACGGAATACGACCGAAAGATCTTAAAATAGATGCTACTTTTTTGACACCAATTTTTACAACATTAATAAGTTTTAGTTTAGAACAAGCAATTGTGCCAAGTCTGTTTAAAACATCAATAGTTAGGCCAATATATAAAAATGGCGTTAAATTGGATGTTAATAATTATAGGCCAATAGTTATTTTGTCTGTCGTGGAAAAAATCCTTGAGGAAATAATAGTCAGAAGACTAACAAACTTTTTGCAAAAGTATAAAATCATCAATAAAAATCAGTTTGGATTCCAAAAAGGTAAAAATATTAACAAACTTTTAGGAAATTTTTCAACTTATATAAATGAATGCCTAAGCAAACATATGCATATATTAGCTTTATTTATCGATTTCAGTAAAGCATTTGATACTCTTTCGCATAAGAAATTATTAGCGATACTAGAGAGAAATGGTATAAGAGGAAATTTACTATAATGGTTTAAAAGCTATTTAAATTGCAGAAACTTCTACGTAAAAATCAATAATAAATTAAGCAACAAAATGTCATATGATTGTGGGGTACCGCAAGGTTCAAAACTTGGACCCATATTGTATATAATATATACAAATGACATGCTCAAATGTTTAAAAGAAGGAACATCCTTCGCATATGCCGATGATACCGCAAACGCAAAAAACAGAACTGGATATAGCAACCAGATGAAGCCATGACAATGGTCTTATCATCAATGCAAATAAAACCAAAATAATGCATATTAAACCACCACACATTGCAGATTCAAATATAGAAATCAAATTTCACAACACAGACTGCTTACACAGAAATATCTGCAATAATACACAGGCTAAAATAACACTTCTTGTTCCACTATAGAAAAAACCAATTCCTATAAATATTTAGGAGTAATCATTGATAACACATTTAAATGGAAAGCACATATTAAAAACTTACAAAAAAAAACTCAGAAAGGCGTCATATATACTTTATCATTTAAGCAACTGCGCTCCTTACAGTGTACTCCGCCAAGCGTACTTCTCACTAGCCGAATCATATATCAGACACGGAATAACAGCATGGGGAAATGTCAGATATAATAGCACACTACAAAAAACCTAAGACAGCCTGCTTAGAATCTTATGGAAAAAACATCACCATAACTACCAGAACAATCCCAACACCAATACCGATTCCACCAATGTTCCTCAAACAAACAGCTTGGCAAAACACCTGAATATTATGAATGTCAACAACATATACCACACAACACTTATCGATTCTTGCAAACAATTGATCACACACATAACACAAGAATAAAATCACAAGGAAGATATAAAGTCCAACGTTTTACAAAAGAGTATGGCCGAAACACACTGCCCGTCGTATTGCCCACTGTTCTAAACAAAATACCCATAAATATACTAAATACCAAAAATAAATACATAAAACACAAAGACATTAAAAATTACTTAATAAATTTGCAATGAACACTCGTTGGATTTAATATATAGTAAATTATTATTAAAATTTCCTCATAAGCATGTGCTTTGCGGGATAATATTATAAAATTCACTAAAATAAACAAGATTTAAAATACATAAAATTAAAAATATAATAATAAATAAATTAAATAAATCAAATTAAAATAAACCATATAAATTAAAATAAAATATATGAAAGCCCGAATATTAAAACCTCAGCACCTGGAGATGTGTATATGAATTAAATTTTCCAGCAATGAAGTAACTTCAACATAAGCCGAGGACAACCCAACTTATATTTTAAACTGTATTTTTCTTTTAAATTTTTTAAAATATTAATATAAAATGTTAATCTATTGAATTGTAAACAACAAATGTAAATAAATATATAAAAGAACTAAAAAAAAAAATGAACAGGAACTGAACTAGAACTGAACTAGGACTAAAAAAAACTAAAACTAAACTAAAAACCAGAACTAAAACTGAACTGGAACTGAACTAGAACTGAAGTAAAACTAAACTAGAACTGAACTAAATCCCAACTAGAACTGAAAAAGAAACTAAAACTAAACTAAAAATGAACCAGAACTAAAACTGAAATGGAACTGAACTAGAACTGAACTAAAACTGAATTAAAACTGAACTAAACTTCCATCTAAATTCTAATTCAATTTAGTATTCATTGCAAATGGTCGAATTTTATATAAGATCTACAAAAAACGTTTAAAACTCGTATAAAGTGAAATTCTGAATAAAATTTAAAACTATACACAGATAAAACAACTTACGTCTAACAATTGTGTGAAAATAATTCAAAAAATATTTAAAACCAAACTGCTTTAAAAGTAAATCTGAAACTACAAAATAAAATAAATAAAAATGTTAAAATACTTGTTTATAAAACATAAAAGTGAGTCAATAATTTTATGTAACCAGTGCAAAAAAGAAATTATAACAACAAAGTACAAATGTTTCAACTGTAACTCAAATTATCATTTAACTACATGTTCACCCCTCTCTGAAAGCACATATCAGGAAATATATGGTGAAAGAAAAACTTTATGGAAGTGCCATATATGCAAATCACGCAGTCGATGTCCCAACACACTCTACCAAGCTGTTGTTTTTGATGGCAAAAACAATAAAAAATAAGCAAGAACAGATGATGACGAAGGAAACTCAGAAAATGACCAAGCCAAAAATTCAAAGCGTAAATCTCATTAACTTCTGTAAACTGTAAACTGTATGCAGATATCGCAGAGTTGAAATTTGATTTAAAAGAGATTTAAGACTCAATGGATAAACTTGCAGCCAAAGTAAATAATGCTATAACACAATCAATCACTACATTAACAGATCAAGTTACATGAGAAAGTTAAACAGAGAGATAAACAAATCAACAATATGAAAAAACGAATTAATAAATTAGAACAACAATTGATAAATAAGAATATAGAAATAAAAAACATAACAAATACACAGCTCTCTGCTTATGATATAGTCAATGCAATTGGTACATCGATCAATGTAAACATAAACAAAGAAGATGTAACCAAAGCGTATCAAATAAAAAACAAAACAAAGTTACTATAGAATTTTTTACACTAAGCAAAAAAGAGGAATTTATGAAGAATATTGTACGACATCGAATTGATGCAAAAGTTTCAAACACTAATAAAGAAAATATCGTTAACCAAACCCCAAAATATATTTACATTAATGATGAATTCATATTTAACAACCGTCATCTGTAATAAGATTTATTAAATTAATAATTTACAATATATTTAATTTAGGAATTGTTTTGTCTTATTTAATTTGTTAGTTGCTAATAAAATATTCTAAATAATAAATAAATAATAATAAGTGGAACTGAACTAGAATTGAACTACAACTGCACTAGAACTGAACTAGAGCTGAATTAGAATTGAGCTAGAACTGAACTAGAACTGAACTAAAGCTGAACTAGAACCGAACTAGAACTGAACTTGAACTGAAATAGAATTGAGCTAAAACTGAACTAGAACTGAATTGGAACTAAACTAGAACTGAACTAGAATTGAACTAGAACTGAAGTAAAATTGAACTAGAACTTAACTTGAATTGAACTACAACTGAACTTGAACTAAACTAGAGCTTAAATAGAACTGAACTAGAAATTAACTAGCACTGAAGTAGAACTGAACTAGAATTGAAATAGAATTGAACCAAAACTTAACTAGAACTGAACTAGAGCTAAACTAGAACTGAACTGGAATTTAACTACAACTGGGCTAGAACTGAGCTAGAGCTGAATTAGAATTGAGCTAGAACTGAACTAGAACTGAACTAGAGTTGAACTAGAACCGAACTAGAACTGAATTTGAACTGAAATAGAATTGAGCTAGAACTGAACCAGAACTGAATTGGAACTAAACTAGAACTGAAGTAGAATTTAACTAGATCTTAAGTAGAATTGAACTAGAACTTAAATTGACTTGAACTACAACTGAAATCGTACTAAACAAGAGCTGAACTAGAACTGAACCAGAACCGAATTAGAAGTTAACTAGCACTGAAGTAGAACTGAACTTGAATTGAACGAGAATTGAGCTAGAACTTAACTAGAACCGAAATAGTATTGAACAAGAACTAAACAAAAATTGAAATAGAACTGAACTAGAACTGAATTGGAACTGAACTAGTACTGAACTAGAATTGAACTAGAATTGAACTAGAACTGAACTAGAACTTAACTAGAATTGAACTACAATTGAACTAGAACTTAATTAGAATTGAACTAAAATTGAACTCGAAATAAACTAGACCTGAACTAGAATTGAATTGGAACTGAACTAAAACTCAACTGAAAATGAATTAGAAGTCAAATAGAACTGAACTAGAAATGAACTTGAATAGAATTGAAGTAGCACCGAAATAGGGCTGAAGTAGAAATGAACTGGAAGTGAACTTAAACTAAACAAAAACGAAACTAGTTTCTTAAAGCTATTGTTTCTTTTAGTAATTTTTATCTTTTTTACTATATTTTAATTTTTTCTAATTTTATTTATTTGCATTTTATTATGACAGAAATATACATCTACTTTTTTCACTAAAATCTTTAAATGAACATTTTGTGTATTTCCCTCATTTTTTAATTTTATAATGTCTTTCCTCCCTAAGATCCCTACTTACTCATTTATTTTGTATTTGTGCTGTTATTACCGTAGAGTAATTTCGGATATTATCTACAATTGTTTCACATAAAAATTTACTTTTATTATCAAAAACAATGTTGCTAACAACAGCAAAACGAAAACAAACTCTTTAAATTTTATAACAATTTTTTTTTACTTTTATTTTTTTTTCTTTTCTTTAAAAGAAATCTTAGCCTTTTTTATTTCAGAGAGAGGAGTTTTAAACAGTTAGTCAGTCATCCATGAAGTTTAGCTGAATTGAAACTGTTGCTGCTGCTGTTGGCTGTTTGTTCTAATGAAAGCTGAATATTGTTGCTGGCAATAATGATGAAGCATTTTTAATGAAAACTGCTATATTAAGGTCATTAGAAATATGAGTACAAGTGATGTGTTCGTTTAAGTGTTTAGTGTATGAATTAGAGTACTCTGATGTTTGTGTGTTTGAATTTCAGATTTAATGTTCCAGTTAAAGTGTTTGCGTGTGTATGACTAAGTATGTTGCTTTCTCTATCTAAAAGTGTGTTACGTGCAGTAAAAAGTTTTTTTCTTTTTTATATATACTAATCTGCTCATTTCTTTGTTGCTGGTTTTATTTTAGTCGTAGAGTTGCTTTCTGTAAATTTAATGAGTTTATATAGACACAAGAGATTTTCTTTTCAAGATTGGCAATGAAGTGTAAAATGCATGTTATAGAAAAGATTAAATATTAAAATTACTTAAACTTAGTGGATTTGCAACCGAAATATCTACTTGAGTAGTGTTTTTGAAAGTAAAATATTTTTTGTGAAATTTACATTGACTTAAGAACCTTAGGGGTAGTTTCTAATAGGAAATATGAATGTTAATGAAAAAGTGCCATGAAAATGAGTTAAATTATAAAATGAAAGAAAATTAAAATTTTAAAAGAATTTAAGAGTTTAAGTATTTCATTAATAAAATATAAATTAAATGTAAATCTTCTATAGCAAACTTCCCAGCTGACCCGCAAAGTAAAGTAAAGTAAATAGGGCTGTACACACAGAAAATTTTCTTGCCGTAATTCTGGGAGAGAAGAAGGGAATACTAAGCATTGGTATTCTCTTTAACTCTCTCGCCTATGAACTGAGAATTGCAGCAAGAAAAATTGCTGTTTGTAAACGCCGAATGAGATATATTTGTTATACAAACAATTAAAAATAAAGCATACTCTTCGAAGTTATTAATACAAAATCAAGGCGTATGATTAATATTTGTAATATTACGTATACGTTTTTAAATGAGAGTTGGAAACATTTTATTTAAAAATAGTATATATTTTTTATTAATTAAATTAAAGGCAGCTATTAAGAGGCAAACAGTATATATACAAAATGTTTTAGCACTTCACTTCCTTTCTTTTTTACTGGCCTTCTGAAAGAGAAGAAGGCAATACGAAGCATTAATATTCTCTTTAACTCTGTCGCCTACGAACTGAGAATTTCAGAAAAAAAAATTGCTGTGTGTAAACGCCGTATGAGATATATTTATTATTTGTTTTAAATATGTAGTATACGCCCTCGTTTCTTATCATTACACAAACAATTAAAAGTAAAGCATACTCTTCGGAGTTATTAATAAAAAATCAAGGCGTATGATTAATATTTGTAATATTACGTATACGGTTTTAAATGTGAGTTGGAATCATTTTATTTAAAAATAATATACATTTTTTTATTAATTAAATTATAGGCAGCTATTAAGAGGCAAACATTATATATACACAATTTTTTCGCACTTAAGTTGCTTTCTTTTTTAATGACCACCAAAATGTTTTAAAGTTTTCCCTTTAATCCTCTTCAAATATTTTTGAACATAAGTTTCACATTAAATTGACATTGATAATGTTTGTCACATTGTCATGTTATTACTATCACTGGCTTAAGTGACTAAAACACAACAAATAATAAATGCAAATACTATTAAATTTAATATTTCAATAAGTGACACAACACACATATACTTTTTTACATTCTGCACTTTGCTTAAAACCTGACATTTATATGTAGCAACATATAATAACAGACATTATTGCTATTGCAGCAGAAATTATTTGAGGTTGCAGTAAAGAGCCCTACAAAATTATTCATAGGAAATTTTCCACTAGAGATGTTTTAACTATAAAAATGTCATATGTAAATAATATAATACCATAAGTTGCATATGGCTGTATGATGTGGGCATTACCAAAAGTATTCCAAGGCATTAAGTAAAATGAAGGTTCTTAGAAAAGATATAAAATTAAAAAAAAAAAAAATACGTGCTCCACAAAAGCTAATAATTTTTCGTGGAAAATAGTTTATGAAAATTCAAAGGCAAAAGAAACAAGAAAATGTAAATTTTAAAATAGTCAAAATATATTCACTTAAACTAGGTCATATATCTATTTTTAATCATTTGACTAAGAGTATGAAATTGTAGTAAAAAACAAAACTAAGTAAAAACTTAAGTGCAGCTATAATACGAAGGGAATAAAATAATATTAACAAGAAGCTAAAGAATCGCAGAATCAGAACGGAACTAGAACTGAACTAGAAATAAATGAGAATTTAACTACAACTAAACTAGAACTGAACTAGAATTGAACTAGAACTGAAATAGAACTGAACTAGAATTGAACTAGAACTGAACTAAAATTGAACTACAACTGAACTAGAACTAAAACTAGAATTTAAATAGAACTGAAACAGAATTGAATTATAACTAAATTATAACTGAACAGGAACTGAAGTAGAACTTAAGTAGAAACTAAAGTATAAGTGAACTATAACTGAACTGGAACTGAACTAGAACTGAACTAGAACGACAAATGAACCAGGACTGAACTAGAACTGGGTTTTATTTCTTTTTTCATTGACTGCATAGCACTATATGACTCATGTTTTTTATGTTTTTTTTTTCACAAGTAATTTGTTTTTTTTTTTTTTTTGTATATTTGTTTGCAAAATAGTTTCTTTAAAACTTTTTTTAATATTTTTGCACACTATTATTAGTGATGATTTCATTTATTTTTTTACTTTTTTTTGTCTTTTAGTTTGCGTTTTTGAAACATTTTTCAATACTTTTTAGAGAAGCTTACATAAAACACAACCGTTTGCAATGAATAGTAGAACTAAACGAGAACTTAAATACAACTGAACTAGAACTCAACTACAAAATGAATTAGAACTGATCTGAATTAGAATTAGTTTTCCGTCAAATGAAACAAACCGTAATAATTTATATAAATTATATATATTTCCTTTCCACCTTAGAAACCAGGAAGCTTACTTTTATAATAATATAATCTTTAATACCATGTAAGATATTAAAAGGGCACCATGCAATATATTTTAACATTCCTTGTATCGTCGCTAAATATACAAAAGGCCGTAACCGCACTATTTAATTTTTACAACGGAACTAAAAACTTTGTGAAGTTGGAAAAGATTAAAAACACAGTTTTTGGTTTTTTGCTTTAAAATTCAGCAATTGAGTAATATTTTAATCGTTTATTTACACCAATATTAGATTGAGTATGAAAACCTTTTCAAGCCAAATATCTCTTAAATGGAACAAATTCTACTACTATTTCGTTTATGGAGTTGATGTTACGGCCTTTTGACTTTTATTAATATTGATGTAATGTTCAAGGATATGAATATGAAGTTTTGTGTATCGATATAATTTGGGTTAGTACATTATAGTCCAACATTTAATTTTTCACTGGTTAAATCCTTTTGCATTTAAGGTGACGATATGCATAAACGAAAAACACTCAAGCTGAAATTCATTAGAGTTGAATAGTTTAGGGCTTATACATAATCCTTTTGCCATTTAAGCTACTGCTGCTGCAAGCGTGTGTAGACGCCACAAACTCTTTGCAAACAAAATTGCAATAAAATCATAAAACCGGAAAATCCAAATGTATTATAAAAATGTTTGAGAAATTATTTTCTAAACGTTTTAGATTGTTATGGTTATTTATTTATGTTTCTAAAACATTTCTGTTATAACAATTTCTTTATTACTCATCTTGATAAGTGGTTTGAACTGTCGCCTCTAAAGAAAAATAAAGTAAAATATAATAGGAAAACACGAAAGAGCTTAAGAAAGGAAGGTAAATTATGAAAGTAGTAAAGGAAAATGTTAACATTATGGTCAACATCTTAATGCCGGCATGTGAGGCTAAAAAAAGAAAGAAAAAAAAAATAAACATGGTATCTACTAAAATTACAGTTTTGTTGAATGTGGCAATATGTTTTCTTTCATTTACAGTTTTTTTGTCACTCACATTATATAAAATCTCAAAAATAGTAAACATTTTGCACCTTTTGCTTTGACAACCTGAGTGCAACAATAGAACGATGAGTCCTTTTAACTCTCACACACACACACACTTACACTTATACACTCATATATTAAATGTTAAGTGATGGTGACTAACTGCTGAAGTGTTTGTGTATCTGGTGTAATTTTGTTCGTATATGTGTGAGTATTTGTGTTGGTATTGTACTATTGTTAATGTCAGTTTTACCGCTATTACCACAAGCAATTGTGTTGCATTCTATGTTACACTTGACTGCAACCACTGCTTGCTTTAGCTATACACTGTTGCTGCAGCTGGAAAGCAGCATTATATATTCCTTCCTTTCATAAGATTTTTTTGGCCAACTGCCAATCACATATATACCAAGTCACCAAGTGAAGACAATGAAAAAAATATGGTGGGGAAAAAACTCAAGCTGAACAATAAATTCAGTTTATTTTCTTGCCAATTGTTTTGCCAGAGTTAAAGTGTGGGTATTTTAATAGTCTTTTTTTCTACATTTGTAGAAAACATTTATTGTTTTTTGCTTACTTTTTTTATTCTTTACTTTGCCTTTGTTATAAAAGCTTGTAAAGGAAATTGTTTAATGAAAAATATAGCAATGTGTAGCTAGCTTTAAAGGTGTTGCATAAATTAATTTCTTTTTTTATTAAAGCACTAGCATAAATAAAAAAAATTCGAAGAGCATGGAAAGGAAGAAGAGTATATGGAAAATGCTAACAAAGATTAAATCAAGGGTTAATAAGTTCTGGAAATTGAAGAATGAAATTAAAGCTAATTTTAAAAATTCTGATTAAATTTCCTTTTTAAAAACAACATTTTTATACCCTAGATCACCACACATGGGGTATTATGCGTTTGTGTTAGTGTTTGTAATGCATAGAAAAAATTATCCAACACCAATCTTAAAGTATACCAATCGACTCAGAATCACTTTAACCGTCCGTCTGGCTGGTTAAACGGCTGGCTGTCCATGTAAACATTATGCACAAAGTACGGAATGCAATTTTAAAGATAATTCAATGAAATTTGGTATGTGGGACTTTAAGGATACAAAATCGGTTCACAATTTACCATAGCTCCCTTATAAATCCACTTCCAGGAGTCGCCCTAAAGTGCACAAAATCATCTTGATGTTAATATCAACAAATTATTCTTCATTTGTTTATAGTCACAGTTATAATATAAGTTCCCTTCGTGAATTTTTATGCACGTACATTATGGCGTAGGGTATCATGTAGTCGGACTCGACCAACTATATCTTTCTTTTTCTTTTTTCATATTGTTATGAGCTTAAAAAAGTGAAAACTTAACAGCTAAATCATTTTCTTTGAATTAAAGTCGTTGAAGTTGTAATGCAAAATTTGTTTAAAATATAATTAGTATTAATCATATGCTCCATTAGCCACAATACACTGGTGCATATTCTTATAAACGCATTTAAAATTTCTGTTTTACTTTGAGGTATATTCGTTTCTCTTAACCAAAAACTATGTTGTGCTGTTATAATAACTCGCGATATAACGATACTTTTTTATGCAAGAAATATTTGCTTCTTGTTTTCGTTGGTTTTTTTTTTAATTTAGCAATCAGAACATATTTATTGGTGATCATTTCAATTGAATTTCAGAAAAATTTGTCTAAAAAGTTATTGCAAAAATTATTAAAATAAAATTTAACAGTTCTATTTGTTAGTTTCACTTAAGTTGAGTTTCTCATGTCAACATTTCTGGTTACTGGAAATATTTCTTTGTTTTAATTGAGAAATTTCATCAGCTTAAATGATGCCCAAATGAAATTTTCTTACAGACCGAGAAAAAATTCAAATTCAAATTTCGTAATAAGGCTGTTTTAAAAGACAAATTGGATGAAAAATTGATCGTTCGGAAGGACTTATTAGAGGCTTTCTTAAGAAAGGGCAGAAATACGGAGTTCGGAAACCAACAAAAGGTAATCAAAAGTTAACCAGAAGGCAAATTAATAAAATAAACGAAGAAGCCACCCCCAATAAATTAAATGTTACAAAAATAAAAAATAAACTTGACCTTCCTGTCACTTTCAAATATGTCGCTTACATTTTGCGAAAAATAGAAGAAACCAAAATGTAAATCAACGCTAGAACAGCATCACAAGGAAAATCGTTTAAAATTTGTTCGCAAATACATAAAATATATAGTTCAGTGGAATGAAGTAATCCCTTCTGATGAAAAGAAATTCAATTTGGACGTTCGCGATTCATATTTTTGCTATTGGCATGATTTGGAATCGCACGAAATTCGTATGTTGAAACGCAATTTCGGTGGAGGTAATGTTATGGTTTAGGCAGCCTTTTCTGCTGCAGGAAAATAAAAAAATATTTTTTTCCAACTAAAATGAAAAAATGGATGAAGAGTGAATTTTATAACGGAATAACGCTGCAATGCTTGTCTCAAACCAATCTAAATCGTGGTTTAATGAACATAGTATTCCACTATTGCACTACTGCCCGGCTTGCAGTCCGGATTTAAATCCAATGATGAATCTGCGGGGGTACATGGCTTGTAAAGTTAAGTTTCACACTATTACTCTTAATAACTCTTCAAGTGTAGACTCAGCGGTTTCTAAGCACATAATTAGTTTTAAAAATAGATCTATCATAAACAATTCCGATGTAGAATTAAGAAATATAAGTGAAATTAAATCACTTGTATTTTCTTTGAGCATATTGAGTTTATTAGATAAGGTCTTTGAAAGAGTTATACAAAGTAGAGTTCTAAATTTTACAAATGAAAACAGCATTATTAATCGGCAAAAATTTGGCTTTCGTAACGAACACTCGACTGTTCGTCACTTAAGAAGAGTTGCTAATTTTGTAGAAAATAAGAAATTAATTCGACATAGTACTGAGGTCTATTCCTCGATATCGAAAAAGCGTTCGATTCAATCTGGCATGATGGCTTGCTACTTAATAAGTTTAATTTTCCTATTTATTAACAAAAAAATATTTATAATGTTTTTGTTGACAACAAATTTTCTAGTGACAGACGAATTTCCGCCCGCTTGCCACAAGGGTCGGTGTTATCACCTATCCTATATTCAATATATACGTCTGATATTACTATAAGGAAAAACTATGATGCAGCTTTTAACGCCGATGATAGTGCATTTATTTGTTGTGGTAAGGTATCAAATGCATTAATAAAAAGAATGCAGCTTACACTCGCAGCAATCCAAAATTGCTTCGATAAATGGAATATCAAGGTGAATGATAATAAAACTCAATCTATAATTTTCCCTTATAACAAATCTCCAAAACGTATTTCTACACTTCCTTTACTATTTGGAGGAAATGTAATCCCACTGCAGCTGAAAATTCAGCTTAGCATAAATATTGACATAATCCATTTTGAACCCCATTTATTAAATACTGCGATCTGGATCTGGATTATAATTATATATATATATATATATATATATATATATACATAATTTATTTTCAATTATTTATTTCATATTTTTTAAAGAAATTTTTTATAATGCAGTTCCATAAATCTATTCAGCTTGTCTATAGGAAATAATATGAAAAATTGTTTCTTTGTGTTAAATTTTGACGACAGTTCATTGCAAACTTATTAGGTACTCTTTTACTTCTTAAACTTTTTATAGAAATTTGTATTACATAGAATATTAGTTGGTGTTTTATTTAAAATCATAGGCAGTGCGACGAAAGTTATATTACTAACGTATTCATTCAAAACAGATTATATTTTCTCATGATAATAACGTAGTTAAAACTAAAAATTAAGTAAGCCTAGGATGAAATTCAAAGTGATTTTCTTCCAAGTTTTTTTTTTTTTTTTTTTTAAGTTATCCAAAAAAAAGATTCATGAACACATTTTTAATAATGCTATATTGGTTCATTAGCTTAAGTGCGTTTATAGGAAAATACCATAAAAGATTGCATTAAACTACTAAAATTGCAATGAAAAAAATTTAGTGGTCAGTAGGTAATTTTAAAAATTAATTTGCAGCACTTTAACTATTTTTAGTTACATTCTTGGTAAGTTGATTAAAAAAATATATGTACGTTATCAGTTTGAAATTTTAATCTTCAAGTGAAAGAAACAAAATTTAAATGAAAATGTTTTTAAACAAAGTTTTCAATTTATATGTTAATGAAAATTATACAAATTCATCCCAGGCTTAATTAACCTACAAAATAACTTGGTATTGAATTAACCCTCACAGTTTTCATTTAAATGCTTTTGTTAAATTTAAAACTGTCCTCTTTTGTAAAATAATTCGTATATCTCATATATACATGATTTTAAGAATGTTCAAAATTCAGTCTTTATGTTGTGTAGTTCTAAATAAGTTTCACTATCAGAGTATAATAACAGAAGAAATTTTATAATAATATGCAAAAATATGCATCGGGCTTGTCGCCATCAAAAAATAAAAAAAAAAATAAATAAAAAATTAAAATAAAAAAAAATATTCCTCATAACTGCAAACTTGCAAAATTACATTCTAAAATATCTTGCCAATCAAGTTCATTCAAGGCTGTCTAGCAACCATAATTTTGAGTAAGTGGCCTGAATTTATATAAATTCTAAAATGGGGGCTGTTATTTAAGTTAAAATATTTTTGGAAAATTTTTAATATTTCTCTTAAAATTGTTAATTAAATAATCCTGGCAATCGACAATGTCATCAAATCTGCTTTTAATTAGTTACTTATTTATTCATTTATTTAATTTTTAATTTCAAACTTTTTCCGCAATATATTAACAGAACTAGTATATGACCTAGTTTCGTTTTTTTATTCTTCATTTTCGCTTAAACACTTGCGAAACATTTTCCAAACAAATTAATAATTTTTAATGACAATTTATTTTCCTATAAAATATTTATCTCTGCTGGCTTCTGTGCAAAATATCTTTCTAATATTATTAAATATTTATAACTATATATGTATTTTTTTTTGTCGTTGCGTTATTGAAAATACAATAAGCAAAAAAAGGCCAACAGAGGGTGTTATGTGTTGCCTACTTTTAGAAAAAAGTTAATTAAATAGTATATATTTGTTAGCCTACTTTTGGGCAAAACTTTTACGTTTTTTATGTCCAGGGCAAGCAAAATTATGCTCTGAAAAAGCTTCTAAAATTTATTTATTTTTTTTGCTAAATTTTAAATTATCTACTATTCATGATAAAGAGAACTTGATTTTTATTAGCAATTGCAAAAATATATTTTCTTTCTGCAATTAAAAACATTCAAAGCTGATACATTATGTCAGGAAATTACAAAATTTCTAGTAATTTATAAGATAAAAATTGTTATGGATTCAGATTTAAAAAACGTAAATAAAAATAAAATAAATAAATAAAATAAAATATTCAAAATTTTTTTTCTTAAGTGTAAAATATGCAAAATTGGGCTCTTTAGTGCAAGATATGCAAAATTATTGCTAAAATATGCTATTAAATAATGCTTTGCGATGAAAATATTGCGAAATATGCTATTAAGCCCAAAATATGTAAAAATATGCTGTTAGAATCAAAATATGCAAAAATATGCAGTAACAAATCTCCGTCAAAATTCTTAGAATTTTCTGAAACGGATAAATAACTAACAGTTTGGTTCATTTGAAGCCATATATATGATGGATATGATATATATGATTTTGCATATTTTTGGTGGCCCTATTTATTTCATTGTGTGTAAGTATTTTTTTTTTTTTTTTGCTATTAATGCTATTGTAGTGACTCTTGCTATTTTTCACACCTTTATAAATAATAGATTTACATAAACTAGCCAGAAACAGTGTTTGTGTGATAAAAACAAAAGCTTAGCACAAACAGTTGAAAGAGAATTTATTATTTGGCCTTTCTTTGGAGCGTGGTTTGAAGAAATGTTGGAAAACAATACAGAGAATTGTATATTGAGAATTATAATCATATTTTGTTATAGAAGTTTCGATAGTCCTTTCAAGACAATAGAAAAACATCTTGTTTTGATTCTTTGTTGTTGCCTTAAGCATTATCCTGGTAGTAACTATTTAATAATAGCACGTTAATAATATGGAACAATAAGTTTACTTTAAAGAAAATTATGGAGAAGTAAATAAAAATGTATATTTTTTAAAACATTTAATTCACTGAAATTTTTATCCAATTTCTTAAAAATTTTTTAATTAATTTAAAAAATTTCTCTTGAATACAGGTAAATTATATCCTTAAATAAGCCAACTATTTTATGAAATTTTTTAGCTCCTGGTTGTGCGTAAAATCCTCTTAATAAATAAATTTTTCCTTTTCCCCCGTTTGTCAAAAATATTGCAAAAATAAAATGATAATTTCCAAAAAAGCCACATTAAACTTCATGCTAATATTATAAATTTCACATAAATATATTTGGAATATATCAAAAATTGTATAACAAATAATAAATACCAGTAAATAGAGGTTTATGGAGATATATATCATTGTGTGTCTGTGTATTATCATAAGCCCAAGTGTTTGTATAGCATACACTCATACATGCGTAAATATGTATAAATGCGGATATGAAAATAAAATTTTACACCATGATATGATAAATCATTATGTGTGTTTAATAATCATGAGTGGGCTATAATATACAAGCTCATTCACACACACACACAAATATATATATATTCATACCAATACATATACATATCCACCCACAAAAACACAAATATACATAAAATGGATGAACGCCTACTTATAAAAATTTTAAATATGTATAAACGTTTACACTTTATATATAGTTATACAAATTTAAATGTTTAGGCAGTATTACAGCCATCTGTATATATAATACACATGTATGTGTGTGTAAATATGTATATGAACAGAGTCTTGATGCAGTATACAAATAACTAAAAGTTTACATGTTTTAGCAGAAAAAGGCTTAACACATACAAGCTGCTACATTTGTATGATAATTTCCATATGGTGGTTGTATTGGATGGAGAAAGAAGTAAATTTTTATCAATTTTAAAATCTTTTGTAATAATTTTTAAATATTTTCGACATAATGGTCAAAGGCTTTTATAGATAATGTCTAAGTATTTAGATTTTTGTTTTTCTACCAGGAGATATAAGGTTGAGACATTTAGTCTACCAGTTCTGAATGGGGCGGAACTCAGTTTGTCGAGGGAGGCCAAATACCTGGGCGTTTACTTGGACAGTAAATTGTCTTGGAGAAGAAATACTCAGGAAAGGGCTTAATGCCTACTACGCATGCAAGAACTCTATAGGGTGGAACTGGGCTCCAAAACCGGTAATTGTATATTGGATATACACATCGGTTGTGAGGCCTATACTCACTTATGGATGTTCGGTATGGTGGGAGGCGTTGAGGAAGAGGACGTATAGGAACTTTATTTTTAGAGTTCAGAGATGCCGCGAAAAGTACAACTCTGACAGCACTGGACATCATTCTCCACCTTATTTCAATTGAGGAATTTGTGAGAGGTATGGCTGTGCGGAGTTTATTTAGACTGAAGGAATTGGGACTAATAGGGAGCTTCACAGCATACGTAATGAAGTCAAGTTAAATGGTCAAAAATTATCCTCGGCCGCCCAAACGGACTATGTAGGTACTATAATTGACTTCGATGCCACTCCCGTTATTGAAATCCCTGGATTGGATCGGAGGAGCTCCACGGAGGGTGTGCTATCTTCACGGATGGTTCGAAGATGGAAGTAGGCACAGGGGCGGGTATTTACTTCATGGGAACAGATATCAAACAATCTTTTAGATTGTCTGATAGTTGTAGCGTTTTTCAGGCAGAAATTCTAGGCATTTACAAGGCCCTAGGATTACTGGAGGATAATGTTGAGAGGGACACTGAGGTAACTATCTATGTGGATAGTCGTCAGCACTGATGGCAATGACAATTTATTGTGTCAGGATATTCTCGGCAATGAAATAGCGGATGAGCTCGGAGTTGGACAAGTCTTTTGTGGGGTTATGGGTCAGGATTCTGATTGGGTCATATTTCGTGGCCATAAGGGAATAGACCATAGGTAGAACGAATGATGCTTGGGGGAATAGATCGGACTGCAGGGCCTAGTCTTAAACCAGCAGATTCGAAGCAACTTCTCGGCATGAGTCGTGTGAATCTAAGGATCATTGTTGGCATAATTATTGGTCACCTCGCAATAGGGAATGTGACCAGTAAATGGGAAACTGGCGCGTCAGATTTTTGCAGGACGTGCGATGATGTGAAGGAGCTAGAGAAAGTGGAGCATATACTCTGTCACTGTGCAGAACTTCAGCGAAGAAGACTGAGGTGGTTTGGGAGCCATATTCTTCACGAACTAGAGAAGGTTGCGGATGAAGAACTCGACAACGTTATAGGGTTCTTAATGGGAATAAAGTGGCTTAGGTAGTCAAGGTTGACTTGATCCACACCTTTCATATTTATTCTTATATTTAGCAATCTTTCTTTTCAATCTTTTGCTATATTCTACTAGGATTTTTCTCTTTCTTTATCAATCAGCTTTCTCTGTTATCTATAAAGGGATTACAATGTACCAACCTAACCTAAATTTTTGTCTACTTCATATTCTTTATGCTATTTACATAGCATTTTTAAGCTTTATGTTTCAAAACTCATCAAAAGTTAGGGTTAGATTGTAACGGTCATTTGACCAAAGTCTAAGTTACTTAGACCAACAAAATATTTGGCAAAAACTGTCCCGAACTCTTAATAAAGCCCAGATCATTAAATCCAACAGGGAATGTTTCACCTAGGGAAAGTCTCTTTCTCTCCGAAAGAGCCGGACATGAGTGAATAACAGACTTCTCTTCCACCTCGATGTAAAAGCTTCTATAGTTATCGTAATGGCCCGAGAAAATATACACCGATAGAAAAAGTTTATCTGTCGATAGAAAAGATAAGATCCTAGATCAATTTGAACTGTAACTTCTGGTAAGTGTCAATTACGGCCTGTACTTTGTTCACAAGGTTTACATGGATGGACAGCCAGAGGGACAGATGGACGTTCATGGTTAAGTCGACTCAGGATATTGTTCTGAATCGAACGGTATACTTTAAGATGGATATCCGAAGATTTTTACTGTGCGTTAACATAAGCACAAACGCATATTACCCAAACCTCCTATGGTAGTGTAGGGTATAATAAGTAGTTATTCGGCAAAAAATAACCAGTTTATATTTATTACCAATTATACTTGTATAGCGATGGTCTTTTATATAAGTTCACTGAAACATTCTCTACTTGTTCACTGAAATATTTTATGAAATATTTAAATATTAAAGTAATGTTAATTAAATTCTTTATGTTTTTAAAATCAATAATTATTTTTGTATTTATTAGTTTATTGAAAATTTTCTAATAGATAAGACAAGAGTTATTAAATAAATACATTTTTCATTAAAAACTATATTTGCTGGTTTACTAGGGAAGCCAATTTTTTACTGCGTAGGTCAATGACTATCAGTGTTGCCAGGAGGTGCGAGAAAAAAAGGTTAAATTGTACTCTAAAAGAGGTCAGAAAAGCGAAATTTCTAAAAATATAAACCAGGAGAAAAGTTGTATTATTTGATTTAAAAATTAATTATTTTTATTCTCATTAGCTTTTAATCTTTTTTTTTAAAGATCTTGGAATTATAATTGGGAAGTGCTGCCAGCCGAATGATCCAATAGAAAATCGCCTAAAAATATCCATAAGATTTTGAGTTATATTTCATATGTAAAACGACCCAATGTTTTGAAGTTATTTTTTTTTTAATTTTTGAACTATAATTCCCTTTTTATTAAGCACTTTCAAATTTTTGGGTAATTCATAAATAAGTAGATTCTATGATTAATGAAGCATAATATAATAATCGATAAAGTAGGTCCATAAAATTAGTTAAGTTATTTTCGATTTGGTGAATGAAACGCAGCAGGCGAAAATTTGAGTTGTGTATAAAAAGTGACGATTTTTTGTGCAAATAAATACACAAAAAAGCTTAAATGAATGATTCTTTAAAAATAAAGTTAGTAATATCAAATAAGGAATTAATTTTTTCATGGTTGATGTTTTAAAATTTTTGCCTTTTTAAGGCAATTTTAAAAATTAAAAAAGGATAAGAAAAAAGCTGGATGCTAAAACAAAAATTTTCATCTAAAAACAAAATAAAATGGCTAGATTTACACTTAAAAAGGTTAAAATAGCAACACTGTTGACTATTTGGTTGTTTTTGGTGGTGTAAGAAAGTTGAGGATCTGAAAATCTTGAAACATATTATTCAATGCTGCCCGCGTTTTTAAATCAAAAAATTCAGATAATTATCTTAATCATGGAAATTGGGTTCTTAGGTGATAGTAGGTTTCAACGTTCTTTTCTTGTTTTGAATTATATATTTATTTCAAAATGTTAAAATCTCTTGTTATCTTTTCTTGACTATTATTATATTAAAGAAATTCACAATCATAATGGAATTTTTGTAATTATTATTAGATATCTTTAGGACTCTAATCATTATCCAGCTGTCTGAGAAAAACTGTTTGATTATGCTTTTGTGTTAATTTTAAAAGAAATGTACTTCAACATTTAGTTATCCAAAATCTTTGTCAAAACTCCATACCGCGGCTTGATCAACAATCATTTTTGAATTTTTTAATTTTATATAAAGATATTACTTTTTCCACCACCTGTTTTTTTCATATATTCATACACATGCATATACGTATATGTAGACTTGTATGCATATGTGTGCGTTTAACAATATTTGTATATGTGTGTAATTGTATAGGTATATACAGAGATTTGTTAGCAAAATTTTGGCATCATCATTATGACCATCAACAACATTAATATCATACACATCATACGGGTATTTGTGGACTAAATGCCAATGAATTAATAAGAGGGTAATGCAACACAAGGTGTTAGATCAAATTTATAACACTATGTGACAAATTTTGGATCATCGAATATTGCCTCAGTAGTAATTGCAAAGCGAAATGATAGATTAATAAAATATCCAAAGAGTTTTTTCAAATTAGTTTGAATTTTGATTTTGTGGACTCTTGAACTTCTGATATTTTGGAAAACTTTTTTCATTATGTGTGAAAATAAAAAACGTATAAATCTTTAATTTTAAATATATTTACGGATAGTTATTGTTTTATATAATGCAAAGCTTGTCTTAAATATTGTGTAAGATTTCTATTTAGTATGTCACCACTTTTTATTAATAGATTTTTTGCAATATATGAGAAGTGATATTATTCAACTGATTTAAGTAATCTTTAACACATATGTATATTTCGGGCATTCTCCGAAAGGTAATATAGAATAAAATGTTAATAAAAATACCACTATTTGCAAACAATTTTTTTGGAAATCTCAAATTAAATCTCAAAAAAAATATATCAAGTATTTTTTGGAGAAAGCTATGGACTAAAAAAATAAGTTAGATTCCGAGCCCAGTTTTTAGCCTACTTTCATAAAAAATCAATTTGAATAATTTGTTGTTGCTACTAAGACAATTCACATTAAAATTCACAAAAAAAAAAAAAAAACAAGGAATATAAAACAATGTATATTATAAAATTAAGTTTGTGTGAGTACCACGCCTCTTTTTCGTCCACTTTTATCATACTGTAATATTTTTGTCCACTGTCATTAAAAATTTTAACGAGTTTTGAAATATGTTTTATAAAAAGCAAACTAATCATTTTAAAAAGTGAGCGTGGCATCAAGTTAGTATACATATGTGCCACGATTCGCTTAAATTGGTTTAGTAGGAATTGAGAGACACAATGCAGCAGGAGATAGCTCGTGCTGTCAGTCAGGCAACAGGCAGTCCCCTAAATCCTCAACCAGTAATATACAAACTCAACAAAACTTACCTGCACCAAGCTCTCAGCAACAAAACCAATATACTTACCAGGCTGTTTATCCAGTTCCACCACCGCAGCCAATGCCACCACAATCACCTGTAATTACAGCTCAATCATCTCCAGTAAGTTAAATAAAGTAGCAAAATTAAGACAAAATTGGCCGTAAAAACGGTGTGGCATCCAGCAAAAATCTAGTTTAATAATTGTGATACTCTATAAAATAACAAAGACACAAAATCGCATTTGGATTAAATAATTTAAATGTTTTTTATTTTCAATTATATTGAAAAAAGTGCTACGAAAAATTCGGGCTTCAAAGGGCTATAAATCCGAAATTCGAACTAGCTTTAAAAAATCCTTTAGGGATTTTGTTACACTACTGTTACTCTTTCATTTTGCTTTGGAATTATTTAGAAAATTTTTTCTTGTTGCACTGTGTAATTAGATGTAAAAAACGAAGACTAAAGTTTTTCTATAAATTTATTAAAGCTGCTCATGTATTTCGTATTTTTAAAGTATAAAATAATTTGCTTTGTGTGAGATTTTGTCATGTGACATTTTATATTAATAAAGGTTACTTTTTTATTCTAAAAATTATATATTTTTATTGCCTCATTTCGTAACACCCTTTAAATACTCCTTAAGAACATTTCGCCTCTATATGAATTTATTTCCCTTTTTAAATATTCGTTTACATTATTTCCTTTCGAAATATGCCACCCTCTCTAACAAACAAGAATATATTTTCTTTTTTTTATATATTCCTGCTCCACTGTTCTCCTTTAGATAATGATAAATCATATTCTATCATAATGTCAGCTAGAGAAAAGCAGGAATAAAAACCGAATTGAATATTGCATATGCCTTTCGTTGCGAGTCTTTCAGCAATAACAAAAAAAAAAAAAAAAAAAAAAAAAACGAAAACAAAATGAATAACTCTCCTGCCAAATGAGAAAGTTCCATTTGTGTATAAGCGAAAAAAAAATAGATGATCTTTTCAAAATTTGCATAATTTTTGTTGATTTTCCCAAGGAAATAGACGTGTAGGGGGTTTAACTACAAATATGTTGATAATAATTTATAAAATACGGGGTGTTGGTGTGATTGTTGGGAGGATGTTTTATAATCTTTGTCAGAGTTAATATGTTGAGTTTAGAGACAGAGAGAAAACACTGAAGGAGTAAATGTAATAAATTATTTTTGTGGTGTAAAGAAAAAGTTTAAGGGATAATATTTTATTTTATTTTGTATTTTTTTTTCTTTTCTTTTGAGAAAAGACATATAATCAAATTATGAGTATAATAATTTATTTTTATGCCCTTCACCATAAGTGTAAACGGTATATATAACTTTATAATTCCGTTTGTAATTTTCACAATTTTCGTCGGGGAACAAACAAGTTTATTTTTCTGCATCCATGTATGAAATGATGTCAGTTTATCGGTTAAATGGCGTTTATGAAGCCCAACGCTAACTGTCATATATAATATATATGTTAAACGATCGGAAATTTTTTCGAGAATTTTGCTATTGAAATTCAGCAAAATCGTTTTATAAATATTGGAGATATGTCTAAAAAAAAAAAAAAAAAAATGTTAAAAAATCACTAAGGTCGTGATTATATTCGTTATCTTCAACACTATCGTATCATTTCTAATTTGTATCTTAGACATATTGGTGCGGATTATATACATGAGTTCTTTTTTTAATTGTTATTGAATATAGAATTTTGCTAATTATTTTTAGCTTTTGTGACTTAAATATGCATAACATTAACGCTGCACAGTGGCTCAGAATCGTTTGTCATCGGTCAAAACTCTGTAACTTGAATCGTTAGAGATATTTTAGATTTTTTAATGGAAGATATTTTCATGAATTTTTGTTCAGTTTTAATTTCATGAAAATCGGTTCAGCGGTTGTTGAGAAATTTAATTTTTTATTTTATTTCATTTAGTATGAAAATGATTTTGTTTTGTTTTTTAAACCAACTTTACTTATAAAAAAAAGTTATAAGCAGATAAAAAAAAATATTTTAATAATACCCAGAAAAATTTTGTGAACAGATTACCAGTTTATCAATTCTGGAATAGGTTCCACTAGAATCGGTTGTTTTGGGACAAAAAACAAAGTGTTTTAATACTTATTTTGTGTTTTATTTAAATAAGAATAAAAGGAAATTATAATTATTATTCATTCAGTTGGAAAATAACCTGCAAATACTCCATATTTAGTTATATATTATTTCTGTCCTCTAGCAGCCATTTTGCTCCTTCATCCAAGTCCCGATGTTTTACTTTCCATTGACTTCTATATCAACAACCGTTGTCCAAACTAGTTGGACATTTAAATAATAATTTTGAATTATAATTTTTATATTAATTATTATACTCCAATTAATATAAGACAGTTATTTTTTAAGTGTACTTTGTATAAATTAGCAGCACTTTTTGTACACACTGTAAAGGAAATTGTTATTAAAAAACCAAATGAATTACTTACTACGAGTATTATTCCAGTCATGAAGAAGAAGGTCACTTGTTAACCATCCATCTCAAAAACCACATCATCTAAATTACTTACCGCTAAATTTGTACTTATACTTAACTTAACCTAAGACCTACAAATTATATTTATCGCAATCTGAACCTGATTGTTAACTTATCTCTTACTATATATATGTACTTATCTCCTAAATATACTTAAATTTAAATCAACCGAATAACTAAAACTTCATTTCATAAAGGTAAACCAAAGGAGGGTGATCTTTTTTATGCTGCAACAGCCAGCTACCCTATGGATTTTTAACATTAATCTTGCTATTGGTCTTTTCTCATCCCTACAATTATACTTGCTCCTACATGAATAATTATAATTAAACATTTTCTTATAGATTAGACCTTTTATAAATTACATCCGCCCGTCTCTGCCATCATCTATAAGAAAACCTTACACAAGATCCCTAAGCATATTCACCTGTTATTTCAGATGCTCTTTCGGGATGTGAAAAGAACCTTCTTGCTGTATTCACTTCATTCACATTGCCTTGAGAAATTCGTCCTGAATATGTTTCTATTTTATCTATTTCCTAACTCCTTTTTGATATTGTTGCTTTCTTATTGATTCTGCAGGTTTTAAAATCCAATTCATAACTAATTTTTACTATGTGTTGCATGAAAAATTTTGGGAGTAATTTCATTCAAATTTAAAAAGTATTCTACATATAGGGTTAAAGAGCACCCTTTCGCCTTTCTTTTGGTAGTAAATTTGTTTAACCCCTTTTGAGCCTCAAAAATTCTATTCTACTACAATTCAAATTTGACTAAAATATAGTGACTGAGAAAACATTTAATATTGAAGATATAAACGGTACAGTGACACATTATACCTTTTCTTAAAGACCTTTATTTTTTACAACATAACAAAAAAATGCAGCCAATTATCGATAATAGTTTGCAAGTAATGATAATTTGCTTTTGATAAAATTTACAAAAATCACATTTTTATAAAATAAGATAAAATGTTTGTTTTTAATAGCATGCCACGATCACAATTACCAATATTTTGATCTAATTTTTTGGCCACCTTAGTTTCAATATGTTTACTATTGAAAGGCATTAAAATTTTGTAAATCAGTGTTAATAAAAATTGTCCTTTTGTCCAATAAAATTAATTTCTGAGCCAATGTGCGCCATTCGCTAAAAGTCATTCACACTAACAGATTTGTGTTTCATTAAAAAAAAAAAAAAAAAAATTAATTTGCTGAACCCCAATAATAAACGAATTTGAAAAAATAACCATATAAGTATTTATGAAATCTTGATTCTATTTCAACTTTATATGAAAATGTAAATTATTTAAAGTTTTTCGTATTGTTCTCCCCTTACGATTTTTAATGATTTATTGTTTAAACAGAAATATTTCTTACTTTTAATAATTTTTAGAAAAAATAACAAACAAATAACGTTTTAGTTATAAATTGAATTAGATGCAAAAATGCTAGTGCATTCAAAAAGCGGAAACCAGTTAACAGGTTTTCGATATTCGATTGGATGATTTTTATCTGTCGGTTAATCGGTTTTTTGTGAAATGTTATTACTTTCATTTCCTTACTTAAGCAAAGGGAATCTTATTCAGGGCCCTTTTCATTATACGAGTAACAATTAAAATATTTGAAAATAAAATTTTTGTGAAAATATATTTATACCCTACATCACCAAAGGTGATTGGAGTATTATGCATTTGTGCTGATGTTTGTAACGCTGGCTGTCCATGTAATCATTACGCACAATGAACGGGTTGCAATTTTAAAGATTATTCAATGAAATTTGCACGTGGGACTTTTTTGAAATTGGTTGTGATGTGTCCATTATTTCACCCCTCCGGAATAGATTTCAAATACGAAAAAAATGCCTTAAAAATAAGAATATTTTAATGAAATTCGTTGCAAAGTAGTTGCGTAGAAGTATCAATTTTTGTACCAAATTTATTGACCATAGCTCTCATATAAAGCCCCCTTCAAAAAATTACTTTAATGTGCATAAATCCTATACGAATAGCAGTATCAAGTTAATATTTGACACAAATAGTTTTATGTAAGTAGAAATAACATTGTCAAATGTTATGAGAATCGTTCCATAATTTACCATAGCTTCCATATAAACACACTTGCAGGAATCGCCCTAAAGTACATAAAATCAACTAAATATTAGTATCAACGCATTATTCTGTATTTGTATAATTTATTTTATATTTAGTAAAATTGGCCACAGGTGTAATATAAGATTCATTCGCGATTTTTTAAGCTGGTAGACAATGTTGTAAGGTATCATATAGTCGGTCTTGATGAACTGTATATTTCTTTCTCGTTTTTTAATGTGTTTGGGTAGTTTTTATACAAATTTTATTTTAGGGCTTTATTCAGTACAACAGATTGTTCGAACAACTTTTTAAGAGGGAGAAAAAACAATTTATTTATTATATAAACGCCATACAAAATTACATATTAATATTTTATCGGATCTAATACAGATATTTGAAAATAGATTTAAATCGAAATTAAAGTATCAGTAAGAAGGGCCCATTAAAAAATTTCGAAAGATTACACATAGGACTTTTCTTCAGCTTACCGACGAAATATATTTTGAGTATTTTTCATACAAATTTTATTTTTAAACAGTTTTCTTGTTATACTGTATCAGGCCTTTAATTATTTGAAAGTATTTATCATTTACATTATACTCTGATAAAGAATTAAGTTCATTTATTTTATTTTATTTATTTATTTTTATTTTTTTGATTTCTAATATGTGATTCATGTATTTGTGTATTGTGTATTATTTAGCTTATATTTATTAACAAAATCTAGGTAAAAAGTCAATGACAAAAGACAGTCAGAAGAAAGAACTTTAGTAAGTAGGTAGAGTTGGATTAGAAGAAGCTTTGTTAGAAATCAGTTAGAAAATAAAAATTTTGAACACGACGAGCGATATGACTTTTTATTTTCACATTATTTTTAATCATAAGCATATTTTAGCAACTTAAATGACATATTTTATATTTAATATCATAATTTTGCAAATTTTACATTTAGGAGAGAAATTTTTCATCCTGTATATTTTTTACATAATTTGCTATTAGAGATTTTTTTACTGTCACATAAGATTTTCAAATAAAAATTCCAGAATAATTTTTGAAAATGTTTACTAAAAATCATTAGCATAACGAGCTATTTCATTGAAAGTCAACTGAGCGAATGAAATAAAAGAAAAAAAAGAGCGGTCAATTCATACAGCTAATAAACCTAAACCTAATTTTATTAAAATTCACCAATTATACTAATTGTTCATATATAACTTTATTTGGATACATATCTTCTCAATCTTTTATAAATAAATCAAATAATTTAGTTTAAGAATACAAATATTTGAATAAATAAGTTTTTGTATGAACAATTTTTTGGTGATTTAAAAAAAAATTAAATTTCTATGGCTTCTTGTCACAAAAAATTGTTGTGTTAATATATTAAACTTTAATTTAACTTAAGAAAATTAAAAATCAAAGGGAGAAAAAGTTTTCAAAAATGCAATTGCATTATAAATTCATTTTTAAAAAATTAATGAATTAAAGAGGAATTAATAGCTTTTCCAATAAATTTTAAATCAGTGAAATCGAAACTAAACTTCAAAAGATATGTAAAATTTAAATTACATGAAAAGCGAAATATTCTCATTTTTTACGAAATTAAAAACGTGAATTATATCGCAAGTTTATTGAAATTTCAAAAGAGAAATAAATTAAATACCAAATATAAAAAATATGAGAATCTATGGTATTTTTCATATGTGATGTCTCATGGAATTAATGATATAATTTGCGATAATATTTTTTTTTTTTTTCTTAAATTTCCTACTTTATAAAAACATTCCCAAGGTATATTATTGAAAACTAAAATTAGGTTTAATATTATTGTAAATTTCAACAGCAGATGGACAGAAGTATGGAAATCATTATTTCTAAACTGTGATAATATCTTCAAGAATGCGACTTTACTAAACTTGAAAAAAAACATTACCAAGTCAACTTTTTGCAAATCAAAGGTAATATTGATATTATTGTAAAGGTTTTTAGAAAATTGATTTAAATAAACGGACAGAAAAACGAACATAGTTATCTCAAATCTATTAAATAAAAGGATCTAGATTTCACATGGATATTAGCCTAATGACGATATCATTCTTCTCGTGAATTTATTAAATTTTGCACAGATATTTAAAAGGTAGCTTTTTGCAAATCAAAATTAGCTTTAATATTATTGCAGAGGATCATTACAAAGTTGATGATTTCAACAGATGTCTCATGGATATCTATATGGATATACTTTTTTCTTTAATTTTCTAACCTCTCCAAAAACACTTTGCAAACCAAAGCTAGCTTTGATGATATTGTGGAGAGTTTTTCGCAAAATGGTTTCAACAGGTATAATAGGTATTTAAAAAAAAAAAAAAATGTTAAGACAGAGCTTTTTGCAAACCAAAACTAACTTCTTGTAAAAATGAAGTTAGCCTTTATTTTGGATATGCATTTCAACTTGACACAGCATTAAAACAGAATATTTGATTATAATTTACAGCATACTTTAAGGGTTTAAAAATTTTTTAATATCTAAAACACAAATTATATATATATATATATATATATATATATATATATATATATATATATATATATAAATTTTTCATAAATAATTTTAGTAATTCTCATTTTATATTTTTCTTTGGAATCTTTACAGTTTATCTTCATAAAAAATTGATATCACAGTATACGTCACTGCCATAAACATAAGAAGAAATATATTACAGAAATTTATTTTAAACAAAATTTATAATAAAAAAGACCGAAAATAAAATAAAAAAAAAAAAATAATTGTAAGCTTTATCATTAAAGGCACCAACCACTTGACTACCAGCAGAAGCATTTACAATACAGACATTGGAAAACAATATAAATATAAAGGATAAAAAGGATACAAAAGGACACCTGCATTATAATAAAATAATGAAAATAATGTCATGCAAAATAAAAAATAAACCAACAAAAAAAGCACTCTTTAAATGAATAATAATTAAAATAAAACAAATACATGAATAAAAAAAGCTCTTGGGTTGTTAAAGAACTGATAATAATACTTAAATCATAACAGAAAAAACAAAATAAATAAGATTGATGATATTTAAGAACCAGCAGAAAAACCAAAAAATTAAAAAAAGAACTTACAACAATAAAACAAATACTCGCCATATTTAAATGTAATACAAAAAAGAAAAAATAAATAAATAAATAAGTTTAATAAAAATAAAAACGAAATATTTTTAATTAATTTTCTAAGAAAATTTAAAATTTCTATACAAAAAAAAAAAAATCATCAATAGAAAAAGCTTTCAAAAAGCTTCTCGGTAAAAGCAAAAAATAATTCTTCAAAAACCCCTCCTCCCTTCCAAAAACAAACAAGCTTAATGGATTGATATTTAAAGCCTTGAAGAATTTAAAACCACCTATAATGCTGCTACACAACGACTTTTTAAACAAAAAGCTTTACATAACCCACAAGACAAGGCGAAAAACTCTAGAATGCTTAAAAGCTTTTAAGGCTTTTAAACTCAACAAGCATTTAAAGCTTAAAAGTAAATTAAGCTTACCAATCTTTAGTAACAAACTCATAGTTTTCAATGCATATAAAAGAAAAAGCTTTAAGCTTTCATTAAGAAAAACTTTAAGCAATATCTTTAACAATCATTTGCAAACGCAGCAGCATTACCTAAAACAGGATAAATGTAATCATCAACAATTTATTAAAGAAAATGAAAAAAGGTTGTCTTTTCACAAACAAAAATTTAGCGATAGACCTGTAAATGCTCTTAGAAATCATAATTTAAATTTTGAGCTTAACGACAGCAGTTTTAAATATAGTAAAGCACAAAGCTTACAAACTTCTTCTAAACAATCTACAAAAAATGACTTAAAACAAAGACTGGCTTTATGTAAACGTTACTTAAGACGTAAAAGAAAAAGAAAATTTTTTCAAAAACGTCTTTTCTATTACTACTACAACTACTACCAGCAGCAACAACAATTTTTTAAATACAGCAGTCATAGTAAAAACAATAGCTTTTTAAGCTATAGTTTTCATCATCAGCTACAACATTATTATCACAAATATGAAAAAATAGATTTAAAACTATCAAACAAAATAAATGCTCAACAATATAATTGTAATTATCAGCAACTACAACAAAAACAGCAACAACAACAGCCACAGAAACAACATAATAAATTTCAAACATTATTTGCATTTAAACAATTCTCACATCACCAACAAAGACTTAGCAACAGTATTATTATGTTACATTTATTCATACTCTCAATACTACGTTTAAGTTTATCCTCAATAATAGCCCTATATCAGAGTACGGCTAAAACATTGTCAACAACTACACAACATTTGGTAAGGGCTGTTATAAATGCCACAACACTGCCAATTATACAATTGCAACAAAAGCAACAACTAAAGCAACAACAGCAACAAAAACAACAAAATAATGCATATAATATACAACAACCACAACATTGTTTATTTATGTTGCAAGATATGCAACAGACACAAAGTGTTACTGAACAGCAACAACAGCATCAACCTACACTTAGTAGTCGTTTGCATTATCGACAACAACCTGAATGTGAACAGCAACAACAACAACGTTGTCGCCGTGAACAATTACTGTTGACAACAAAAGGACTTAATAAATACTCATGGATATTTTTATTGATTTATTTGAATTTATCTGCTAAAGGTAAGTGCCACGAACATACTATTATATTTTTATTTGTAGTCATTTTTTCGGGGGCTTATATGTTTCTTAACTTTAAATGCCTATTCGTTACAAAATATTATGACTCAAATATATTTACATCACATGAATTGTGACGATAGTCTTATATTTTCTATTCACAAAATAAAATTGTTTTAAACTGTCAAAATTAAGTTCCGTTTTACTAAGAGAAAAGTTAAAATACAAGCTGACCTTAAATATATATATATTTTTTTTAATGTTGAAATAAGTCTTTACAAAACAACACTGTTTTCTTTCCACGCCATTTTCAGCTTTATAAAATATAACAAGTATTATTATGGTTAAATAATAAAAAATATTATTCTATTGAAAGTTTTAAACACTTAAAAAAATTCCATAAAAGAAATATACATATAGAGAAAAAATATAGTTGCGATGACCATAATACAAGAGCAACATATTACAATTTGACTATATTGTTACTGTAAAAATTTCCATGATCATAAATAATATTAAAAATGAAAATTATAAACATAAAACGGTCAAACTTATCATATTATTATCAGATTTTTAATATTGTATATAAAAATTTTATCATGTTATGATCTGGTTTTATTACATTATTATCTGATTTTCTCATATTATGATTCGATTTTATTATATTATGAATCGTTTTTGTCGTACGTATTATATACGAAAATGATCAAAATTTCTGATAATATGTTTCAAATTTGTCTTATTATGATTAAATATTATTTCTTCATTATTTATTTATTTGATTAATTATATATTGCACAAGGCAATTTTTTATTAACTAATTTTTTATTAAGAATTGTTTATTAACTTTTATTAACTATATTATTTAGTAGTTAATCAATATCTCATACTATTTGAATAGTACAAAAAAAATCAAACTTTGTTTACTTATACTATTTCATCTATAAACTAAATAAGAACTATAATGAAGGTAGAAAACAAAGGCTAAAAACTACATTTGTAAAAAGCATATTTATTTGTAACATTTCATTGTTATAAGAATAATAATATTAATATAGCTTGAAAATAAAATATGGTTTAAAAACAAGGAAAAAAATTGGCAATATTTAATGGCTGTGGAAATAATGTTATTTTTTATATTAATAAAATTTTGTTTCTGGTAAAAATATTCGAATATATAAAATTTTTGTGGCCAACTGTGTTAAAATTATGATTGAATGTAAACATTGAATGATAAAACTGAAACAAAAACATTGTTATCATGAACACAGTACTATTAAATTTAATGAAAATTAACAATTAAAATATCATATTATTATAGTAACAATGCCGTAACCATGTTTTTTCTTCACGTGTAAAAACACTATATTTTAATAGATAAAATATAAATTGATAAATTATTTTTTGTGAATTTAAAGTTTGTGTACATAAAACCAAAAACTTTTCCAACTTAAGCCATCCATCGCAACAGCTGTTGTGTTCCGCTGTTTGGCCTTAGATTTATTTTGTAAGAACAAACAAAAATTCGCTTAAAATACAGGCAAATATTTTACAACTTGTGTTCACACAATATTCACACTAGCGGCAGTTTTAGTTAAGGCAGATAGTTTTACTTATCAAAAATCAGCTGTTGTCTTGTTTAAATCGTAAAGATATTTCGTGTTCACATTATGCAAAGCAAATATTTGCAAAACTCGCCAAATATTAGCGTAGTGTGAACTTTTTTTCTTAGACATGTTTGTTCAGAAAAAAAAAGATATTATACATATATTATATTTAAGAAGATATTTGTATGCAATTGTGCCACAATAAAATGGACAAAAATTGCTGTTATGTTCCATGAAATATAATGAAGAATATGCTTAAAATGACGAATGCAAAATTTAGTTACATTTAAATCGTAAATTGCCATATTGTCTCTGTTTGGCAGTACCAAAGCAGAGTTTGTGGACTGTAATTATACAAAAGCAAAATGTGATACGTATTTTCTGTGCTGCTACACACTGCATCAGCATTCGTGGTGTCTTATCCATTTTGGTTTTGTTGAAACCTACACATGGCGACTGCCTTGCACTGGGTGCAATTTTGAGGGACTCAATTAGCAGCAACAGGCGTTTGAGGCAAGTAAGAGAGATTGAACCTAGCATCATAAACTCTGTTATAGATGTGGTGATAGTAATGTTGTAAGCCGACATCCGGTTCGAAGGACCATAAACAAGTTTGCAATCGTAAATTTCCTTGTTGTCTATATTTGGCAGTACCAAAGCAGAGTTTGTGGACTGTAATTATACACCAGCAGAATGGCATACATATTTTCTGTGCCGCTACACACTGCATCAGCATCCATTTTGGTTTCGTTGAAACCTAAACAACTTTAAAATACCACACTGCATTATAGTACTAAGAATAAAAACCATATATAACTGCTGTAAGATGTAAGATGTAATGTAAACATATGTAAGATGATTATGTTTGTGAGTATGTATGTATATGTTTACACGAGTGATCGACACTATAAAAAGAGTGTAGTAGAAGGTATGTGGAGAGTTAACCTATGGCTGTCAATACGGTAAGATATTATTTATTCTGAGAGAAGACTTTCCCTTCGTAAGAGTAAAATAAGGTTTATTTTGTGATTGTTGGTTTTACTCAATCCCAAAGTAATTACCCTACAGCCAATATAGTTTATTACACTGTGAGAAGGCTTTCCCTCCGGCAGCTTAATAATATTATATTTTTCTGGTTTTGAAGTAGTACAGGGTTGAGTGGTTTTTACACTCAATCTAGAGCGAATATAGTTTGTTACTCTAGGAGGGAGTGATGCTCTCGTCAGCTTAATAAAATTGCATTTGCCTGGTTGTTGAATAGTAAAGGTTTGAGTGGTTTTATCCTCGATCGAAGTATTCAACGAACTGTTCTAATACAATGGACGGCTTAGTCAAGATCGGTACGAAACCGCTACTGTGTTTTTTGTTCGCCATTGCAATTACTATAGTAGTGTTTAAATACAGATGTGTTACAGATTAACGTGGGTACCTGCCATGATGGCCTTACCCCACGGTGGTCTTAACACCGGGTGAAGTACATTGCGCCAACCAACGCCCCTGTATGCTGTTATACATACAGGTTGCAAAAAATACTCGTTTTCTGGCCAAGATAATTCCCCTTGCTTAGGGGTCGGAGCTACCCTCTCCTGATCACCCTTGTACAAGCAGTCAACACGTAAAACCGTAAGCCTTCACGTAACTCCCATAAAGGGCCTCACCAACAACCAGCCAAGGACAGTGAAATAAGGTTGCCTCACTGTCCCTGGGGCAGCTGGTTCCAATGGCACCTACTTTTAAGTCCTAGGTAAGACCTTGAACTTTCGTTCTTTCAGCTTTAGAATCCAGAAAATTCTAGGGTACTGACTCCCCATCTATTACCTTTCAATCCTCATAAAAGACAAAGTAGCAATCTTAGGCTTAGAAAGAATTTTGCTCTACCATGTATTAGCTATACATCAAGGAAAAGGTTTAATTCGAGAAGACAAGCCGCCGAGTCGAAGCGTTTAAATACAGTAATAAATACGATTTATAACGAGTTTTGAAAAAAATAAAAATTGTGTGTTTTTTTATATTTTGTAACGAACCCTGGAAGCCGAGAGCTCTACCCCAGCATAAAGTGGAAATACTTCGTTACAAGATATATACATCAACCGATAGCCAAAGAAAAATTAATATACCAATGTTGTCATTAAAAAACCAATAAAAAATTATTAAAAACCAATAAAATTAAAAAATAAAAAAATATTATAAAATGTAATTTTGTTTATCCACATAAAATTTTTGGGAAAATTTACGAAATACGCCTTTATTTATTTTCATTTAGCTATGGTTTTATTCATATATCATTAATATTAATGACAAAAAATTTCCTAAAAATATCAACAACACAAATGATCGTGTAACTTGTTCCAATCATCATATCAAGTTCAAATTTTGCCAAGATGATTTTTATGATGTTCTCTTACATAATTTTAGGTACATTTAAATTTGATTATTTTTGTACAATATTGAATACTGATTGAATTGTTTGTAATAGGAGAAAGAGTAAATTCCAGAAAAGCATATACATATAGTACATATAGTTTTATGGTATGAAGCAGATCAGGAAAATCAATTAATCCACAAATTATAGCATATAGGAAATATACAGAAGAAATTTTACGTCTTGTTTCTAAAGTTTTCATAGAAATCAAGGCACACTTATTAGGATATGTAGGAGTCGAAATTTGAGCATTTACAAATGAAAAATTTAAAAATAAAAGAGCAAACTTACTAATTTTTACTTGAATTTTTTCAAATCTATTTGTGTGTAATTTAATACAAGGGCTCCGATATATGAAGCATATTCTAATCTAGATCTCACATAGGATGTATATAGAACTTTTTTTGTGTAATGATCAAAACTATTAGAATTACGGCATAAAAAGCTTAACATTGAATAAGCTTTAGGTATAATATAATTTAAGTGATTATTAAATGATAATTTTTTTTATCAAATAATACCCCTAAATCTAAAATTTCATTCAACATCATGATAATAAGTGTTGATGTATTCTATATCGAGATATAACAGTGTTACAACATCAATGATAAGTCGTAGAAAAACATTTGTTTAAATTAAAAGGTAAACCATTACGGACTGACCAAAAACTCACCCTATCTAAATCCTCCTGAAGATTAAAAACATCATTGGCGTTAGAAATTGTTTTAAAAATTTTTAAATCATCAGCATACAATAAATAATCAGACTTTCTGTAACATAGGTCAATGACATTAATAAATATATTAAATAACAGAGGAGCTAAAACACTACCTTGTGGAATACCAGAAGTAGGAATAAATGATGTAGAACAAACACCATCAAGAGAAACTACGGATTGTCTATACGACAAGTAATAACGAAACCAAGATAACATTCGGGAATGAACGCCCAATTTATATAATTTTAATAATAAAAAAAAAATTTAAATTAAAGAAGTATTGTTTAGTTTGCCTCTATTAGTTAACTCAATATCTCAGCTGAGATGTTTTACTAACCAGCATTTCAGTTTTTACATCTAAAGGTCAAAGATATCCTACATACTAAATATAATTTCCGTATAAGAATTTTCATCTTGTTATTTTATATAACAATTTTTATTTACTTATTTCTTAATAACTCCTTTTCTTCTTATATAATTAAGCCATACTTTAGCTTTAACAACTCATTTTACACACAATTGATTTGTAGTATTTTAAATCTCCCTTTTAGTCAAAAAGATCAATTTATCAAATGAGTTTTTGGGGATTTTCTTTATTTTGCTCTTTTCAATGCTATCCATCAGCAACAGCAAAAAAAAAAAAAAAAAAAAAAAAGAGAAAACTATGTATGACTTTGTCAGCTCATTTACAATGAAAATTTTACAATATTTCAACTCATCAATTGTTCACTAACAGTGTTTTCATGCTTGCAGCACAAATCATCTAGATTTCGCCATTAAGACTGATATTTTATTAAAAGGTTTTATTTTATTTTTTTTCATTCATTTTTCTTAAAGAAACAAAACGTGTAGAATTTTTGGTTTTTTATTTAAAGTTTCAAATACAGATATTGTAAAATATTTGGTAGATGGTTTTATTATGGGATTTCATAGTATAAGATGTTAAATGAAGCATACTGACAAATGTGTACACTTAACTAAGTTATCTAGCGATTCTAAGGGATATTGTGAAAGGAATTCTAAAGAGTTGTAAGGGAAAAAATGTAAAAAATACATTAAGCTTATAGTTATATACTCCTACAAAATGCAATAATAAGCAGGAGTAATATTTATAGTGCAGAAAATAATGAAAGGGTGAGTTGGTAAATAAAACAAGAGAATTAAAGAGAAAAATAAAAAATTTTACGTTTTTGTAGAAAATTAAAAATTTAAAAGAATTTTAAAATTATTTAATTTCGTTTGTGAAAACATTTTGATGTGATGTACCTAGAACTATGTTTCTTTATAGTTTTAGTAACTGTAAGCTGAAACTATAATTTCATAGTTGTGCAAAAAAAGAAAAAAAAAATACTATAAATTGTATGTTTTCATAGCAGCTAAACCATCAATACAACAAACAGTTGCATGTTGCATTAAAGTGTATAAGAAATGAAAAATAAAAATCCTTCAACACAAAACCCAAAAACGTAAAATGAAAAACTCAAAAGGAAAAAAAGCCACCGACATTTCTTATACAAAAAAGTAGTAATAAAATATATAGCAGAAAATATATTTTTTTGTAAATAAAACTATAGCTGTAGAGGCTATAGCGAATCTTTTATACCCTTCACCAATAATAAATTAACAAAAAGAATTGAAATCAAAATGAATTTTCCCATTTTAATTCACTTATTTAAATAATTTTTTAAAGAAAATTAAGCTAAAAATTAAAAAAGGAACTATATCTTAAGGACAATTTCATTAGCTAGTTTTTATGTACAATGAATTCAATGAATTATGTACATGAATTCAATTAAACATCATAATAAAATGTCAGCACTAAAAACCAGCAAGAGAAAAAGTATAACTGTTTGAGAGAAACTTATAGGTATTTGAAATATATATCATAAGTTTTTGAGCAGTGGAATTTGTCTCGTAGACATTTGACAAAACAATAAGAAAGTTACCCCTAGTCTGCACGTAAATATTTTTATGTCGGCAATTGTCAAATTTCATCTGCCTCTCTCTTTCTCTCTCTTTAAAATGTTACGTGTGGACCATTAGGAATTCTGTTACGCAATTTATTTTGCAATAAATGTTTAAGCACAGAGCTGAGCAATAATGTTTAACATAAGCTGTCAAATTTAATGTTATTATTTAAATTTGGCTCTTTTTAACAAAAACAAGGTACAAAATTAATTAATATTGTTTTAAAAAGATAAATAAAAATAAAAACAGGGAAAAATTAAAATTTTCAGAAAAAAAAGGCAATTAAAAATTTAAATTTCTCATGTACGTGTTCTCATGTACGTTATTCTGACGTTATTTCTTATGTTAGGAAATAAAAATTTATTCGTGTAGAAGTATGGTTAAGAAATCAAGTAAATAGTGAGCAGTGTTGCCAGTTTAACCTTTTCATTTTACTTTTAGCCTCAAATTTTTCGATTTAGCTTCTAGGTATTTTTCAGCCATTTTTGATTTTTAAAATTGCCTTAAAAAGGCTAAAATATTAATAATTCAACAAAGAAAAAATAATTTCTTATTTTCTTTTACTGTTCTGTTTCTACAGTCACCCACTTACGCATTTTTGTGTATTAATTCGCATAAACAGACGAGATTAATAACACTGGGGAACAGTCACTTTGCGGTCTGAAACTTAATTTCAAATTCTTGCTAATTTGAGGTCGCTGATTTCAAATCTAATCTCCATTTTTCTCTATCAGCTCGACTTTTCGAGATATAACGTTATGTCCAAAATTAAGCCACTTTCACTACATATATTGGAATAACTTGAAAACGGTTCACCATATTCAGTTAAAAAAAATCTGAAAATCGGCGACAATATTGTCTTTAAGCCGTGCTTACATTGTTTTTAAATTTGCCTAGTAGTAGTTTCAAAGATATCGTTGAAGTTTTGAAAAAAATAACAATTAAAAACAAATTTTTTTTGCTCTTTAAAAATTCATAAAAAATAAAAATGCGATAAAAATCACAGTTTTGGTCTAAAAACATTTAGTTAAACATATAAGTTTTATGCCATTGCAATCGGTGCCAACTTTACTGAGAAAACTGAACTGAAAAAATCGCGATTTATATTAAAAAAAAAACATTTTTTAATGTGTATGTTTCAACAAAATTGAACTTTGTTTGTGTTGACTTAATAGTAAAAAAATTACCCAAAAATGTTATATGACCTGTGCTCTAATTTTATTACCCGTAGACTAGTAATTGACCTTAATGAAAAAGTCACGAATTGAGATCATTTTAAAAAAGAATAAAGTTTTATGACCTGAGAATTTAACCGATGTTTAAGAATAAATAAAGTTTTTGACCTGAGCGTTTAAAATAATTTTTTATGCTCAAATGAATGAAAAATGTTTTTTTTTTAGTTTACTAAGTTTTTACCTCTGTTTTCCCTAAATTCCTTTTATTGTCAAAACAGCTATAAATATATATTTATAACTGTTTTTGGTTTGTTTTTTTTTTTTTTTTTTTTTTTTTGAATCCGTAGATTCCGTATATTGCAAGTGCTTTTTGTATTGAAAAATATGAGTTCGTTACGAAAACTTTGTGTTAATAACCCCAACAGTTTTTGTTATATATGTGGCAAATTTTGTATACAAAAGCAAAGAAAAAAGTTTACGGAGGTTGTGATAAAAACCTACAAAGCATACTTTGGGAGAAAGCTTGCACAAAAGAATAAATATTGAGTACCCAATATCGCCTTTAAGACTTGTGTAGAATCTTTGCGATATTGGTGTCAAGGAAGCCGTAAAAGGCTTCAATTTGAAGTACCGATGATATGCACTGAGCCTATTAATCAACTTTTTGGGTAATTTTTTTACTATTAGATCATAAATTGTAAGTGTGTGCATGTATATACAGTCAACACAAACAAAGCTCAATTTTGTTCCAACGGACACATTAAAAATGTTTTTCTTTATGAAAATCGCAATTTTTATCAATTCAGTTTTCTCAGTAAATTGTGAATAAAATCAAAAGTTGTGCACCGACTGCAATGAAATAAAGCTCATTTCATTAGAAATATGTTTAACTAAATGTTTTTAGACTATAACTGTGATTTCTGTAGCATTTTTACTTTTTATGAATTTTTAAAGAGCAAAAAAATTTTTTTTGTTTTAAAATTGTTATTTTTTTCCAAACTTCAACGATATCTCTGAAACTATTGGGCAAATTTAAAAACAATGTAAGCACGGCTTAAAGATAATATTGTTGCCGGTATTCTGATTTTCTTTTTAACTGAATATAGTGAATCGTTTTCAAGTTATTCCAATATATGTAGTGAAAATGCCTTAATTTTGGACATAACGGTATATCTCGAAAAGTCGAGCTGATAGAGAAAAATTGAGATTATATTTCAAATCAGCGACCTCAAATTAGTAAATATTTGCAACAAAACTCCAGACCGCACAAAACAAGTTCAATTTTGTTCCCTTGTGTAATAAATAACTAAAATTTTCGCCTGCTACGCTTTAACCTCTAAATAAAATATAAATTAACTAATTTGATGAAATCACAATCAATTCACTTACAACAAGTGCTATTCCGTACTTTAGTTATGTCCGCCACTGTATATACTTAGTATATGCTTGGTTTTGGATGAATATTGTAGAAATTACAAACGGAATGACAAATTTATATATACTTTCTACACCTGTGGTGAAGGGTATAAAAACTCTATCTTAATAAACGAGTATAAATAAAAAGCAGATAAAAAGAACTGAAACTCACGTTGCAATATAAAGTACAAAACTATATAAAATATATACTTTATGGTTTTTTATTGTGTTCGAGGCAAAAGGTTCGAGTTTTGAAAGAATGCATGTAATAATTTATAATACCTTAAAATGAAGAGATAAAAATATATTATGACACACTCATACATACTCATATATACGTATACTCACTTTTATAACATATGCCATCATATACATATATTTCCACTACTATATTAACAAAGACTTAAATTTGTATAAATGTGAAGTTTTGTTTATTTATGGTTTTTATGAGTTATAAAAAAACAGTCTTATGAAATATTATAACTTCCGCTATAGTAATTTGGATAAAAAATAAGTATAACAGAATAATTATGTGTATGCGACCATGATTTTATTTGAAGTTTTGCTACTAAAGGTAGGCTTTTTTCATTCTATATTATACAAGACTCATTAAATAAATTTAAAGTAATTAAAATACTGCACAGACTAGGTTTACGTGTGCAAGTATTTTAATTAATTTCTTAAAAAATCTAGTCCTAAATTAATTTCGAAGGAGTTTAAGTTTAAACTAAAATAAACTGCATAAAGTTATTTTAAAATAAAATAACAAAAAGGCAAATGAAATAAACTCTTCTTTGGGTGTGTTAAATTACTTTGCGATACAAAGAAATAGTCTATATTTTAAATCCAAAGATCATACAGCTAAGTCCTAATCATTGAAAATGTGCTGATTTCAATTTGTAACCGAGGAAGGGTCAGCTCCTGCAGTTTCGATTATAGGGGAAATTAAGTATCACAATAAACTGACCACAATGAACACTATATTCAGCATTTGAGTGAGTCATAATTAAGTGTAGACTCATATCTAGCAGACATACAACAAATTGACCTTAATCAAAAGTATCCTGGAAGGCATGCACAGTGCGGCCGAACACAAAATTTTTGTAATAAATCTGTATCTCCTAAACTACTAGTCGGATCGATTTAAAATATATGAAAGAGCTGTAGAGGATCTTAGCTTTCAGAAAAATCATCTTGTAGTCATTCTGTGATAACAAGTTATCGAAGTTGACTACCTCGATTATGTAAAATCAAATAATCGTAACTTCTACAAATCAAGTCCGATTTCAAAGATTTTTATATATTTTTTTTATTGTAAAGTGCTTTACCAAATAAAGAAAAATAGTTTTATTCGCTTAAGTTATCTCTTACAGTTAGAAAGATATTTATGCTTATTAAAGATATTTATGCTTGCTTCGATTTTACTGCATTTTTCGGCAATAAATCCTGAGGTGTATGAGGAAATTTATTTTTTAAATGTTCTAGAATTTATAATATATTCTTAAGTAACATGTTGTAAAAACCTTTTGATTATCATAATTTGTATTGACGTGATGAATGTTCAGTCAGCATACTGAAATTAGTATGAAATATTACTATTTTTTTCAAAAATATAGCACTATTCTTTCATTTCTTTCTTAAAGTTTTTTTTTAATAAAAAAATTCTTTACATATTTGAAATGACAAATCAAAATAATTAATATTAATAAAAAGCATGAAAGACAAATAAATAATATATTAAAATATTGATAAATAAAAGGAAAAATTAATGTAATGAAAAATACAGTATCATGATTAAGTGCATTAAAAAAAATTTACAGGAAAATAATAATTTTGGATGTACTATTTCCACGTTATAACCCTTTAACTGTTTCTCCAATTTAGATAAATAAAACTCTAATAGATTCGGCTTAAAATTATATTCAGGTTATCGGAATATTATTTATTTATCTCCTCAAAATTTTTTATGTAATTCCAGCTATTATATAAAAATCACATAGACATAGCAGTGAAGTGTATAATTTCAAGCTTAGAAGAGGGACCCCACATATCCCTTAGGAGCGGAGCTATAGAGGCTTAAAGATTTACCTCTCGCATAGAAAATTTTTAAATGTTTGCCAATTATTTGCTTTCTATTCGATTTCAAATATTTTTACATCTTATTAAAGCACTTAGTAAGGCCTATAAAGAACTTCCTTACTTGTGCTACAAGGGCGGATCAATAAGTCCGTGACCTTTTGAATGAAACATAGTTTTTTTTTTGCAAAACAAAAATTTATTTTTCAACACAATCTCCTTTTAACTCAATACACTTAGTCCAACGTTTCTCCACTTTTTTTATCTCTTCCAAAAAATAGGATTTTTCAAGGTCCTTAAAATAGGCATTTGTTAGGTGAATAATTTCATCGTTGGAGCTGAATCTCTTTCCACCGAGCCGTTTCTTTCGGTTTGGAAATTGGAAGTAGTAGGGGCTAAATTTGAAGAATATGTCGGATGAGGTACCAATCCGTAGCCCAATTAATAGAGTTTTACCATTGAGACTGCACACGTGTGCACCCGTGCATTATCTTGATGAAAAAGAACTTTTTTCTTGGTCATATGGGGTTGTTTTCTTTTTAAATCCTCATTAAATCAGTCCAATGAGTTGGCATAATATTCGCCGCTTATTGTTTTTCCCTTTTGGAGGCAATCGATGTGGATTATCCCGCGTGCATCCCAAAAAACTGTTGCCATCACTTTATTGGCCGACATACTTACCTTGGCCTTCTTCGGATGCAGAGTCCCCATAGTATTTATCGAGCTTTTCCTTGGTTTGATTAGGGTATTTTTTTCGCAAAAAATAATGTTTAATCAGCACTCGAAATTCACTTTTTTTCTATTTTTAGAAAAATACATGAGGTTGTATGTTTTAAATAGCTGTTAAACGCAAAGTGAATGATGACACTTGCTCAAAATTTGACAGTAGTTTATTAATAGGAATAGTGTTGCATTTCATATAATTACGAGGAAGTTCGAAAAGTCACGGAAATATTGATCCGCCCTCGTATTTATCTCTTATAGTTTTCAAAGTTATTTGAATTTGAAATTTTATCTACATCAATTTTGCAAGTTTTTGGTCCAGTTTTTTCTTTCATATATATACCAATATTAGTTTTTTTTTCTAACTAATTAAATAACAAAATTGTCGAGTGAAAATAGAGAATCTAAAGTCGATATCTTAACCGAGTCCAAAAACAAAAGATTTTGATATTGAAAATTGCAAAAATTATGATATTTTCCGTTTTTTTGTCCGGTATACAAACAACTAGCGCCAGTACAGTTGGGTATTACGTATACGAAAATATAGAAATGCACAGTAAAATATTATAAAATAGTGAATTTAGTGAGAGTTGACTTTAGTTATTTAGTTTATTATATTATCTAAACAACCTATATATATATACATTAGGGCTATAACTTTTTCACACTTTTTGCGAATATCAAAACGGCATAGTATAGTCTTGTAGGACATTAAAAGTTATTAATAAAAAATGTGATAATTTTTTCAGATCGTTAAAAAAGTTCACGCAGGGAAATGATATTTGTATATATTCTTATACGTATCACTGAAATACTATTTTGGAATTTATCCACTGTTTTAGATTTAAAAATTTTCCTACGGTTTACAATTAATCGCGGTTCAAAATTCGCTATATGTAAAAACCTGAGTAAAATATCTTATGCTTAAAGCGATATAAAAATATAAGAAATGATCCAAATTTCATAGATTGTACCGTCACTAAATACCTAGATTATTATCCTTTCAAAAATACACAATTTCCAATTAAAATTCATGCAAAATAAAAAAAATCACAAAATAAAAGAAAAAGTTGTAAAACTTTTTATTTTAAAAACTTTTTTTTAATTTAGAAAACATGGAAACTGTTGCATATTTATATATTATTAAATTTTGTTGTTTGTTTAAATTAATAAAAGATGTCTTTCAAGAAAAGTGGTTTAAATGTCCAAAAAAATTCCAAAGTCTGGTCAAGGTCTTTGAACAAATTTCAAGATAGCGTTAAAATTCAGAGAAATATTCCCGATGTCGACAAACCATTATATAAATTTAGCAAAATACCAAGCAAAAAAAGTTGTAATTGGAAAATATCATGCTCTGGCTATTTTAAAGATATCAAAAAAAGAAAAGTATGCTACAATTTGTAATGAACTCAATACTTTGTGAGATAAATTGAATAAATTGCAAAATTAAGCGAAATGTCTACAGTGAGAAAAGTGGAAGATCTGATAAAATTGTATGAAGACAGCCTTAAGTATTATGATAATACTAATTTTAGAAGAAGATTCACTATAACTAAAGAAAATATAGAGCTTCAGTTAGCCCTAGATAGTGATAAGGACGATATATGTGATACAAAAAATAAATAAATAAATAAATAAATAATAAAAAATTTTTCTAAAAAAAAATTCTTGGAAGGTTTTAGAAATTTGCTCCACTGCGTGAGGTTTTTTTCGCAAAACGAGGGGAGACAGGTGTTTTCATTACTAAAACGTTCTTGGCCACTCCGTGGTACTATGCCAAAAATTTGGTTACAGCCCTACTATACATATTTTATATTATTGAATTGGTAAATAAGTTTATTTTTATATTGTTGTAATATCTTATATGTTTTTGAAAAGTAGAAAGAGTTTCGCTTTAAAAAATGTATTTTTTTTTTATTTTTATATTGTTTATTTTTAAAAATTGCGAAAAATTAATTTGTAAAGCTTTTTTAATGATTTTTACTGGCATAAAAGATTGATATCTATTTTGTACACTACATAAGAAATAATAGTGAAAGTATTATGATAATATGCTTTTTTAGCAATTAAAAAAAGTCATTACAAAAAAATGTCTTTTCATAAAGACGGAAGGGAAGCAGTTTAGTGTCATACCGATCTAAATCTATTCTTAAGAATAAATATCGTCAAAAACTTAAAAACTCGCTTGATATTTTTTTTATTAATCGATATACATTAACTTTTTCTAGAATTCATTATTTTCCATCAATGCTGATGTGTAAAAAAAAATTGTTAATAATTTGACAAAAAAGTGAAAGATTTGTACCATATTTTTGTAAAACTTAGTAAAAATTTTTAGATGTCCAACTTTAAACCGCACATGTATTCGTGTCACTTTATATTTATGCAAATGGATTTTGATGTGGCACCAAAAAAAAAAAAACAAAAAATAATAATAATAATAAGGTCTAAAATCAAAAATTTTTGATAATGGGTTATATTTTTTAAATTTTTTAAAATGTTCCTCTGATAAGTACTTATATCGAAGTGGTTTTCTCCGTTCTTTAATTTTATTGTGCTCTCTAGCGATTAGACATCTGCATTTATATTTATAAAAACATTCGACTAAATTTTTTTTTTTAAAATTAGCTGTAACATATAAAATGTTTTATGAAGAAACAAAAAGGATTTCTAAAAAAAGTATTACTTTAAGATGGAGTTTATGTACTGGTGCATATTCCTATAAATGCACATCAATTTTTTTTTGTCAACATACCAAAAATGTTGCTAAAAAATAATTAAGGTATTACAAGTTTTTAAAATTATTTATTGACTTCACTTAAAAAATTAATAACAAAAAACTTAAAATGATCAAAAATGTTCTTTTTTTTCAATGTAACTTTAGTAGTTTAATGCCATTTTTTTGGAATTTTCCTATATACGCACTTGAACTTATGAACCAATTTAGCATTATTAATTATGTGATGATGAACCCTGGTTTTTGATAACTTCCAAATTAGATCTGGCATTGAATCAATAATTTTTTTAAGAAAATCACTGCCAATTTCTTCCCACGCTTACTTAATTTATATTTCTAACTCTGTTATTGTAATTATGGTTTCATACTGTGCATTTCTTTCGTAAACTTTACGGGCCATGTACCCCCAAAGATTCTCCTTTTGATTTCGACATACGAATTTCGTTCGAGCTCAAATCATTGCAATAGCAAGAATATTAAAAGGGACCATCCAAATTGAATATCTTTTCATCAGAAAAGGTTACTTTATTCTACTCATCTGTGCATTTTATCATTTGCACGCAAATTTTAAACGATTTTCCTTATGAAGTAATTCTAACATTTGCTTACATCTTGGTTTATTCCATTTTATGTTACCATATGTTCGCAAAATGTGACCAACATATTTGAAAGTGACAGGAAGGTGAATTTTATTTTTTACTTGTGTCGCATTTAATTTAATGCGCGTGGCTGCTTCTTTTATTTTATTAATTTGCCTTTTTGTTAATTTCTGATTACCTTTTGTTGGTTTTCGCACTCCGTATTTCTGCTCTTTCTTAAGAAAGCCTCAAATAACTCCTTCCGAACGGTTAAGTTTTCATCCAGTTTCTGTGCTAGGGCAGTCTTGATCACGAAAAATTTGAATTTGAATTTTTTCCTGGTCTCTAAGAAAAGTTCCTTCGGACATCCTTTAAGTTGATGAAATTTCCCAACTAAAACAAAAATATTTCCAGTAAACAGAGATGTTGTCATCAGAAACTTATCTTAAGTGAAACAAGTAACTAAAACTGTTAAAGTTATTAATATATATATATATATATATATATATTTGCAATAACTTTTTAGATACATTTTTTTTCGACTGCATTTATAGAAATATTCAACTAAAATGATCACCAATAAATATGTTCTGATTGCTAAATTAAAGAAAACAACTAAAGCAAGAAACAAATATTTCTTACTTAAAAAAACTACCCTCATATCGCGAGTTATTGTAACAACGCAACATTATTTTTGGTTAAGAGAAACGAATATACCTCAAAGAAAAACAAAACTTTTGAATGCCTTTATTGGAATATGCACTAGTGTATATGTTTATTGCCAACATATTTTCTATTTAGAATATAAATTGGAAGTTTTGTTACTCTTATTATAAAACAAAATAAATATTCTTTATTTGTTGTCGCTACTCTGTACTGCCAATCTTTTTAAAGTAATTTTTCCCAACTTTTAAGTTTTATTACTTTTATTTTTCTTTATTTTTTGTTGATTCGGTGGCATGAGAAATGACATGATTCAAGTTTAAACTTGATTAACGAAAATTTTTTTTTTATAGTTTTCTAAAAGCACAACATAAATTCGTTGCACCATAATAACAACAACAAACAAACAAAAAGAGTAACAAAAATTGTTATAATAGCAATAGAAACTACGACATAGTGAATGGTAGCAAGAGGGCATATGCACACATAAGTTAAGTTGAGTCTATGCAACACATGCTAGAAAGTCATGTTCGAGTAGCACGCAATAATAAACAACAGCCACCATGTTTTTATGCACTGTATAGTATGTATAACAATTGTTTTCATATGCTTACACATATGTATGTGTAAGTGTATAACAGTATACATTTTTACAAGACATGAACAGACATGTTTAGTTTCTTTTTCTACTATAGATTTTTTCAGAGGTTTTCTTTTTCTATTCTATGTTTCTCAAAAAAGAAAAAGAAAAATTGTGGCAACATATTGTAAACTCTACTTCAAAGATTGTTTTAAGTTTGTATACATGCCTGTCTACCCAACAAACACAGAGTCATCATATTTCAAACGTTAAACAAATTATGTCTTTTTTCTTTAATATCAAAGATTAATTCAAACCTTCGTACAAGTTTGCATTAAAATTGAAAAAGCTATTATTCTCAAATCGTTATCAAATTCTTCTCAAACATTTAGCTTTGAGAAAAAAAAAATATTTTAAATCATTCTCAAATTTTAAATCAAGTTTTTGGTCTGCTGGGTAAGAATTCGAATACAGGGAATAAGTATTTTTAGTCATGAAGGTTTTTTATTTTATTTTCTTCTTCTTATATTTTCTCTAAATGTATGTCTTAAGTTAAGATTTCAAATTTCGTTGTTGTTTTTAACAAAACAAAAACAAACCAGCAACCAACATGTTTCAACTGTTGTTACACTTTTTTTTGTTTAGCTGTCAAACTACAAAAGAAACAACAACAACAGCAAAAGTTTAGCTAAGTTCGTTAAACACTTTTCTTTTAGCAAACAGCTGCCATTTTTATAAATGCTTAGCCGGCTCATGTGCATGCAACTCTTATTTAACCAACACGAAGGTATAATAATTTAAATTTAATTATACCATAAAATAAGTATTTAATTGTTGGAATGATTGAGAAATATATATGTATAAGTTTAAAGGCAAAATAATTGTATAATTTTAAAATCATTTGAGAATGGATTAAAATACTAGATAAAGAACGGTTGAATATTATTACCCTTTAGACATTTTAATTAGAAACTTGAAAAAAAAACATTTAAATATTAAATAATTTATGAAAATATTCTTACCCATAATACAACTAGACAAGGTACAATTATTAGGAAGAGTTGTCATTTTAAAGTCCTGTTAAGTCAAATAACTGAAATATTGAAAATAAAAAAAAACAAAAATATTAAAATTTAAAAAATAATAAATTATTTTATTTACATTTGAAATGTTGAATATTTTTTAAAACGCAGCACTTGCTTCTTGGTATATTTTGCGAAATTTATCATTCTGATAAAGAAATTAATAATTCTGAAATAATGTGTAGTAAACTTCAAATTTATAGACGTGATATAGTGGGTAAAGTAGGTGGGGAAGTTTTGATTTCTATCTCAACTCTTTTTTATTTGGAAGAAATAATTCCTATGTGTTAAAGCCAAATTTGGAACAACTTTTATAACTTGATCTTATATTCCTCCTGCATCAAAAATTAAAATTTGTAACTAATCAATCCAAACCTGGTAAGTCCATAATTGTTCCTAATAATTTTAACATTACCAACATTAAATGGTGCGAAACTCCTGATTCATGCTTTTTAGATCCATCAATAAGATCAAAAACATCTATTGAATTACTGGATGCTATTGCTGATTTAGGACTCTTCCGAATAGATAACATAGTAAACAAGTTTGGCGAATTACTTGATCTTGTATTGGTTGATCAACCTGAAGAATTTAATATTCTTCGCTTTAGTCCATTATTAACACCTGAAGATGCTTAGCATCACACTCTTGAAATAAGTTTATATGTTGAAACAAAGCTATCATTACAAGGCAATGTAAATGATGAAATGCTTTTTGATTTTTGCAAAGCTGATTATTATAAACTAAATCACCTACTCTGTTCTGAAAATTGGTTTGAATATTATAAACTAAATCACCTACTCTGTTCTGAAAATTGGTTTGAATATATTCCTTATAATAAAGTATGCGCTCGTAATATTGATATCATTTTCATAAAATTCTATTTGCACATGGACCGCCTTAGCATACAAAGCAGCTCATTGGCTTGAAAAATTTGAAAAACAAATATTACAGAAAATACAAATACATATCAGATACTCTATATCAAGATCAGTTTATAGTTCAGAAAATATCCAATTTTACAAAAATTATCTTTTTAAGGTGAAAAGAAAGTTCAAAAATAATCCAAAATAATTTTACCAGTTTGTAAATTCTAAGCGTCGAGTCTCCTCTAATGATGCAGATATTTGCGATATGCTTATTGCTTTCTTCTCATCCGCCTATTCTGATAAAGAGTTACATTAACTTTCTAATTATCAATATCCAAATCCTGTTGCAACCCAAATAAATTGTCCAATATAAGATAAATCGATGGTACTGACAGCTGTACAGAATCTAAAATATTCTGATAAATGTGGACCTAACGGTGTTCCAAACTGTGCTCTTATAAAATGTTTACATTTTTTTATATCTCCAATAACCTACTTATTCAACATATCAATATTTAGTGATTATATTCCTGAAGTTTGGAGGAAATCTTATATTATATCTTTGTTTAAATCCGGAAGCAGATGCAACATTTCCAATTATAGAGGTATTGCTAAATTAAATGTTATTCCAAGACTTTTCGAAAAGATAGTTACTAAAATCCTTTGTCATCAAGTTATTTGTTAACTTTCACCATTCCAGCATGGATTCAGAAAGCAATGTTCCACTACTAATAACATTTTGGAGTTCACAACCTCAGTTATAACTGCATTTGATTACGGTTTATAGACAAACACAATACATACCGATTTCAATAAAGCTTTCAATAATGTAAATCACAATCTCTTATTGTTCAAATTTTGATAAACTTGGATTTTCTCCGGTTTTCCTTAAATTGAAAGTAGTTCTAAAACCATTCCTGCTTTATCCGATGTTCCGCAAGGTAGTCATCACGGCCCCTTATTATTCCTAATATTCATAAATGATATACTAGCTTGTATTAAGAATTGTAGAATATTAATGTATGCTGCCGATGTATAGCTGTTCCATAGCTTAACTATTCCTATCAATGTTCCTTTCTCCAATCTAATGGATCTCAATTTAAGAAAGTGTAAGCTCATGATGCTCTACAGAAGTAGTCCAGCACTCTGTCGATACACAATAAATGAATATGAACTTGATCTAGTCAGAGAATTTCTTGATTTGGGTGTGCTGCTTGATTGTAAACTTGGTTCCACGAGTTATAGGTTTCCTCAAGCGCTAGGGAAGATATTTTAATGATCCTTACGTTTCCAAACAATTATGCACATTTCTTGTAAGACCAATCCCGGAAAATTCTTCCGTGGTCTGGGATCTTCAATATTAAGTTCATATAAAGAAAATTGAATTAGTCTAGAAAAAATTTCCCTCAAGCGCTAGGGAAGATATTTTAATGATCCTTACGTTTCCAAACAATTATGCACATTTCTTGTAAGACCAATCCCGGAAAATTCTTCCGTGGTCTGGGATCTTCAATATTAAGTTCATATAAAGAAAATTGAATTAGCCCAGAAAAAAATTCTCTTATTTTCTCTCATGTTTGTACTCTCCCAGCAAAAACTTTGCTTTCCTGTTAAGCTGGCAGGTATTTATAAATAGAATTTGCTTGAATACTTAGTTAGTTTTGTTCCAGTTGTCCTCAAATTCATTTAGTTATTTTAGACTCTAGGGTTATTCAAAAATATGTACCTAAACGAAAATAGAAAAAAATAATAAAAATTGCCCTCAGTGAGATTCGAACTTGGACACAAATTAACCATTCGTTTTTAATGTCTAACGTCTCGCATTTAGTTTTCTAATAGATAAAAACTTTTTTTAGTACAAAATAATTTTTTTTTTTTTTTTTTTGTTAAAAAAAACTAACACCAACAGTATGGGGTTGAACTTTCTGGTTATAAATCCAGTGCTCTATTCAACTCATCCACGTGATTGCAATATTACTGTGCTATTATACTATTGAGTACATCTTTATATAATATAGAGTAAGCAAAGAATAAAGACGCCTCATTACCAAGAAACTACTTTAATAAGTAGCTGCCATTATAAAGAACCAAAAGGATTTTTCTGAGCTGTTATTTATTCCTCCATGATCTTACTTAATTTTCAGTTCGATTTAACTTTTCGTAATCAAGAATTAGCATTTATTAGGAAACTAATTGTATTATCTTTTCTGCAGAAAGATTTTTCACACCCTCACAAATTACACTGAACAGGTGAACAAGAATAAGTGAATTAGATGGTTATTAACGTGCTAAACACAAAATTGCTTTCAGTTTTTTTCCTATCGGGTCTTGATTTTTTTTTTTTTTTTGTTTAATTGAATCTTGCATATTAACCTTTTGTAAGAAATTTGGACAGCGAATAAAAATAGATAAAATTACGCATTATTGGACAGTAGATACGAGAATTTTAATAGTAATCCTCAACTTCTAAAACACATTTCAAAAACGTATTTGCAAAATATTATAAAGCATAAACAAACTCTTTTAGAATTGTTTTCAATTTTATTTTGAATTGTCACTTTAAAATTTAAAAAAAAAATTCAACAGTTTTTTTTTTTATTTTAAAGCAACCGACATCGCAGACCTGAACCACGTAATTCAGGCGAAAAAAATTATTTCAACAAAAAATATCATTTGTGACTATTTTTCGTCTACAGACGGAACGTAAAATCGAGATAAAGAATAGAGGCGTAAATGTTGTTTAAAAATTTTAGCTTAATATTTTATTACAACATAAAAAATTTAAATGATTAAAAAGCCCCAAGTCTTCTATTGCCCAAAGACATCATTGAGCACACGTTTATACAGTAACCCATAGAATACAACTAGAAGTATATGTGAGAGGCACTTCGAACTAAATTTTCAAAAAAAATTATTAATTTCTTTCAAAACAAAAATATATATATATGACTACATGTGTTTTGTTATTGTAAGAATTAGTTTTTTGACGATTGAATCAGGTTTTTTCCTCTCACATAAATATCTAGTTATTAAACTATGCAGTAACCTATTAAAAAATATGTTCTCTTTTTTAATATAACAAAAAATTTTGGGGATGTATAGGAAATTTTTAATACTGATTTTTTATATACTAAAGAAAGTTTATTTCATTTCGTAAGTGATTTTTCTCTGTAGTATAGCGTCTTTTGTCCTGTAAATTAATATATACTTTTTTTTTATTAATTTCAACTATATTTTTTTCTAATAAACTTCTTACTTGTTAGCAATTATCTTTATCTTTATTTTTATTTTTTAATTTTTTTAAGGACATAACTTTCTGTTCACCACTTATTTTTTAATCGCATTCTCCTCCATATTATTCATGTTTGACTGATTCCAACTGTCCATATTTTAAATAATATTATTTGATTTTATTTTCTGCAAATGGTTAAATTAATACTTGTATATTCTCTGTTTAAATTATAAATTCCATATGGAACACATTGACATTATACATATACACAGAGAAAACAGATTTGTTGCTACGAGTACTGTAACAAAATTCGATTGGAACTATTAAAACGAAATATTTTAAAAACCAAATATAATAGGTTAACAAAAGGCTTTCATTACATATGAAAATAATATGACTTTAGGGGGAATGTATCCGAGATACCAGAAGTGACATCGAGAATTTGATGTCGGATTACCAAAGAGACGATTTCAGCGGTTGTCAAACCGTTAACAACGACATTTCACATTTTACAATCGGATTGGACTTAAAATAGCGAGGTTATACACATAACAAAAAAAGGGCGGTAATTTGGGGCGTGGTAAAAATATAATTTCTGCGTTTTTAGAAACCTCATGAATTATTCTTTCATTCTAGGTGGTGACTGACATAACTTTTTGTTTTTTTATGAAGACCGACCCGCTCATGTTCATATGTATAATAAATAAGAAAAATAACATACGCAACTATAAATATTATGCTTTAATATATTAATATTGAAAAATTAAATGCATATTTTTGAATGTAGAAACTTACCAACACTTAACAGAATAATTCTTTTCAACTGTCAGGTATTCCGAAATACTGTGAAATATTCCTAAAGAAACGCTACGAACATAGATTGAAACCAAATACGCTGGACAGCATACGAAAACTAGTGGTGATTGTGATATGCATTGGTCAGATGTGCAAATTATATTTGATTAGGTTTCATATATTAATAGGAATTCATCATAACTTCCCTATCTAAGGAAGGTTTGGCTTGCCCTTTTACAAGAACATTATCTGTCTAAATTAAAAACAGAGGTAATAAAAAATGTATAAACTACTCATCGTTTTCCTTGCAATTCATGAACAAAAATTGTTAAAGGTCAATAGCAAACTGATTTCATGAAGATGATTTCTGCTGAAAGTAGTCCAATTTCTTCATAAATATCCTGATTATAATTGAAAGTTTATGAAGGCATCTATACTTAAGAAGGCAATATAAGTACCTTTTAAAAAATAACAAAATAATTATATTTTTATAATAAAGGTGATCAACTAAGATATTTTCTTTAGCAAAAAAAAAATAAATTTTCAAATTATTATAATTATAATTATAATTGTAGTTATAGTTATAATTGTATTTATAGTTATAATTGTAATTATAATTATATTATAAATATAATTCTAATTATAATTATAACAATTATAATTATTATGATTGTAATTATTATAATTATATTTTTATTTATAATAAAGGTGATCAATTGAGATATTTTTTTAGCAAAAAAATTAATTTTCAAATTATTATTATAATTTGAAAATTATAAATTTTATTTAATTTTTTTTTAATAAATATCAAATATAAAGAATATGTTTTGATTACCTCTAAATTTTGTTGGGTGGGAACATCGATTTTTATTAAGTTAAATATCACAATAACTGAAAAGATGATCAAAGTTTTATATATTCAAAATAGGGTTGTCATTCAAACAGAAATTATTCGATTAATTGAAAAACAAATTTTTTATTCTTTTCGAACGAACAAAATTTTTAAATTTAGAATAAAAAAATTTAGAATAAATTTAAAATAAATAATTATGTTGTAAATACCTTTTTCAAATTATAAGTAAAAATTTTGTTTGGTTGGAAAACCCTGTCGAAAATGATTGAAAATTTCGTTAGCCATTGTTGCTACTGTAATTTTAATTATAATAAATATTAAAATAAAATAAACAAAATAAATAAACCACGTGTTAATAGATTTCGGGTTAAAGCCTTTTACCGACACTGTAATCACAGCATTATTTCAAAAAAAAAAAAATTAATAGCATTTCTAAAGATTTAATCAAAGGCTTAAAGTTAGAATAAACAGTAGACGTATAAGTTATTCTTAAATTGTGGAAATTTTCCAGCGTATATTCATTTTTCTAAATAATCAACAAAAAATTCACTGGTACATATTGGTATAAACGCATTTAAACTTTTTTTTTTTTTGAGGTATATACTTTTATCTTAACCAAAAACAATGTTATATCGTTACAATAACTCGCGTTATAACGGTACTACTTTTTTATGTAAGAAATATTTTTTTCTTACTTTTTTTATTTTAGAATATTTCTATAAATGGAATTGAGAAAAATTTGTCTAAAAACTTATTTCAAAAAAAGAAATAAAAAATATTAAAAAATTTTAACAGTTTTAGTTGTTTAACTTAAGGTAAGTTTGTGATAACATCAACTCCGTTTACTTGAAATATTTTTGTTTTAATTGGAAAATTTCCTCAGCTTAAAGAATGCCAAAAGGAACTTTCCCTACAGACCAGGAAAAAATTCAAATTCAATTTTTTTCATGATCAGGGCTGTTCTTTCAGAGAAATTGGATGAAAAATTAACCATTCAGAAGGAGTTATTCGAAAACCAACAAAAGGTAATCAAAAATTAACAAAAAGGCAAATTAATAAAATAAATGAACAAACAAAATGCTACATAAATAAAAATAAACTTGCCCTTTCTGGCACTTCCAAACATATTGCACACATTTTGCAAATAGATGGTAGCTGGAACATAAAATGGAAGAAACCAAAATGTAAGCCAAAGTTAAAACAGTATCATAGGGAAAATTGTTAAAAAATTTGCGCGCAAATACATGAAATTGACAGATGAGTGGAATAAAGTAATTTTTTCTGATAAAAATAAATTCAATTTGGATGATTTGAGACCGAACGAAATTCGTATGTCAAAACGCATTTTCGGTGGAGGCAGTGTTATGATTTGGGTAGCCTCTTCTGCTGCAGGAAAATCAAAAATATGTATTGTTCCAACTAAAATGAACAGTGCAATTTATAACGAATTATTGACAGATGCACTTCTCTCATTTACGGATAAAAAAAGTGGATGAAGATTGCATATTACAGCAGTATAACGATGCAATCCATGTCTTGAACCAATCCAAATCGTGATTTAATGAACGTAGTATTCCACTATTGGATTGACCTGCTTACAGTCCGAATTTAAATCTAGTGGAGAATCTGTAAGGGTACATGGCCCATAAAGTTTACGCAGGAAAGGCACAGAATGAAACCATAATTACAATAATGGAGTTAAAACAATGAAGAAGAATTTACATTTTAAGTTTTTTGTTATTAATTTTTTTTTTTAAGTGAAGTCAGCAAATAATTTAAAAAATTAAGTTGTACCACGCTAATTAATTTTTAATACCATTTTTGATAAGTTGATTAAAAAAATTGATGTGCGTTTACAGAAATATGCACTAGTGTATAGAAAATCCATTAAATTTACTTATTTTCACTAATTATAATAAAATTTGAATAATTTTTAGTGAATATCATTAATTGTAACCATTTTCTAACCAATCTTTTTTCTGTGTGTATATATTTTACTTGTAATTTATTATATATTTTAAAAATTTGTCTAATATAGAAATATTTCTCCACTCAACCATAAAACTACTACTACAACATAGAATTTTCACAATTTATTTACAAATATTTTCAAACGGACATCTACTACATATTGTAGGGAAAGAAAAAAACATCTGAGTTAAACTAAATAATGTTTAGAAGTTGGATAAGCAAAATAACGAGTACGAAAAATATATAAAAAAAGGAACAAAAGCTACAACTAATGTAATATTTAACCACGTAACCACAAAAATGTAACAGCTGACACTGCCATCAGCATGAGTTTTTAAACGAATTTTGTGCCACAATATTTTATGGAGAAATGCAAATGACTGCTGGTGGTAGTAATAGTGGTCAGTGAAGCAATAATATCTAGGGAATAGAAAAATTAAGAAAAATAAATGAATTACGAAAAAAATATATATGAAAATAATAAATAAAATATTTAGAAAGTATGAGGTAATTCCAAGAAATTTCAACCCAAAATTAGAGTTTTATAAATTTTATATCTTCTTTTTTTTAATTTGAACTATAGCATATTAATCAATTCCATATCTTATGTGGTTCATGTTTTATGGACCTCTAAAGTAAAACAACTCAGGCTTTTTTTGATAAAAATAAACAGAGCTTAAGGGTAGATAACTTTTATGTGCATTATCCGAATTTTAACAAAAATTGGCATCAATGGAAAGGGTCGACACTCCTCTTTATTGTGGAATCATAAAAGTTACACATCTTCATGGGGCAAGAGCCTCTAGAATGAAAAAATATCATTTATTCTGGAATATCCTGAAAAAGATTCTTTTAATTTTCATTACTTATTCACATTATATTTACAATCAATTTTTCGATACAATGTGAAAATTTCAAAATGGGATCTTAATGGTATCAGAAGATATAACAGTTTGACTATAAAAAATAAAAAATTAATATATGTTTAAGCATTCTTATAAGTGTTGCCAGGAGGTGAAAAAAAAGAAGAAGGCTAAATGAGGGCGGAAACAAGATAGCATTTTTTTTTTTAATTTAAAAAAATACATTTTTCTCATTCTCCTTATTTTTTCAAATTTTTTTAAAAGATATTGTAATATATTTATAAAAAAGACATAAGACGGCTACCAGCAAAATAACATAATAAAAAATCGCCCAAAAAATTTCAGTACATATATGAGTTATATTTTTATATAAAAAATTTTTTAATATTTTGAATTGTTTGTCTGTCATTTTTGAACTTAATTTCCATTTTGGCTAAGTATTTCTAAACTTTGTGTATGATTTTTCATATTTATAAGATTTTCTTTAAACTATGTTAGTAAATATTTTCTATGATTAATAAATATATTAGAAAATAATTACAATAATCACGATATATTAAGTCCATAAAATTAGTTAATTGATTTTTGATTTGGAGAATGAAGCGACGCAGGTGAAATTTTTTTTTCAAATGCAAATAATCTAGACTGCTTCTATGAACAAATGCACAAAAATGCTTAAATGAATGATTCTATAAAAAAAATTAGTATTAACAAATAAGAAATTATTTTCTTCGTTGTTGAAATAATAACATTAAAGCCTTTTTAAGGCAATTTTAAGAACCAAAGAAAAAAAAGCTAGAAGCTAAAGCGAATATTTTGAAGCTAAAAGTAAAATAAAAAGGCTAGAATTAGCCTTATAAAGACTAAACTGGCAACACTGGTTCTGATACTTTTGTTTTAAATTTTATATAAAAACAAATATAAAAGACAAGCAGTGTTGGTCAAATCAACCATATAATACTCTACATGTGTGTGTGTAGGCACTATGTTTCTTCTCGTGATATTTCTTTTCCCGGGAAACGGAAAATTAAAAAATTCAATTTTCCAGGAATTCCCGGGATTTGAAAAATAAAATATTTCGTATTTTATCAGAATATTTCAGACGGCAATACAATGATTTTATGTATAACTTAGTTTTTATTTTTCCTTCAATAGATACATATGGAAATCAAATGTTTTTAGATAATTTAAAATATCAATTTTGTATTGAATTTTTGACAAATCTTAATATTCAGTATTACTATCTAAAAATGCCTTCAGTAAGTAGTCTGAGTACAGTAAAGTAAATTTTCAATAGAGGCGTTAAAATAGTAGTATTTATATAAAGGATTTTAAAAGTACATATCAAGTTAACATTAAATTTCCCGTTTTCGCGGAAAAATTAAAAAAAATGCCGGGAATTCCTAAGGACATTTTGCCGGGAATTTCCAGTCCTCAAACCCTAATAAGCACTAAAGTGATTATCAGGAGAGTACCTTATATGATTCTTATGAAATTTATTAAAATTAGTATATGAAAATTATTTATGTAAACTTTTAGTTCGATATTGACATTTATGTGCGCTTTTAAATGTTTTTCGGGACCGATCATCGTGAAATTTAGTGGGCGATCTATACTTGTATCTTCATATTAATATTTATGTGAGTATTATGCAAGTTTAGTTGATTTTCATGAATGGAGATTACAACTAGTGGAGCTAGTGACTGGTATGAAAAGTTAATAATCGATTTTCGATTTTTCGATCAATTTCGATTTTTATGGTGGATGAATCGCACCCCATAATCGATTGTTATTTGATTATTATTTGTAAAATAAGTAAAAAATGAATTAAAATTAAATTAGTTTATGTTTTATGTTTTATAATAGTCGTATGACTGTTCGAAAAAGATCAAAAGATAATAAAAAGAATTGAAATATTTATTATTAACCTACTTTCACAAAGCACTTTAATAACGTAACTAAATGTCAGAATTCAAATACATGTATTTTGTAAAAAAATTGGAAGTAAATTAATCATTTCACTAAGTATGCAATGCTATAAAATAGAACAACTAGAATTGACACTGGAACCGAGACTGGAATATTTTTTGCAAGACGGGGCATTTTTTTCGGAAGGTATAGACTGTGAATTTTAATTTTAATGGTAATGCCGCGATTAAAGGACGAAATTCGTAAGTTCTGAAATCATGTCTACTCAACTACACTCAATCACTATCTATACTACTCAGCCTACAGGGTATTCGTGGTATCGAAATGGCGATTGAATGCTAAAGAAATTCGTTGCTTACGCATACAACACAGATGTATAATCATATTCCTCTGGTCGAATTTTCAACTAGTGGCTTGAGAGAAGGTTTTTATATAAATAATATTCAAATTATAATTATTACTGAATTTCTTGATTTGTATTTTTACTGATTTTTTTATATTTACAAAAAAAAGTCCCAACATTTATTTTTCAAAAATTTTAAAATTTTGCTGTGAAATTTGATTTTTTGATTTTTCGAAGCCTAAAAGTCGATTTCAGTATAAAGTTGGCTGGTAACAATCGACTAAAAAATAATTGTTCTTTTTGACAATGTTGACAATTTTCACTAATGTGAACCATGTTCAATTTTGAAACTTATAATTGTATAATTGTATGTGATGATTTATATTTATATCCAATTCAGATATATAAAATTTTTTATTGTTGTTTTTAAGTAATTTTTAGGCATAAATGACAAGATCAAAAAAAAATTTGGTACAACGACAATATTTCAGATATATATATATATATATATATATATATATATATATATATAAATCGTTAACGATTTGATGCAGGTTAATATGCCATATGAGTCGAAATTTTTTTTTGAATTAGTCTATAATAAGAAAAATAAGTAAAGAAACCTTTACAAAAATAATATATAAATTTCAACATCTTCAAGCTGACAAATTTCGAAATTTATTACTTAAGTGTTCCAAATGTTTTGGAAACTTTTTGTAAATTTAAATTATTATTTTGTATATTTAATTTTTTTTTTCTAATTTGCTTTCAAATGTCCTTTTCAAAAAATCTTAAATCTTTATACTCATTAAAACCTATTACTTTTATAAACTTACAAACCAACCACTTAGATAATTCTCTTTTACAACTACTAGTCCCTTACTCGTTGTCCCTAAAACTATGCAACGCTAATAATCTACAGTCAATGAACTTTGGTGTTATAATTTCAAAAAAATATATTTCATTTTATTATTTTTGCTGAACTGGAAAGAAAACAGCGTGTAAATGAGACATAAATATAAAAAAAAGAAAAATAAAGCACCATTTAAAATGTAGACATCATTAAACAATTAAGTTAATTTGAAAATTATGCAGAGAACAATGAATGGTCAGTATAATAATTTAATTTAATATTTAAAATGAAAACAAAATAATAATAAAAAAGATACGACAAATGTGTTTATGAAAATATTAAAGTAATTATTAAGCGGCAAAAGGCAACAAATATGAAAATTAGGGAAAGATAGAGATGGATAAAGAAATGTGGAGGATGTGGAGGAAAATTAGAAAATTGAAAGGTCCCCAGCAAAAACTTGGTAATGGCATGTAGTTACTTTTCAATGATAATAACATGCCATCTACATTACATAAAAATGTCTCAGTAACTATTTATGTATCACCCGGTATTTAACTATTTGTTAATGTCATATTTTTGAAAATTTTTGACTTTTTTTAAATTCACTTTAGCAATTCATATATATACCCAGCAAATACGATGTTAAAAGTTGGAAATATGATAACTTTGACCTTTGATATCATATGTGTTTCAAATGTATAAAGAGATGTGAATTTTAAGTTTGACTTCAAATTGAAATTCATTTGAGAAAAAACATTTGAAAAATTGTACTTTCACAAAGTGATATCAGATTTTACTACAGAATCATTCTCAAACTTAAAAATAACTTTAAAAATATTTGAAAAATAGTATATTCATAATTTGATATTTAATATTATTTTCAAATCATTCCTAAATCTAACAAATATTTAAATAATGGCATTTTCCCAATTTAATATAAAATTTTATTATCAAATCATTCCTAAATCTAAAAAAAAAGTTAACAAATATTTAAGAAATGGTATATTCTCCATTTGATATCAAACGTTATTATCAAAACATTCTTGAAGATATTTGCAACAAATTATTAAAAAAACATATTTTAAATATATACAAATAAATGAAATTATTTAATCAACTATTTTCCAATTAATAAATATTAAAATTAAAAATCTATGCAAAAGAAAACTTTCAAAAAAATTTAAAAATGAAAATTACTTTTACTTATGTACCACATATGGTCACAATTTACATTTGAAAAAAGTTTGAGTTTGAAAAGTTTGAGAAAAGTTTGAGAACAATGATTTAGTAATAATAATAGCATTTCTCAATTTGACAATTAATTCCCTCTTTTTGTTTAGAAAGCTATTTTCAAAGTTATTTCCCAATAATTCTCAAGTGTTTGACATTTCAGAAAGGACTTGATTTCAAATCACTCTCAATTTGATATCAAGAATTTGTGTTTGTACCCATCAAACATATATACATACATACATACATACATACATATATACATACATATACACATACAAACATATATATATATATATATATATATATATATATATACATACATACATATATACATACCCTGTAGGAAATGTCACTAGTGAATCAGTACTGATTCACTATTGACACTGTCACCAGTACTAGTGACTTATTATACCCCCGACAATGCTTTTTGACTATAGACATTTAACATGTGCGTGTCATTGGAAATCTACTACTGACACTGGTACTATTGAGTAGGACCAATGCTCTTGGGACCATATATACACATTTTCTATATATTTATTTCAGTAATTCTAGTCTATACTTTTGATAGTTTTTCTGAAATAGACATTGTTAATAAAACATTTGTTAACATTTGATGTTTTATTAAAAAATGAAGGAATTCATAACATTAAGGAATTTATAAAATATTAATTTTCTTTGCTCGAAGAATCGCCTTCAAATTCAATGTTTTCACTTATTTTAGATTTGTTTCGACCATTTGCTTAAAATATATATATAATGTTTTCTTTGGCGCTACAATGCTCCTCCTAGCGTTTTATCGGCTGCTTCGCAATAACTTGATACAATATCTGGATATGGAAAAAAAAATTTGAGAACTCAAATATAAAACTTTTTACCTATTAAAGCTTTAAAAACATTGGCGAAATTGTTGCCGCCGAACTCGTCAGCTCTTAATTTTTAATAAACAAAAGAAATACGAAATATGAAAAATTGGATTTTGTATGTACTTTTTAAATTTATAATTAATTTATAATTAAATAATTATTATAACACAATTGAAAAAATACTAGATTAATAAAAACAATTATGCCGCCGAGAAATAATAGTAGCGTTTTTACGCCGAACTAGAACTCTTATCTATTGTGTATACATTTTTTCTCATCAAATCAAATAAAAAATATAGATACTTTGGTGACAATGTCGCCAAGAAGTCACCAAAATAATCGAAAAAACTGGTGACTTGGAGACACTTTCTCCCAGGTTTCCCTCAGGGTACATATACACACATACATACATATTTTATGAAGGGATAAATTTATAAATTTCTTTTACCTTAAAAAATAAAATAAAGCAATAAAAAGCAGTTTTTAATATCCTGCAATAAAATATCATAGTTATTTGTTTATTATCGTTATTTGTTTATTTATATTTTACTAATAGCGACTTCAGTAATACTTTGAAATGAATGTATTACTGAACTGCTTGGCAGTAATTAGTTTCAGTAGTAAAGACCTTCTAAAATGCCTACTTGTAATAATATTAGGTTAGTAACCGCCTCCAATGTTATCGCCATGTTAAAATAACGGGTTATTCAGCTAATGTGCAAGTATTGAAGAGTCATTATATTATCTTCTTGATTCATTACATGGCAACCAAAGCTTTTACTGGGTCATCGCTCATCTGAAGCTCCTACAGTAATTAAAGTTTATTAACTATATGTTTTCTATATAAATCTACAACTTAGAATGTGAAGAATTTTATTACCAAGATGATACTTTAATTCCGTCATATTGTATGATTTGCAGTGATCCTAATGTGCCTTTTTAAATAATTCTGTAACTTTTGAACCACAAGAGATATCTAAATATTATTGAAATAATCAGTTACATACTTTTTTTATAATACTTTGTAAATTACTAGTCTAGATGTCTTTGAAACAGATTGTTTAAAAATATTGGAATTTTTTAATTTTTTGACACTTGCTTTTGAACAAAAACTTTATTAATATTAAATAATAAATTAGTCCCTCTCTCTCTTTCTCTCACTGCAAATTTTATCTTAACAATTTTTTTTTATTTTATTTAACAAACTTTTACATGACTAGATCTGAGGTATTTTTTAGTTGACTTTAGGAAGCGGGTCAGTGAGCTAAATGTAGACCTCAAAAGTTAATTAATTCGGCTATGTCTTTTTAAAAAATTCTCCAAAAATTCAATTATGATTGAATGTGATCAGTGTTGCCAGTTTAGCCTTTTTAAGTCTAAATCAAGCCTTTTTATTTTGCTCTTAGCCTCAAGATTTTCGTCTTAGCTTCTAGCTTTTTCTGGCCTTTTTTGATTCTTAAAATGGCCTTAAAAAGGCTAAAATTTTAATATTTCAGCCAGGAAGAAAATAATTTTTTATTTGCTTTTACGAATTTTATTTTTACAAAATCATTTATTAACTTGTTTGGGTAGTAATAGTGGCAGGTTTTTCAACGGTATACATTTGTTCTTCCCCTCGCAAGTTAGGTAGATCACGAATACGTCATTTTTTCAAAAGCCGAATTCAAAAAAAAAAAAAATTCAGATTGGTAACCTAAAGACGTTAAATTTTTTCACAAATACGAGTAGTTATAGCGTTTCTTAATAGAAAGTCTATGTAAAAGTATGACATTTTTGCTGACTTTTTCTTCTATTTGTCAGGGAAAAATGCAATATAATCAACAAATGCAGTAAAAAAAAATTTAAGCAAATATTTTTAAAGTATATATGGTTTTCTCCCTAATCGAAATTAAAAGTCTTGAATCTGTTTATGATGAATAATATTTATATATATTTAATATATATATATATATATAAATATATATATATATATATTTCCAAAAAAGAATTATCAGCGAAAAATCTCACTGATCCGTTTCCGGTAATATTTGTAAAGCAAACAATGAGTATAACAAATTTAAACTTTTTACAACCAAACCAACTTTTAAAATTATATCAGAAAATAAAAAAATAGATCCACGTATCTCCGCTCTCTGATATATATAAATTTTAAAATCATGTTCTTTTAGGATTTGCATTATGAATAGTTTTATAAGTAAGTAAACTTTTAATTTTATTTTAGCTTTGGAAAGCTCTGGAAGGAGAAAACTTGCTAAGGAAATTATATAAAAATTCTGATCTCCGTTTCCTGCTAGATATTTCAACCAGAAGTAAATAATATATATATATATATATATATATATATATATATATATATATATTGATCACTTTATCACAGAACAATTAATATTGCTTTTTGTAGTAAAGTTATTGCTTTTAATATTAAAAGAAAATTAAATCCAAAGGGTAAAAATTTTTCAAAAATGCATTGTAAAACTACAATTGCATCACGAATGCATTTTTAAATTAACAATTTAACTTTGCACTATTTCCTTTAAAAAGTTTCGACGTTAGAGCCTTGAATCATTAAAATTCATCTACATCGTAAAGGAATATTTACATTTAAAATTACGTACTTTGTAGGATTTTTTTTTAACTTTTATAAAATTAAAATCATAAATAAACGGCTCCGTGGGTTATATGCGTACCTGATGACACTCCAATAAAATTTTTCCATTCTTATAAATCTTCATTAACTACATTATTATAGAAAAATAATAAATTGTTATTTAAATATATACCTAGTATATGAACCCTTTAAAATTCAATCCTATAGCTTTACAGACTCACAAAGCTTCCGCTTGCGACATATTTCCTTACTGTAGGGTATAAAACGTGTGAGTCTAATAAACCTTTATCCACACACAGAAAACCACTCAAGGGAATTTGCATATTTAATGCTATTTTTATATTCTTATGATTTCCGTATGCAAAATATAAATGCAGAAAAAAGAAGAAAAACTTAATGCAATTATAATAGTTTTTATTGTGTTGCATAGACAGGTATATATGTATGTACTGGGTGAATGTGTCAGTAACACAGCACGAGATGCAATGCTGCTCAAAGCTCTATGGAATAATGCAAGGATCTGTTTTTGAGTTTTTCTTTTTAGAAATAAAAAAAATCACACATTATAACTATGTAAATATCATAGTTATAAATCTCGGGAGTTTAGTTCAGTTTTAAAAGCTAAATATGTCAAGCAGAAAAACAGGACTACAAAAAGTTTTAACAAGCAAGCAAAATAAAAAATGTGTTTAAAAATGCGTAGTAATTTGAAACTTAAATAAGGAAGTCTGTATAACAAATACCAAATAAAATTTTATTAAAAATGACCAGCTAGAAAAAAAGTGTCAACAAGTTTTTGAGGAAAAAAAGAAACTATATAAATTTTAAAATAACAAAGTATTAAGAAAAGAGAGCCCCAAATCGGTCTTAAAGTATACTGTAAACTATACAAAACTTTAGAAAAATACTTTGTTTAACAATTTCTGGGCTTTAGAATTTTTTCACTCTCTAGGTTTTATATTTTAATTATCTACAAGCAATTGTTTATGCTTTACTTGTTTAGTTTATGGTTTAAAGAAAAGAAGAGAAATAAATAAAAAATGCTTGGAATACTTTAAGTATTTTAAGAGTAGTTTCTTTTGCAAAAAAGTGTACATAAACAATAAATTTTCTTTTGTCTAAAGTCATTCTTATTTTATAATATAGATGTTTTTATAAAATATTACACATATATTTTCTTTACATTGTAGGTATTATAGTTTATTTAGTAGGTTTTATTGTAATAGTAGTGTCTCTCTAAAGTCAATGTTTTGCCCTACAGCTAAAGCAGTCTTTTAGGCTAAAAAGTACTTTAAATTTGTATTGCACAGACATACACATATGAATGTCTTAGTTTTCCTTTTCATGTTATGGATATAAAACATAACTTTAATTGTCAACAATAGTATGGAGATATAAAATTGTCAGTTTTTATATGAGTTATAACTTAAGGCTGGGGAAAAATCTAGTTTAATTTTAATTTGTCTTGAAATAAAGTAGAATGTGTTGTATATGAAGATATTCTGTTGTCTTTTAAAAACACTTGTCTAAGAAAATCACATAAAAATTTGAAATTAATTAAAAAAAGCAATAAAATATAAATGTTTATACAGGGATAAAACTGGATCTAAGGGCCAAAAAACATAAAAAAGTTTCTTCTGAAATTCAACTGCATTAGAACTGAACCAGAACTGAACTAGCAGCGAATTAGAACTGAAAAAGAACTTTAAAGGAACTGAACTAGAACTAAACTAGAACTGAAATAAAACTGAACTAGAATTCATCTAAGACTGAACTAGAACTGAACTAAAACTACACTAGAACTGAACTAGGACTGAACTAAGACTGAACTAGAAGTGAACTAAAACTGAACTAGTACTGAGATGGGACTGAACAAGGCATGAATTGGAACTGAACCGGAAATGAATTAGAACTGAACTATGACGGAACTAGAACTGAATTATAACTGAACTAAAAATTAACTAGAACTGAACTAAAACCAAACTAGAACTAAATTAGAACTGAACTAATATTGAACTAGAACTGAGCTAGAACTGAACTGGTACTGAGCTAGATCTGAACTGGAAAAGAACTAAAATTGAAGTAGAACTGAACTAGAACAGAACTAAAATTGAACTAGAATTGAACTAAAACTCACCTAGAACTGAACTAGAACTGAGGTGGGACTGAACAAGACATGAACTGGAACTGGACCAGAACTGAATTAGAACTGAATTATAACGGAACTAGAACTGAATTGTAACTAAACTAGAACTGAACTAGAACTTAACTGAACTAGAATTGATCTGGAACTGAACTAGAACAAAATTGGGGCTAAAGTAGACTGACTTAAAAATTAAGTGGAACTAAATTATAATTTGTTTTAAATCTTTTCTGCTTAAGAGAACATTTTCTATATTTTAAACTTTGAAATATTTTTTATTGGTTAATCACATGAAATCCACACTTAATACAAAATATTTCCTTTTCTCCTTTTTTTCTCTTTATTTACACTTGAATACAACACTGATTTAGTCTAAAGGGTTTAGCAGCAAAAGTAATATTTTTTCTTATTAATTTCATTGACATAACACTTTAGGCACGTGGATTGTTTCATTTAATTTATTTTTATGGATTTCTGTTTGGCTTCATTATTTTATTTCCTTAAAGCTTTAGCAGTATCTCATGCTTTAACGGCCTTAATGTGCTATATAGAAAAAGCAGCAAATTAAAGTTTAAATATAGGAAAAATTAATATTAGTAGTGTTAAAGGGTTGTTTCTGGAGAAGGATAGAGGTATTGTTGTTAATCCGCTTGAAAGCAGCGGATTGGTACCTAACTTATGTTTAATGATCTGTAATTAAGTACAAGAAAAATAACAAGGGAATCTGGAAAAGAATGGGAGATGGAAACATTTGGTATAGTCTTATTTCAAGTAAAGCAAACAAAAGCTGAAATATTCTAAATGATTCTTTAGATTTACCTATTACTGCTGATTTAATTTGAATATATTTTCTTTTTGAAATCAAATTTTGATACATTTTCTGTACGGAAGGAAAATTTTTATTAATAACAACAATTTAATTAATTTCATTAAAAACCTTAAGTTCTTCATATTACCGTCATACTATACTTAAGCTAAGCCATATCCGTGCATGCGCTCTTTCGGCCTTAAACTATTAAAAAGTGTTTTTAACAAATAATTATGTTATTTTATATCAAAAAAAAAAAAAAAAAAAAACGAGAAACAAATTTATTTTTTATAGTTCTTTTTCTATGTCTGCATAACCACATTAAGCTCCCTTAAGTATGCTACAAATGTTTATGTACAAAATATTTCTAGTTGTATGCAAATAAGGCTTTTTTGGTGCTGTTGCTAGTCTAAATTATAATAAACAACATCCAGCATCAGCTAGAGCAATGTTTTTTTTTTTTTTTTTGTGGTTTATTTGTACTCTCCAACTAAGAAAACTTACCGTAATTTTTTTATTCTGTCAGAGTTATTTTTTATGATAATCTCTAACAAAAACATATAAATAGTAAAAAACCCTTTAAATAAAATGAAAACGAGTAAAATGCCTAACAACCTTAGACACTTTCAAGTGTGTGCCACACGTGGTAAAGAAAATTCGCTTTCAAAGTGTGAAATTTTGTTACACTATACACACCAAAGTCTTGTCATGAATGTCACTTTTTACTTAGAATGTAGAAGGAATTATTTAACTACTAAAATCACTTGAAAGAAACAAATAAACGTAAAACAAGAACAGTGATAAAAATTACCTGCCAAATAGAAAAATTATCAAACTGACTTGCACCAGTTCAGCTATAGTTCAGTTATAGTTCAGTTATAATTCATTTTTAGCTCAGTTGTAGTTCAATTCTAGTTCACTTCTAGTTGAATTTTAGCTCAGTTCTATTTTAGTAATAGCTCAATTTTAAGTCAGTTCTAGTTCAGTTCTAGATCAGTTCACGAGCCTATTTAGTTCAGTTCTAGTTCTATTCTAGTCTAGTTTTAGCTCAGATCTATTCCAGTTTATTTCAATTCTAGCTCAGCTCCAGTTTAGTTTTAATTTAGCTTCAGTTCATTTCTAGTTCAGTTCTATTTTAGAACTATATCAGTTCTATTTCAGTTCTAGTTCAGCTCTAGTTTAATTTTCATTCAGTCCTTTTTTATTTCTAACTCAGTTCTAGTTCAGTTCTAGTTTAGTTCGAGTTCAGTTCTAGTTCTTTTCTAGTTTAGTTCTTGTTCAGATCTATTCCAATTCTAATTCATTTCTGGTTTAGCTCTAGTTCAGTTTTAGTTCAGTTTTATTTCAGTTTTAGTTCAGTTATAGTTCAGTTATAGTTCAGTTATAGTTCAATTCTAGCTCAGTTTCCTTTTAGTACTAGTTTAGTACTAGTTTAGTTCTATTTCAGTTCGAATTCACTTCTAGTCCAGTCCTAGTTTAAGTTTGCTTCCGTTCTTTTTTAATTCTAATTCAGGTTTAGCTCAGTTCAAATTCAGTTCTAGTCCCATTCTGTTCAGTTATAGTTAAGTTCTAGTTCAGTTCTAGTTCATTTCTAGTTCATTTCTAGTTCAGTTCTATTTTATTTATGGTACATTTCTTTTTTTTTTTAGAAAAAGTTTTTTATTTAATTTTCATTTAATTCCACTGTCTTTTATATAAATAATAATTCTTTGTGCATTTATATACCAACCGTCTATATTTCCTTTGCCTTTTTTTACTTTTTTGCATTTGCGTTTATGTATTTTTATTTTTATTTTCCTGCAAACGTCTATGTGTATTTTAGTTTTTATTATTTTCTCTGTTGCTGTTTATTTATCTTTTAGATTTTGTTTCTACTTTTATTTTTTTGCTCTTCTTAAAGCTTGAGTAGTGGCATCCTAGATGATGAGTATGTTAGTTGTAAAAATGACAATAAGTGGTTAAAGTGTTGTGTTTTTTATCATCTTTATTATTTTATTTTTTTCTTGCTCTTTCACGCATACACTCACACATAATGCCCTCTTCTTTAGCAGTAAAGTGCATAAATGTTTCTATTGTTTATTTACACTCCGGCTTTGTTTTTCTGTTTTTATTTAAATAACTGCAAGATTTTTTTCTTTACTGTGAAGATAAATTTCAAGTGCAAATTATGTTAATTAGGGTTAAGAGTGGGTGCTGGGAGGTTTTTCAAATTAGCGAGTGTATTAAATATAATATCGGAAAGGGTAAAGAAATGTTAACGTTCTTTATTAAAGAATTATAATCTAAACAGTTTAGTTTTATTAAGTGTTTCCTTTTAAAGTAGAAAATTTGTTAAATATTCAATTAAAAGCAAAATGAGCAGAAAAAAAAAGAATTTTTTAATGCGACTATTTAATATACTTTTAATTTGTTGAATAGTGATATACGTATGAGCAATATTTCCGTTTTTAAAAAATGAATATCACTCATACGTCACATATGTTTAAGTTAATATTATCTTTATTATTTTGTTTTTTTTTTAAGTTAAATAATTAAAATAATACTATGCTACTTCAATAGTTCTGCTTTAATTCATAAATATTAAATACTTGCAATTTTAAAATGATTTTAAAATTACAAACATTTGCAATGTTTTTAATCGTAAAAAATTCCTACCCTTAAAATCAGGCAGACATGTGAACAAAAAATAAAAAATAAAAAAAAACTTTTTTCCGCCAATTTAACTAAAAGCTACCAAAAACTTTTTTTGTGCAACATAGCATAACACAAAAAGTTTATACATAAAGTTCTCAAATAAAGCCAAAAATAAAATTTTGTTAAAGAAATTCCCAAATATAATTATTAAAAATTTGATGCAGCATAAAGTAAATAGGATAAAAGAAACTTTGCTAAAAATAGCAATAAAATACCGAAGTTCCAATTACTTCCCTTTAAAAGTTTTAGTGGAAAGTGTTAAGAAATTAAACTATAACAAAATTATTTATAAACAAAGGATTTATTTTTTTTTTTACTTTCCAGCAAAAATAAGAGAGAAATACTTTTAGAGAAATGATAACTTCAATTGTAGAGCTAAATATAGAGCTAAGTGTATACCATAAATCTGGAATTAGATCTCTTTAAAAAAAACACTAAAAGTTATTTGTTAACTTCTATCAAAAGAATGATGTACCAACTTAATTACCCATTTCTTCTGAACTATGTATATTAAAACTTTGGTTTTACATTGATAATTCAAAAGTCGTAGTAGGACGTTTATGCAAAAACCAAAGCCTTTTATCTGAAGCAAAATATCTGCATGCAGGAAAAAGAGCTGTTTGGCTATTATTGTCGAAAATTTTTTATATGTTTAAAATTATTCCATATTATGGGCACTATGTGGTTATAATATCGTTGACACAATCACACTATGGTTGAATAAATCCATCTGACATTTGCGTAAACACGATTTGGTTTTTGAAAACATAATATTTTTATATTGCAATTATTTACATGTTTGTCCTATAATAATATATCCTGTTAAAATATGAAATAAACTATACCATAATTTAAAGTTTGTAAAAATATAAATAATCGCCACTAACAGCTAATAATTTTATTGACATGGCCATATTATGGTTACATGGATTAACCATAATATGGCCCATGTAACCATAATATGGTTGCATCAACCATATTTTGATTATGAAATTAACATTATATATTTAAATACTTTCAACCATATTGAAAAAATATTTACAACCATAACCAAAGGTAGCATTTTTTTGCGTATGTATAAATAAAATTTCATTAAAATTGGAGATGTCAATTCCGATTGGTCTCACAATAAAGTTTATATATTTATATTCATATTATTTCAAAGAATATCTTAAAGGCAATATAGAGAAATTATAAAAAATCATGTTCTAAAAAGGACACTCATGTGTTGAAAAAATTTTTATCAGCAGCTCATTATGTACTTTTTTGGGTATGAGAGATCAAAAATATAAAAATCAATATTAGAATAATTTAAATTATAATAATGATCTTAATGTAAAACATGATGAAATTTTTAAATCTGTTATTGTTTTTATAGTATTTCTTTTAGTTAGATATTTGGTTTTAAAATCAACTAAATTTGGTCAAAATTAAAAAATAATTTTTGTTAGAACATTTTTAATATTTGGGTATGCATGACTTTAAAACAGATACACAGAAAAAAATTCATATATTTGAGAATTTTTTTCGTAAATATTATGAATCGAATATGACTTTTTTCGCCCAAAATTTTTTAATAAAAAAAAAATTTTGTTCATATATATTATTAAATTGTTCATAATGATAATTTTAGTAATTTTGCAAAAATTTAGTTAAATCTTTGGTTTAGTTTTATTAGATTTGATTGCAAATGCCAAATGAAAATAGTTGTATATGAAAATATATACAACAAACGGCTTAAAATGGCAAAATGCCAAGGAAAATTTGTAAAAAATAATGTTTAGAAATTTGCATAATTTCGCTCACATTCTGCAGCACATTATTTTGTTAAAAAGCACTTCTCTTCTGTTCCTATAATGTAGCTAAAAATCAACTAAAAAGCTAAAATTTTTCGAAGAAAATTTCAAACATTTTTTTACAAATTGAAAATATAAATAAAAATTTAAAAAATTTATTATAAGTCTTCTTGATTTTAATTCATTTCAAATAATGTAAAATAGTGTTAATAAAAAACCTTTATTTTGCCTCAGTTTTCATCTTTACATAGACTTTTAACTATATTGCTAATACCACACAATGATCCAAAATCCAACTTTTTTTTTGGCAGAAATTTCAAGACAAAAATTTAAGACTGTAAAAACTGATAGTATTTTATGAATTGTAGCAGACCAATTAATCAAGAGCATTTAATAACAAAAAATAAATGGGTAACATTGACATTTTAAAAAAGCATTAAAATTAATAGTTTAATATCATTTTTAACATCCTAATTTTAATTAAGTCAGTAATATAAGAGATGTATCCCGTAAGCAGAAAAATATATAGCAATACTGAAAAAGGTAAATTGAACGGAAATTTATCGGTTTTCACAAACAGGTACGAGGAAGTATTATGTCCTAACCTATTGAGTAGTTTCACAATAAATAAAAATATAATAATATGAAGCCAAAAGCGAACAATTAAATAAAATATTAATAGAAATAACTACTGTAATAAAATTATGTTTTATAGACAATTCTTAAAATCGGTATTAATAAATATAAGAGCTAATTTTATACAAAATGACTTCGACATAACTTCAAAAGCGTTAACAAAATTTTTTGAATTTATACAAAAAAAGTGGATTTTTGATCAGTGTGCACCAGCAAAAAATTCTACTTATGTATATTGGCTTATATGGCAAGTTATCTTGATTTGTATTATATATAAATTAGCTGCAAGAAAGTGGAAGACTGAATGTAGGAATGTTTTTATTATGTTGTTCTGTACTTTATAACACAAACTAAGAATATAAATTTGCTGAGGAAAAAGGAAATACAATATAAAAGTACATAAAATCAAAAATAACCAAAACACCAATTATGCTATATGTTTAAATTATAGCTAACATGTATATTCTGATGTTCATAATTTGTGGAACAAAGATCTTCATACAACTTTCATATTTTTGTTCAAAATAAAGTTAAATATTTTTTTTAATATGTTATTCAATTGTTCGCTTTTGGTTTTATTTTATTATATTTTTATATATTTGTGAAACTATCCAATAGGTTAGAACATAATATTTCGTCGTACCTGTTTGTGAAAACCAATAAATTTCGTTCAATTTACATTATTCAATATTTCTATATATTTTTCTGCCCATGGGATACATCTTTTATATTACTAACTTAATTAAAATTAGGATGTTAAAAATAATATTAAACTATTAATTTTAATGCTTCTTTATACTGGCTACTATTCCTATTACTAATACGCAAAAATATTTAAAAGGGAGTATAAAGAAAATATGTAGCCAATTTTTAGGATTAGTTCTAAAATTCTATAAGAACATTTTTGCAAATTTAAGGCCACATTTTGTTAAAGGAAACGTTTACAATTTTTTTCCACGATTTCACCTAGCCCCCATACAAAAGTCTTTCCGGAATAATGGTATATTATCTGTGTTCCGATTTTCATGAAATCGATCTATAATTGACCATAGCTGTCATGTAAAAAAATCTTCCGAAAAACACTTTAATGTGTTTAAATCCCATAATAATGCTAGTAAAAAGTTAATATTAGACATAAATAAGTTTTATATAAGTAGAGACTACAGTACCAAATTTTATGAGATCGCTCCATAATTGACCATAGCCTATATAATGGCCACTTCTGGGAATCACCCTAAAGTGCATAAATTACATAAGATAGTGCAAGAGCAATAAAATTTCACCTGACCAGAGACGAGATGTTGTCGAGTTGATTTAAAGTTGGTCATCTCGCGTATGTATTTTTTTATTTTTATTTTTTTTTTATCGCCAAAAATTCATTTATAATTTAGCAGAAAAAAAAATTACATATGGATAGTCCTTATAAATCCCTAAAAAAAATATGCTTACATGTGTAGGTTGTCTTTTTTAATTTAAGAGATATTTAGGTCGAAATAAATGTTTCACTATTTTCTTTTTTTTTTCTAAACTGGCTGGCTCAATATTGGCCCTATTTTTTTAATACTCATCGAGTTCCTTACAAAATTCTCAATAATATTGCTACAAGAATTGTATAAATATCCAAACTCGTAAAATAAGATCTAGCAGAAATATATTAAATACACAGTCAAATTTCTTCAAGTCATGACTTTAAATTAAAATTTTACGTATATTTTTTAGAAATAATGTTAATATTTGGACAGAAATAAAATCTAAACGAGTAGAGATATTCCAACGAAATTTTGACAAACTGTAGACAAATTTGTCCTAAAATCAAGGAACTAAAAATCTGCCCATCGTTTTGTAACAAAATAAAATCCCAACCCGGAAAAAACGTGTTTTACATTTTGACTTTTTCCATTCAAATGGTCATGCTGTCGTTATAAGAGGTATCCGTCAGAATATAACTGTTGTGTGTTTACCCAAAGTATGGAGGTTTATAATTAACTTAATTTTTGTTTGACCCCAACCTTACAAACAAATTAAAAAAAAAGTTATGGAAAATTTCAAAGTTTGAATAGGGCTTGTGGGGAGACCGTTACCCCAAGCGCGTTCTGGTTTACTTTGCACTCATCTACATTAAAATTTCTCTTTAAAGCATTAAAAAATTATATGGACGAGAACAAACAACAAAATATTGCCAAAAAATATTAAGTTTTCCTTCAAGTTCCAACTTCTAATTAATATAACTTTTTATCTATTCTATACATTTATATATTTATATGGTTATTGCAGCAATAATATTCGTAATAATCCGAAGAATATTTAAAAAATAGGGCCAATATTAAGCCCACCAAGTTAAAAAAAATTTATTTATTTCGATCTAAATATCTCCTAAACTGAAAGAGATGACCTGTATAAGTAAGCATATTTTTTTGTACGGATTTACAAGCACTATCTACATGTAACACATTTTTCTATCAAATCGTAAATTAATTTTTGGCCCGAGATGACCAACTTTAGAGGTCTGCCTACTCCCCCCAGACTCGCTAGAAATCTGTCCTAACTCAAATCAACCCGAAAGCACCATGTCTCTGGCCGGGTGAAATTTTATTGAGATATTTTCAACGGCTCATATGTGACAGAATTATTTACAAAAAAAAGCGTTGTTTTCAGTTTTGTTTAAAAAATTGTTTTTGCATAATTTGCTAAAATACCTTGGGTCTATCATTTGTATTATCTCAAGGAAAATTACAAATCAAATTCAGTATACAAAAACATGTTCATAACTAAAACTCTGCATTAATTAAATATTCCAGTAATCTTTAGTTTATCACTCGTATGTTTCTTTTTTTTTTTTCTCCCAAATCAATTTTCTTTGACCCTTTTTTCTAAAGCAACCACCCCCCCCCCAGTTCCCATAAACATTATCTTAATTCCTTATTAATACTTTCCATTTAATGTGTAGCTTACTCTTATATATAAACTTTTGAAATTCATTTTGTGTTCAGACATGTTTTTTCTTGCAAAATTTATATTGTTGTTTTAGCTCTATGTTGCAATTTGTTAAACACAATAGTGCCTTAAATGGCCATAGTAAGAGGAAAATAGAATATTAGCATATGCTTAATGTTACAACAGCATTGAGTTTAATTTCAAAATAGAAGGATAATAATGTATCAGAATGTGAGTGGCTGGCTGATTGTTCAATGTGTTTAACATTTAATATTCATTGTTAAACATTATCATGTCCATTTACAACATATATTTATGGGTGTATGTGTGTGAAAGTAAGCGTTTGCTTACATGTGCGTATACATTTATATGTTTATGTAAGTTTGTGTTTAAAAGCATGTGTTTGTTTGATTATAATGATTACATGTTGTAAATTGTTGATTAAATTATATTGATTTATAAAAACAAAATGAGAAAATGAAAATTTCTATTCATTATTGTTTTGCTGCTGTTGCTCTTGCACAGGGCATTCCTTTCATGTTTGAAACTAGCATAATGTACAGCAATTATAAATAAAAGTTGAAAAAAATTTTAAATAGCCTACAAATGCAAATATTAATAGCAACAATAATAATATTTCAATTTTAATCATTGCATAATGAATAATTTATAAACTTTAGCCCCAACAAGAATATCATAAATTTAAAATATGTTTTGTAGTTTTCAAGCAAATTAAAAAAAGCAATTGGAAGAGTGTTATATTCGGCTGAGCCGAATTTTTTATGCCCTTCACAAAATCTGTATTTTATAAATATATATCGGAATTCTTTGAAACTTATTTTAAGTGTAAACGGCTTTATTGTAGATCTTACAAAATAACTTAGAAATCCTAAATTTTAAATCATTCGCATAAAATCTCATGGAAATACAGGCATTTCAAACTAAAAACTGTAAAAAACGGAATTAAAACTTTCGAGGATTTTTTAATTCATTTTAATTTTTTACTTACAATTTACATCTTTTTGATTTAAACCATAAACCAGTCAAGAGACAAGTTTTAGGAAATTAATTTACATTATAACAAGTATTCCGTTTACTATCTTTTGAAAAGTTATGCGCTGATAAAAAATTAAACCAAAAAACGATTTTTAAAATTTCTGTTTAGTTTCTTCAAAGGTCTGCTTCCTTAGACTGTTACCACAGAGCTTCCTTGTTTTCTCTCTCGGTCCTTCATGACATGAACAGCACTGAAAATATACCAAACTACGATAGAAAATGACAGTGTTGGAAAAGTTAATTCCCTGTTAAAATGTGTTAGTTAACAAAAATCCGACGAGACGAATTCTTATGCTCTCGACCGGATGTCTACGATTATATGACTGGATTTACAAATGCTTTTGCTAAAACTGACTATTGGGATGCAATCTGCTGAGATAAATTCTTCGGATCTGAGGCGGCTAACTATAGGTTTCTAAGAACAAAATATAATTTGATGAGTTAGGTGCTCCAACTCTCAATCAGCTAACTCGGATCTTATAGGCTACGCTAATACCAAAACTATCCTAATATCAAAATTATTTTTGTCTCAAAATACAATCCGATGAAACAAATTCTTCTTAGAATCGTCAAGCTACTTTATGAACTAAATAAAATACGATGAGGTAAATTTTTCGGCTCTCGGTCGGTTAAATACAAGGTTCGGACTGCAAATATGATTCGATGAGATAAATTCTTCAACTCTCAATCGGCTGACCACGATGATACTACTACAATCCGATGAGATAAATTCTTCGGCTTTCAGCCAGCTAACTACGGGTTCAGCTACGGTTCGGAATAAAGGACTTCGGTCGTATCCGATGATACTTTGATCCCCAAGAGCAAAGTATAACGAGATCGGTACTTCGGTTTTAGCTCAAATGTATCGCCTCAATTTCGATTAATTATGTTTAAATGTATATAAAACAAATGAGAATTATAAATTCTCTTAATGTATTGTTACTACTAAATAACTACAATATGTTAATATGTTGATGGTGTAATATTTGTAACTACACGATACAACTTTAATATAATTGGCGTAAAAATTTGTAAAAGTATGTTTTTCACTACTAACAAATTTCGCTTTTTTAGAAATTGTTCCAGATATCATGTAAATTGGATTTATTAGTAACTGATACGTCTGAGTCAAAATGGCGTTAAAAAATTTTATAAAGAACATTTTATGCAATTTGGAAAATTTTCAATAAATTTCATAATTTTGTTCTAAATTTTTTTATTATAAGATATGACTTTAGACCATCGAAAAATATCTCTAAAGAACTACCTTAAAATGGTATTATGAAAAAAAATTAAAGAAACGTTATTTAAATCGGTTATAGCGGTATTCATGTCCAAACACATTTCGCTTGCTGACAACTATCGCGAAGTATAAATGATATTATTATTGATGTCAAATGAAAACATTTTATTTGCTTAAAACTAAAATTTAGGTGGCATCAAAAAATATTTTAAAGACTTATAGTTGTATGGACCAAAAAATATGCCCTTAACCCCAAAAATCAGCCCCATATATTTCGCATTATATACAGAATTTTAAGATAATAAAAACTTTTTTCCACGTAAAACTTATCACTAAATAAGATACATATTTCAAATTTTGTAAAAATTCACTAAAAAAAATTAAATTGCGCTTTTTGTAAGGAATAGAAAGGCAAATTATCATAAAGTTTAAACGACTACAAATTTTAAACCAGTCCTGACATTAATTTAATTTGATAAGCAAAATATCCTAAAATATGACTATTATTACCAACTATTTTTTTTTTACCAAAAAACATTTTTTGCTATAATAAAATTAAAAATTTTTCTTTTCGTAAATATTAAAATTTTAGTAAAAGTTTTGAAATACGCTAAAAGCACCTTAGATACTTTACGAAATTCCAGTGTTTTGGTTTCGATAAAGTACAACTACTATTCTTAAGATTTTTTTGAAAGTTTCAACTTTAAACCTCCACAACTTTATTGGTTAATAAAACCACAAATCGGCGTTAGTGTCAGAAAAAAAATTTCTTGAAAATATTTTTACTCAAAATTTTTAAATTTTTTGAAATTCCATATTCGTATTACCTCTTATCAAAGGTTTTGCTTTAATCTTGAATTATACTTAAAGGGTGGTCTGAAGTACTTTCTGTCATTTGATAAAAAAAAAAAAAACAAATCAAAATGAGCCTAGAAATTCTGTCGTTTTTTTTTAATTTTAATAATTTTTTACTAAAAACAGAAATTTACAAGTAGTTCCGGGGATCCTAACTTAGGCTCAACGGTTAGTAGTCTAAAACACTTACTCTAGACCATTCAATCTCACAATTTTCCAATATACAAATATTTATATATTATTGTATGTAAAGTATAAAGTATTTTTAAATTTGGGCAAAGAAAATTTCAAAAATGTTTGAGGCTGTTCTAGAAAATCGTTTATAACTTCGCCATTCCTAAATAGGCTTTGCAGAATTTCAATAGCAAAATTTTCGAGACTATAGGTCATATATGTGTTAAAAAAGAAATGTATTTATTGGACTATGGTATTAAAAAAATCCATTTCAACATGCAGACTTATAGACAACCAGACGGACAGCTGGGCAGACATATATTCTAAAAAGTTATTTTTAATCATAATAATCATGAATATTCTTTAATTTGAGGCCCTGGATATAAAGACTTTCGCATAAAATGACGAACTTACATATACCCTTCATTTGATTTCAAGGGTGTTGAAAGTGAGCAAAATAATTATCAACAAAATTTTAAACATGTGTAATATTTTTTGAAGGAAATTGTGCAGGAAAAATGTTATAAAATATTTAAAAATAACAAAAGCTTTTAATAAAGTTTAAGCAAAAGGAAAATAAAGAATTAAATGTAAATCAGTGTAGGATAAGAACACTTATTTAAGCTAATTATTATTTATAACACATATCATTACTAAAGGATTAACGCATAAGTTTCAATAATTAATGCAGCAAAATTGTGATCAGTAAACGAATATTTTTTAGTATTAGCCGCTTCAATCTATATACATCTCATCATATTTTTATTTTTATTATTATTATTTTTTTTTACAAAAATTCACTTGTTACATTTTCATTAGATAAAAAAATTATACTATATATTTTTCTTTCATTTGAAATCACTTCAATTGACATCTTTTATTATATTTTCATAACCCACATTTTATTGTCAAATATTTTAAAATGAAACTTTTACTTAGCAATTTATATATAAAGTAGAATAGAAAAGGTAATTGTCTATATAACACACAAACTTATATTTACACACACACACACGCAAACGCACACACATAGAGTTAAGTAGAGTCAGGAAAGTGTCTTTCAATAATAAAATAAACAAACTCACTTTTATGCAAATAGACATTTCAAATAATAGAAAAGACATGTTAAATACAGCTGTTACATTGAATAAGAACTCAAGCTGAAAAGTATCTTAAAGCAGAATATAAGAAAAGAGCAAGATAACAAAGTATAAGCATATAAACTTACTATAAAATAGATCAAAGCTTTGGGCGAAGCGCAAAATAGCAGCTTATTATAAATATTTATAATTTAATACAAATTTTTATTTATATGCCACATCTTATACATCGCTACTATTTTGCAGATTTTATTTTTCCTCATAAGTATCAAATAAAATATAACTGGGAATTTAAGATATTTTGGATGAAAAATTGAATTAAAATGAATCCCATTTTCTACTCCTTTTATCTTTAGACTTCATTGTGCTTGAGTGCAGAAAGGAATTGAGAAAGCTTATGGATGCCTACAAGATAAGCCGATGAGCTAGCTCCCAAAGGCTTAAGACTGGACAGGTCTTCGTGGAGGTATCGGTTAGCATTCCAATTGGGACTTATTTCATGGCCATAGGGGAATGGACTATAGGACGAACGAGTCATCTTTGAAGAAATAGAACGGACTGCAATATATCTAGAGCGTTATGCCCTAGTCTTAAATTAGTAGACACGAAACATCTTCTGGGCATGAATGGTGTGAATCTAAGCGTCATTGTGGGTGCGATTACTGTTCACTTCGCAATAGGGAATATGACTAATAAGTGAAATATTGACACGTCAGAATTTTGTAGGATGTGCGATGATGTGGAGGAATTAGAGACAGTAGAGCATATACTCTGTCAGTGTGTAGGGCTTCTGCGTAGTAGACTGAAGTGTTTTGGAAGCCACATGCTACGCGAACTAGAGGAGGTTACGGTCAAAGGACATAGTAATCTTATAGTGTTCGTAATGGAGCTAAAGTATCTTAGGGGTAGTCGTTTTTGATTGATGGGTCTTAGGTTCCACATTTTGCTTTTATTTTTTTTTTTTTTGCCTTATCTTACTAAGGTCTTATCTTACTAAGGAATCTCTTTTTCTCTTAGCCTTCCTTTGGCATTTATAAAAGGATCACAATGGACCGAATGGTCTCTGGGTGAAAGCGTGCCTTAAACCTAAACTAAACCATCCTTAGATTTAAATTAGTATAAAATGAAAGCTTTGGTTTATTATGTATACAATTTCGATTCCAAACACAATCAAGCGGCGGTAGTTGTTGTTTCCAGTCCTCAGAGAGAAGTTCAAATTAATTGAAGGCGGAGGCGAAGACGGCGTTTTACATACATTTACTTTTTGTTTATTCAGCAAAAATACTCATGACAACCATAACTGTTAGATGCGACGATTTTTCGCCAAACGTGGCGACTTTTAATTGCTTTTGGAGACTGAATGTTGCGTTTGGCGACATGGCGAATTTTTCGACGATTTATAAACAAGGTGGCCATTTGTGTGACTAATTTTTAAACTTTTATTAAATAAGCATTTGTGGAGAAAAACTATTAAATTTTCTTACTAGAAATAGACTAGTTTTAGTGTTTCTTTTTAAATTGTTAAAAGTACCATTTTTTGAGATATATAACCGCGAATTATAAATCGCACCATTTTAATATTGAAAAAAAGTCATATTCTACGTCATATTAATTAATATAAATATATATATATATATATAAACTTAGATAGAAATTTTTTAAGAAATAAAAAATTTATTTAAATCTTAATCTATATTATTTTTGTATCCTTGAATTTGATTTCAATAATAAATTTTACTCTTTTCTCTTTCTCTCTCTCTCTCTTTCTCTTTACAGTTTGCTTAGCAGGTTACAATGAAAAGAGACTGTTACATGATCTATTAGATACATACAATACACTAGAACGTCCGGTTTTAAATGAATCGGATCCATTACAATTAAGTTTTGGTTTAACTTTAATGCAAATAATCGATGTGGTAAGTAAACAATATCAATTAAAACTTAAGAGAAAAAAATTTAATTACCAATAAACACTCAAAACAATAAATATAGAAAAAAGGAGATTGTACGTAAAAAAATCCTTTCCATAATCCCTTGAAATACAACATGTTTCTATATTTACATAACCTAACAGAAGCGGTTACAAATTAAATGTGATTTGTATTATAAATAAAAAATATTATTTAAAAGTGAAAAAAGAAAAAAAATGCTACAAAAATAAAATTAAAAAAATAAGTGCATAATCCGTTTTAAATACATAGCAAACATAAATAAAAGCATTTTTATTTTACTTTATTTTACACTTTCATTTAATTTCGTTACGCGTAGAAATATTAAATAAAATTTTCATGTCCATTTTGCTGAGTATTTGCAAGCATTTAACATATTTACTAGAGTTATGTATATTTGTTGGTTAACAAATATAAACAGCTTAAAAATTATTATGCTATGTGAAATTGTAATGAAATTTCATTATGTGAATATTACAAAAGTTTTAAAATATGCTTCAATGAAATGAATTAAAAGTATGTCCATAAGTATGCTTTAATATTGTTAAATATGTTAAGTGGATGGATAGAAGGATGGATGAATGAATGAATGACTGGTACATGCAGATTATAAATATTATTAAAAAAAATATAGGAGATTAAATAAATTTTAGGTAAAATAGAATAAATGATATGGCTTTGATATCAATTGAGAGCTTTTAGGGGATTATCTGAAAATTATATTTTAGGGAAAGACCAAATATAATGATAAGGTAATCAGATAAATTAGAAGAAGTTTATGTCTTAAAAAAATAAATCCAAGAAAGTTTTTTTCCAACTGATTTTTTTTCTGTTGATCTGTTGTCTTTTATTTTAACATTTATTTAAAATAATTTTTAAATTTTTAAAAGTAAAAGTTATTTTATTTTTTTCTTTCACTATAAATAAAATTATATTTAAACACGTTTCTGTCTCTATTTTTTTTTCAGCCTCATAATGAAAAGCTTTCACTTTCTAGTCCCATTTTATTTTTTTATTTATTTGTTTTTTATTTATTTTTTTTTTTTTTTTCATTCTTAAATAACACGAAGAATATGCCAAAAACAAATGAAAAAAGAAAAATTTCTAAGGAATAGTAACAGAAACTCAAACCTTTCAAGTCATTCCTCTTTATGTGAAAAAATAAAACATTTTATGCATGAATAACAGTATTATAGTGTCAACATGTTCCATATCCATACATCAACATATACTTTTTTTTATTTCTACATATCACCACTACAAATATACACACACTCATTCATATAGTGGAGTGACATAAATAAGTGAAAATGTTGTTAACATCCAGGTCCTGTATTCCTTATATTTTGCTTTCAGTTTTTGTAAACTTCACATAAAATGAAGGGTATATATGTTTGTTATTTTATACGAAAGTCTTTAAATATATATCCAGGGCCTTAAATTGAAAAATATTTATGGTTGTTACGATTAAAAACAACTTTTGCGAATATTTGTCTGACTGTCCGTCTGTATGTTGAAATTAACTTTTCGAATACCATAGTCTAATAAATACATTTCTCTTTCAAAACATATATGCCACATAGTCTCGGAAATTTTGGTACTGATATTCAGCAAAATCTGTTTAGGAATGGCGGAATTATAAACGATTTTCTAGAATAACCTCAAAATTTTTAAGAATTTTCTTTGACCAAATTTAATAATATTTTCTATTTGACATATAATAATATATACGTATTTTTCTATTGGAAACTTGTGTGATTGAATAGTCTAGAGGAAATATTTTAGACTACAAACCATTAAGCCTGAGTTTGTATCCCCGGGACTCCTTATAATTATTAAAAAAAATTAATTTGACAAGAATTTGTAAGAACGTTTTGATGTTTTTTTTTATAAAAAATCATAATTTAGATTTGAGTTGCGTTTTAAGCTTTTTTTTTTGGGTTTGTGACTGAGAGACTCTGGATCCTAAGTTCGATCCTTGGCCAAAACTTAAGGAAACATTAAATACATTTTTAGTTATTTAAAAATGTTTCTTTGTAATTTATTAAATAGAAATTATATTTATATTCGCCAGGATTTGAAATCATACGAACACTTTAAAACTCCTCGCTTTGAATTCTTACCCCATAGGTCACATGACATTTTAAATTCTGAATTCTAAAAATAGTTTTACTTTAATGTGTGCCAAAAAAAAACAAAAATTTTTCCACATTGATGAATTTTAAATATATTCAACATATAGTGCTGTAAATTGATTTTTATAGTGTTCATATATGTATATGAGGAGTGCATTTAATTGTTTTTCAACAAACTTAATATGGCTATAGATAGTGTGTTTTAGATTAGAAATCTTCAAGTCATGTTAAATTTATATTGTTTTAATCCGGGTATATTTACGGTGAAAAATTAAGTTCTACAAGTAAATTTGAATATGTGAGATGTTTTACTTAAAATATTATCACTTGATGGTAATTGTCTTTTAGGTTTTGAGATGTATATAATAATAAAAAGATGTAGATAATAATAATTTCATATTATGTGTCCTAGAGCCCCAAAGTTAAAATTCTTAAAAATTTTGAACATTTTTAAGTTTAGAATCTTTAAAAAAAGTTGTTGGTAGAAAACTGAAAATTCTGCATATATCTTCTTTATTCAGCTCTTCAGAATGACCTTGCTAAGTCATATGACCAAGGACTTTTCGGGGACTCTTTATGTTACAAATGTCCGTACATTTCCGCATTAAAGCAAAATTTTTGATAAGAGATTATTCTAATATTTTTATATATTTATGAAATATAGATTTTGTGAAAGGTATAAAAGATTCGGTCCAGCCGAATGTAACACTTTCACTTGTTTATTTTATTTTATTTTATTTTATTTCTTTTCTTTCGTAATATGTATCTGCACATTTTTTAATGTTTTTCAACTTCGTCTTTATATATAAAAGTGTATGAGAAGTGATAGTCCTTTTTATTTATACAGCATACAAGTTTAACATGTTTTATACGATTTTATACTGTTTTATTTTTATTATTATTTCGAATTTAAGTGTATATATTTGTGTGTGTATGTTCCATAACAACCTCAATTCATAATAAATTACATAACCTAAAAAAGAGGAAATGAACAGGATCTAAAGAAATGTTAAAGGAATCATTTATACTGGTTTTGGGAATTAAAGTGGAGGAGGATGTGTCATATACCAATATAGTTTTACATACAAATTTATTTAAATTTTTTATAAAATATAAAATAAATTAAAGTATAAGTTAAGGCTGGTCAATTATTTTTGACAAAAAGCTTTTAGCATAAACGTAATCTTCGAAGGATTGTAAAAAAACTTTTCCAAGAAATCATCTAGCTACCGATGAGTGCTATAAACATTCACAAAAATATGCTAAGTTGTCATTTGGGTGACCAAAATTCCATGGCTAAAAATTTTTATTGAAGATTATACATAATTAACCCTTTAACAGCAAAATGGTGAATTTTATGCATTTTGTTCTTAAAAGGTTTTATTAGCAATTTTTAGCAAATAAAATTAGCAAATAAGTCACATGAAAGTATTTATGAAAATTACTCATATAATAGGTATAAACGTGGATAATATCGAATTAAAGAGACTTTTGAAATTTTGTCACTATTTTACACGAATTTATAGATTTTATCAAGAACTGTAATGATTATGAGTTTTAAAATAAAATAAAATAAAATAAAATAACTAAATTTTTAAAAAAATTCAAAATTTTTTACAAAAATTCAAAAAATCAAAATTTTTACTAAAAATGTAAATTTTTACTAATAATAAAAATTAAAAAAAAAAAAACAAAAAATTAAAAATAAAGAGAGGTCAAAATTTTTAAATTTAAAATGGAATTGCTTAATATCAACATTATTACAAAAAATTGAAATTTTTTTACAATAATTGAAAATTTTTAAAAAAATTCAAAATTTAAAAAGAATCAATTTTTTTGCAGAAATTTAAAATTTTTAAAAAAATCCAATATTTTTAAAAAAAATTAGAATTGAAACAAAAAACCAAAATTTTTCTACATATAAATTTTTTAAAAATCAAAATTTTACATTTTTTGATTTTCTTGAGAATCAGATTTTCACTAAAAATACGATTTTTCACGAGCGCAAAAACGACTCGTCTAACTTACATTTAAAACAAAAAAAAAAAAAATTCAAAATTTGTTTTTGTTCTAAATGGAAGTTGGTCGAGTCGTTTTTGCGCTTGTGTTATAAAAACAGGCAGTAAGTCCAAATTTTTTCCAAAATCGAAATTTTCAAATTAGATTTTATTAAAAATTTGATTCTTTTGTAAGGTTTGGTTTCCGAGAATTTCCGGGCCGATAGTCCCAGGATTTCCGGTCAAAATACACTCGAGAATTCCCGAATAAACGTGAAATTAAATAATCTAGTAGCTTTAAAATTCTATGCCAAATATTTTTCTATTTTTAATACCTTATATCAATGAAAGATTCATGTTTCTCTAAATATGGTGCATGCAAGAGTTTAAAGTATACAGTACAACTAGAACGTTATCTGAGGGGAACATTAACATGAATTAGGTTTTTGACTATTGAATTAGGGTCTTTTCTATCAGATATCTATGTGTTTGTTTATCTATGGTTTAACGAATTTACCATAAGTTGTTTCACATGAAGTTTTAAGTCAACTTTATTTTTATCATGTTCAAATTTTCGATATTGTAGTCTTATTATAGATTTATTGAAATTAATATTGAATTTTTTGAACTTTGAAAATACTCACTTAGTTGGGAGATTTTTCATTCTAAGACAATATTTTCTTTTGAAACAGCATTTCTTATCCAAGCACTGGATATAAAAAAAATTAAGCAAATTAAATTATACAATATCTTCTTCTTGATTTTATTTTTAAGATATTTCGAAAGTCTTTAAATTTTCTTATCCTATTTTAATTCTTCATTTAGTATTTTTATTTTATTTAATAACAATTTCTTACAGGCTAGCATACATATTATTCTTAAACCTATTTACAATAAAATGTTTAACATAATCATTTAAGAATAAAGTCTAATTATTTAATTAAGTTAAAAATACTCCTCCTAATGCGGATTGGATTTACTAAGATATCAATATATTGATAAAAATTGTTGAATTGATTTCATATACGTCTCATGGGATCAAAATTGGCATAAATGGTTCGAAAATATTTGATTTTTAAAGAAGTACAATTTCTAGTTATGCGATTTCGTATTACGAATTCGATCTTCTGAAGCAGGAACTCAGAATTAATTAAACCGTTTACGAAATTAATTATAAATAAAATATTCATACGTTTTCTCCTATTTTCAATAGTAATCGTCTTCATAAGATAGTAAATTGACTTTCAAAAGATAGTAAATTAATATTAGGACTCTATGAAAGATAACGAAGACAAAATAAGAGAAATTCTTTCTGGACCGATTCAATTTTCCTTATATGAACTTCGTATTCAGAATCCTAGACCACGGAACCATATTCCAGGAGTGGTCCTACGAGAGATGTGAAAAATTGGTTGGAAACGTAAGGATCAATAAACTCTCTTCCCAGCACTTGAGGAAATCTAGAACTACATTTGCTCTATTAATGATTTGCGAAACGTCGGAATTAAAGGATAGTTTACAATCAAGCAACACATCCAGATCAAGAAATTCTTCGACTAGATTAAGTTGATATTCATTTATTGTAGACTTCTTCTATAGAACATCATGTGTTTACACTTCCTTAAATTCAGATCCATTAGATTCATCATACACCAATCATAAAGGTTGTCAAGATGTTATTATAATAGTATATAAAATTTCTAAAATTTATCTAAATTTTCTTTTAAGTTGAAAATCTACCGATTTTTTTTATCGAAATTTGTATCTTTTTAATAGGAAATCTGTCTACTTTCGTTTAAATTTAATGGAATTTAAAAATTTGTTCAAAATTTTCTACTCAATAGAAAATTTTGAAAAATTTATTAAAATTTTCTATTGAATAGAAAGTTTATCCAAATTTTATATTGAAAAGAAAATTTATAGAAATATTTTTATTAAATAGCAAATATATAGAATTTTTTTACTAAATAGAAAGTTTATAAACATTTTTTATAAAATAGCATTGAAGTTGTATTAAAATTTAAATAGAACTCTTACAGAAAGTTTATTTTAAAGAGAAAATTTTATCGAAGCCTTTTGAATAAATTGAAAATTTATCAAAAATGTTTATTCAGCAAAAAAGTTATCGAAATTTTCTATTAAATATTAAATTTTAGATAATAGAAAATTCATTAAAATTTTATATTACCTAAAAAATACAAAGAAATTTTTTTTAAATAGAATTTTATTTTCTTTTTAATAAAAATTGATCAAAATTTTATTAATAGCACATTTTGCTTTTACATTTTTATAATTTTCTTTCTTCTAAGGACGAAGCTTTTTACCTTGTTTAAAATCTTTTCAAATACATACTGACTTGTTCCACATTTATAAATAAATTTCCTTTTTTTCAAAATTTCCACTTCGGAAAAGAACAAATATTTTGGTAACATTAAACATATTTTTATATAAAAGTTCTGAATACTATTTTGTTTCGAATAAAATAAAATGCTTCTCAATAAAATCGCTTAAAAAATTAAAATGGTGTTAAGCATTTTTATATCTATCAATAAATTTTCCATGTATTTTATGAAAAAATATTTTATTTGAAGTTTTATATGATGAAAACGTTTTGGGGCAAAAATTAAAAATGTTTAGAATATGTAAGTAAATTATTCCAGATAAAATCCAATTCTATAGTTTTTATCTGATTAAAATAAAAAGATTAAATTTTGTTACATTAACAACAAAAAAGTTATTAAAAGATCATTGCGTTTTTGTATAGACTTGTATAGAAAAAATATAATAAATTTGGCGTTACTTTACTTTTTAAATATTGTTTAAAAAATTGCTTTTATTATTTCACCAAATCATAAATAAAAAGATATAAAATGTAGTTTAGAAGCGTGATTCTCCTGCTTCTCCCAAAAGTTTAAAGGAAAAATTCAGCAAAACATTTATACAGGTAACATTTGTACAAGGCAATTTTTTGAGTATGACCCAAAATTTGAGGGTGCATGCAGAGAAAAATATAGTTGTAGTGACCATAATTTAAGATCAATATATTATGATCGGAACATACGATTACAGTGAAAAATAGATACGATTAAAAAACTAATTTTTATGATTATAGTTTATCATATTATTATATCATCTTACTACATTATTATCTCATTCTATCATAATATTATTCCGTTTTATCATATTATTATCCCATCTTATATCATTATTCAATTTTATCATATTACTATTTCATTTTATCATATTATTATTCTATCTTATCATATATTAAAAAAAAGCACATTAATTCAACGTTATTGTAAATATAAATTATTTTTGAGTCCTTTATATTTGTTTCAAAATAATAGAGAAAAGTCTTTATTAATTTGTTCATTAATTAATTTTATTTATTTGTACCATCATATGTTATGTAAGATACAAAATATTTTTATTATTTAAGGTATAGTTATATTTGGTGAATCACACCAAATATAACTATGCTTTGTATACTTATATCGATTCATCTCTAAACTAAATAAGAATTATAATGAAGATGGAAGACAAATGTTAGAAATAAAATGTATTCAAAAACAAAACAGTTATGAATTTTTCAACCATATTTATAAAAAGCATATTTATTTGTAACATTTTACTGTTATGGGAATCATAATATTAAAATGGTTTGAAAACAAAATATGGTATAAGAACATGGAAAAGGTTTATTTTATATAAGAGTTGTAGGAATAATGATATTTGTAAATTAATAAAAATTTTTTTCTGGTAAAAATATTCAAAAACATATAATTTTTTAGTCAACTATATTAAAATTTGTATTGACTGAAAATATTGAATGATAAAACTAAAACAAAAACAGTGTTTACATAAACACAGTATTATTAAAATTCATGAAAATTAACAATGAGAACGTAAGCCATGTTTTTTCTCTGCGTGCATTTACAACAAAAATATAATTAAGAAGTTATTGCAACTAATTGCAGCTAAACTCAAAAATTGTGAAATAATTGTTTGATTGTTTAATTGTCTTTCAAAACCATGGTTTTAAAAATTGACTAAGAATAAACAATTAGATATAAAAACGATTTAAAAGCCTGATATTTTTACTTCCCCAAAAATTTTTAAAAGAAAAATTTAATAGAAGAATAATAGAATCAGGGTAACGTTTATACTGTAATTTACCCAAGAAAAATTTTTTTTGATCATAGTTCAAAATTTTGAGGGTGTATGGGAAATTTTTAATATTGATTTTCTGACATCATCAAGAGGGCCTTTTGTGCCTATTTTTTCTTTTTTTTATTAATTTGTTGCTTTTTCCAGTGTTTTTGTTCTCTTTAATTTAAAGAAATTTTATTAAAAAACTCCCATTTTTATTATTTCATTCTGAAACACTTTCATTTCTCTATTTTTTTTAGTATTTTTTTTATTTTTTTATTTTTTTTTTTCTTGCATCCCTTTGAATAGCTTAATGCTTAAGAGTGAGAAGAGTGAGTGATAGTGTGACCAGTCTTTATATTGTTCTACTTGTTTATTTAATTCATTTTTTCTACCCTCCCTCAATATGGGTTAAATCAACAAACAATTCTATGGGATGCAATAAATGTTTAAATTACATATGAATATGTAGGAGAGTCTTCGTTTCATATGTTTATATATATGGATTGCATTTAGTTCAAAATATACATACATACATACATAAATACATACATACATAAATACATACATACCGACTCTCAAGTAAACAAATCTACAAATTTCTTTTTTAAACAAACATTAGCACACACATATGTATGTTTGTGTTGGTATTGTGTGAAATGGTGTTTTTAAAGCCTAAAAGTATGCTGTATGTTTCTTGTCTTGTTGTTTTATTGCTGTTTTCATATAATGCGTCGTCGTTGTTGTCGTTATTGTAGCCTGCTGTGTGTTTGTATTTTACGTTGTGTAAATTGTGCATAAGTTTTTCTTTCTTTTTGTAATGTTTTTGTATGTGTATGTTTGTTTTAGGTGTGTCTGTGTCAGTACATTGCAATGTGCGTTTGTTTATCTTTTTTGTATGGCCACATTTAAGCCTTAATGAAAAAAATGTCATTTCATATGAAATGAAATATTTTTTTTCTTTATAAAGATTTAAATTGAATTCACCCCAAAAAAACTATATGGGGAGTAGATTTTTGGTTTTCAAAAGACTTTTAATCAAGGATTAAACTTCAGTAATATATAAAACTTTACAAGTAAAGGAACAAGGAAACCTGAAAATTATGTTAAACAAAATATGTATAAAGACAATCAGATAAGGATTTTGTGAGAGTAGTTAGGCAGGAGTTAGGGAAAATATTGTTAGGAAAATATTGAAAATATTGTAGAAGTAAGGTTTATAAATGAAATGAGGTAAGAAATGGATACAAGAGTTCTTAAATATTGTGGGTAGGGGATTTATAAACTTTTTTTAGGAGTTTCTTATTTAGGTGCAATTATTTTTGACTTTTTCTGAAGCAACAAAATTTCCCAGAAAAAACTTCAATTAGCAAATAATAAGTTAAAATGTTATTAATAAAAACACTATATACACTATATACATACACTTTAGCAACTTAACTCATTATTTTAACACGGTAATGTCACTAGAGATAACTAGTTACCATATATGCTTGCAAATAGGGTCTTAAATAATTAATTACTCTAATATGAATACATATAAATCTACTCAATAGTTACACAACTAGTTATATATAATATAGAGAAAAGATAATTGTTGACACATAAAAACTTCTAGGTATTGTAAACTGGATGTCGATGTTGACGTTGTGCTGAAAAGCATGTCATTCTATAACTACTTGTCGTAACCAAGTTTTTGCTGAGTTTCTAAAAAATTTTATATTTCAGTTAAATAAAACATAATTAATTTCCTTTTTAATAATTTTCTTTTAAATCTTTTTCTCCGCTTAATTTGCAAATAAACTGTTTATTTCCTTTTTAAATATTTTTTTCCTTCCTTAAAGCAAAACAAAACCTTTCTTAAACATTTTAAATATGTTTGCCAGTACCAAAATCTATCTATCAAACTATTTAAAATATTGTCACATTTTATCAAAAAAAAAAAAAAAATCCAATCAAAACTTCTCTCTATTTTGTTTTTCTCAATATATAACTTTTAACACGATTGATTAATCCAAATTCATATTTAAGTATACACAAAAACAGCAAAAATAACAACAAACCTTTGTCGCAGTCCCATAATGCAATATCGCATCAATATCGTATGTCTCGTCATTTTTACACATCATTGATTAAAGTTAAAATCAAAATGTAAAATTGAAATTAATTGACTTGAATGACACTTCCTTAAACCGACAACAATTTATGTGTAGTTAAAATGCTTTACAAGAGACGAGGGCAAAAGAGAGTAGTGAGTTTAAGTTGTTAGACAACAAGTGAACGGATAAAAGAAATGATAAGATGTTTTAAGTTTAGGGAGACATTTTATAGCGAAACTTAATAAGGATGACGAAGATGGTGATGATACAGGCATTAAAATAGATGCATAAGATGGTGTTAGTAATGAAGATGGTAATGATACTTGAAGACAAAAATGAAGTTGATTCTATAAATATAAAATGAAAGCAGTGCAAGTGAAATAAGGACTTGCTAAATGAAACTTAACTTTGAAATAAACAAATTTCGTCATTTTCTTTTTTTAAAATAAAATATAATTTTTAATTTTTTTTAAAGAAATTAATCACACATATAGCCATATAAAAATCCCTTTATTATATGCTTTATTTCCCTAAAAAAAAAAACTCTTCTTTCACTGACATTCAAAACAAAGTTCTATAACCTCTAATGCCGTTTATTTTCCAACAACTTTTTTACACTTAATTAAATCCATCGAAATTTATTTGTACGTTCCAAAATATTTACTTTGTTCACGTTCGACTGCATTAAACAAAATACATTTATTGTAAAATCCAAAAAAGAATTAAATTAGAAATAAAAAAAGTCGACAGCAAATTGCTTTTAATGAATTCCTTTTGTTTGCGTTTGGGGTAAAACTCTAAATTGGTATTTTATTCAAATAACTAACAGTCCAGCTATTAGAGAATATTACAAACAGTACGTTAATAAAAATTCATGTCAAAAAAAAAAAACAATTTGCTTTTAGATTTTAGTTGTTAGAAACAATTGCTTAAACTAATTGCTTTTTCGACAAATGGCTGCTGCATCTACGTAGACAATGAAAGGCTTACATTTAACAAACATGTGCATATCTTATTTTCTAACAAAGTAAAAATGAAAATTAGGCAACAAAGATACATATAAGGAATGCTTAAAAAATTTCACAAACAAAATGAAATTCTTTCTAAACAATTTACACTTGTTAGAAATTAATATCTAGTTAAATACTAGATTAGTCGAAATTTGATTGCAGTTCAGTTTTAAACCAGTCCCAGTTAGCTTGACCTCAGTTCTAGTTCAGCTTTAGTTCAATTCAATTCTGTTCAACTTCAGTCCTAGTTTAGTTTTAGTTCAGTTCTAGTTTAGTTCTTAGTTCTAGTTCGGTTCTAATTCAGTTATATTTCAGTTCTAGCTCAATTCTAGTACAGTTCTAGTTCAGTTTTTTAATATTTCTAGTTGGCTTGAGTTCAGTTCTAGTTCAGCTTTTATTCTATTCTAGTTCTGTTCAACTTCAGTTCTAGTTTAGTTTTAGTTCAGTTCTATTTTAGTTCTTAGTTCTAGTTCAGTTCTAATTCAGTTATATTTCAGTTCTAGTGAAGTTCTATTTCAGTTTAAAATAGCTCTAATTAGCTTGAGTTCAGTTTTCTTTCAGTTCTAGTTCTGTTCAAGCTAAGTTCTAGAGAAGTTCTAGTTCAATTCTTGTTCAGTTCTAGTTTAGTTTCAGTTCAGTTCTAGTTCATTTCTAGTTTAAGTTTAATTCTAGTTCAGTTCTAGTTTATTTTTTTTAGGTCAGTTCTAGTTCAGTTTCAGTTCATTTCTAGTTCAGTTCTATTTCATTCTAAATCAGTTCTAGTTAATTTCCAAATCAGTTCTACTTCATTTCTACTTCAATTCTATTTCAGTTCCAGCTCAGTTCTATTTTAATTCTATTTCGCAATACACACACGTCAACAACATACACTTTAACATCAATACACATATCAACAACAACACCCATGTCAACAATAATAACACACACGTTAACAACAACACCTGCATGAATAACAACTCAAACGTCAACAACAACAGTAGACACGTCAATGAACTCAGCTACCAAACTACAGGTCTTGAACGTCAAACGTGTATATAACATCAGTCTTCTAAATGAATTTTATAACGACCCTGAACCTTAATGCCAACAGATCAATATACAATACAAGAAGTAGAGCTGAAGGAAGGTATCAGGTAGATCGTTTTAGAAATAACTATGGAAAGAACAGCCTAAGTGTAGTACTATCAACAAAATCATAAATATTTTAAATCCACAAAATATGCATAAAAGAAAAAATTAACTAAATCATTTTATATTAATTCGTAATGAAGAAATTTATTTTTTATAATTATCTTTATTTTAATACTTCCGGCAGATAATCCAAATGGCTTCGCGGGATGAGGCTTAAGAAAACTCTGTGTATTTTTAAATTTTTTAAATAAATTAAAATAAAAAAAAATAATTCTAGCTAAATTCTAACTTAGTTCTAGTTCAGTTCTTGTTCAGTTCTAGTTCAGTTCTAGTTAAGTTCTTGTTCAGTTTTAGATCAGTTCTAGTTCAGTTGTAATTCTGTTCTACTTCAGTTATATTTCAATTATACTTCTAGTTCAGCTCTAGCTTCTATATCAATTCTAGTTCAAGTTCATTTCTAGTTCAGCTCTAAATCGGTTCTAGCTCAGTTCTAGTTCAGTTTTGGTTTAGTTCAAGTTCAGTTCTAGTTCAGTTCTAGTAAAGTTCTAGTTTGGTTCTAGTTCAGTTCTGGTTCAGTTCAAATTCAGTTCTAATTCAGTTCTACTTCAGTTCTAGTTTGGTTCTAGTTCAGTTCTGGTTCAGTTCAAGTTCAGTTCTAATTTAGTTCTAGTTCAGTTCAAGTTCAGTTCTAATTCAGTTCTAGATCAGTTCTAGTTCTGTTCTAGTTAAGTTCAGTTCAACTTGAGTTCTATTTTAGTACTAGATCTGTTCTTTTTCAGTACTAGATCAAATCACATTATTTCGACTGAAGTAATATTTTTTGTCCGATTTTTTTTTCAATTGCTTTTGATTTTTTTTTAATTATTTTTATGTCTGAGATTTTGTGTTTAACCCCTTCTATTTAAATTTAATTGTATGTTTTTTACACATTTCACCATTTCCGTAAAAACCTGAATAAAGCAAAACAGAAACATTAAAAAACTACATCAAAAATGTAATTAATTCATACATGCCACAGCAATAAATTATTGCATTGCATTGCTAGTAACAGTTGCAACATTTCCTGTTTACTTTCTGTTTGAGGTCCGTGGCTGTTGTTGGTTCTTCCTTTGTTTGCACATACCTACATAAACACATGAAAACAACATAATGGTAGCCAGGTGGGGTTCATATGAATTTTTGAACATGTACAATAAATGTTAAAACAGGCATAAACATAAATTGTTTGTAGTAACTAGTATAAATGTAGTAACGTTGGTTTGTATGTAACAGTTTAACCAAACACCATGAAACCACTACGTCAAACACATATATACACACAAAAATCATATTTAACTAGCGCAGCCTAAGTGTAGACAAATATAAATAGCAAAATAAAAAAAAATATTTAAAAAAATCTAACCAATACATAGATCAAAATCTAGTGCAGTAGAAAAAAATGTCTCATGCATAAAGGTGGTTTAATTTTTTTATTTCTATATGTTTGAAACTAACTCACATATGAGACGAGTTGGTGCGAGTTTTTTACTAGAATTTTGTTACTGTAGTGCCAGCTTACCTGTGTATTGCTGGTCATTCATGCAAATATTAGGTGGCGTGTTGCAAATTTTTATTAAATTTATTAATGAATAGTTTCTGGTGTGGGTTTTAGATTTTTCAAAAAATAATTATATTTGTTTGTACATTTTAAAAACAAAATATTTTTAAACAAAAATTGAAATGTTAGTGGTTGTGTGGAAATATTAACAAAAATATTTTTGTTTCTGTAATGTTGTTGACACAAAAGGCTGGTTTTGTAGTAGAAAAGAGGGAGTGTTGATAAAATAAATAAAATGTCAGCACTTAAAAGAAAATTTAAATTATGATGATTTATAGCATTGATTTTTTTTTTTTTTTTTTTGATGAGTTGAACAAATTATATAGAATTTTAGATTTATTTCACTTAAAACTATGCAACATTTTCTATTTTAACTCAATTGATTTTATCTTAATTTATATCAGCTTTTTTCTTAGCAAACATTTATGTAATATTTACTAAATATTTTTTTAATTTTTTGTAAAAGATGTTAATTTTTTTTATCTATAGTTTTTAGTAAAACTACTTAATGAAGCACCTTAAGCTATGCCACAAATTTTTCGTCAAACATTTTTTAATAGTTAGTGACATTTTATTAAAACTAATTTTATATTTTTTATTAGCTACACATACTGTCAGCTTTAACAAGCAAAATAAAATAAATTTTAAAAATTTATAGTCTAACCTAAGGCGTTTTACACTGTTATACTTATATGTTATTTTAACTCACACTTTACTATTCATTTTAATTTTGTATTATTTTCAACAAATTTTTTTTATTTTTTTTTTACAAAGCATTCGTTTTTCTTTTTCTTTTATATACAAAAGAAACAGTCAGAATGTCAATATGAACTTGGCAGTTGTCACTTTAGAGCATTTATTACAAAAAATACTAAAAAAGCAACAAAAAAATAAAAAAAAACTAAAAAACATTTCTAAAAATATACTTTGAAATTTGAACAATGCCAAGCATTATAAGAATACATATTTTTTTAATATAAATTTTAGCATTTTAATCCTGTATCAATTGTCAGTATTTGACTTACGTTGTTCCTTTATTTCGTTTTTATAGATTGGCTATATATTAAATATTTTATTTTGAAAATACAATTGCATTGAGTGCAAATGTACCTTAAGGCAAATTGTTTGTGTTTTTCTTTTATTGTTATTATAGCTTTAAAATATACATGAATAAAGTATTTGCTATGCAACACCTATCAAATGCTGTAGTATTATTGCATATTTTAAGGGATTTTTATGAATTGGTGTTTAAATTTTATGGGAGAAATGCAAATTGTGTGAATATAGAAGCATTTAGGAAATTAAAAAAGTTTTAATATTTTAAATTTAAACGATTGAGAAAGAATAATGTTACTGGTTTACGAATGAATAATTTTACGATGTTTCATTAGTGTACGAAGTGGAATGACAGTTAATTAAACAAATATTTTATTTGTGAAATATTATTAGTGCTTTAGGTCGCAGGTTTTTGGAACTACAAAGCTAATCTAAACATCATCCGATTGATTTTAGTAATAAAACAACTATAGATGTTATATAAATGTTATCTTGTTAAATGTGTAACATTATTTAAAGATTACAATAATATATGACCAATTCTAAATTTGTGTAATTTTTTAAGGTATTTATAAGAAAATAGTTTAAATTAAAAATATAATAATTATTTTTTCCATATCCATTTTTTTTTATTAAAATTTGGAATTTTCGTGAAATTTTTGGTGAAATTTCTTAACTTTTTGTGAAATTTAAAATTGTTGTGAAATATGGAATTTTTTTGAAATTTCGAATTTTTGGTGAAATTTCGGATTTTTGGAGAAATTTCGATTTTATGGCGAATTTCGAATTTTTGGTGAAATGTTGATTTTTTTTAGTGAATTTTCGGATTTTCGGTAATATTTCGAATTTTTGGAGAAATTTGGGATTTTTGGTGAACTTTCGAATTGGTTAAATTTTGGGTTTTGGTTGAAATTTCGAATTTTTATTGAAATCTCGGATTTTTGGAAAAATTTCGATTTTATAGCATTTTTTAGTGAACTTACGGATTATTTTGCCTCATAGTAGTGCCTCGGCAGAACATCTTTTTTATAAATTATGAAAATGAATTGTCCAGCAGACTTAAGTTCAATACTTGGGAATCCATGCATTCAGCATTAAAAATTTGTTAGACGGGGATTGAGAAGACCGGAGTCCGAAAGTACAGAATTTTAGTGTTTTATGTTAACTGTCTTTATGACTTAGGGGCTCATTTTGTAAAACGAAACGAAAATTCGTTTTGAAATTTTATATTGAAAACAAGAAAAAAGAATTAAATTTATTTGTTGTTTTCAATACAAATTGTCAAAACGAATTTTCGTTTCGTTTTATAAAATCAAGTCCTTAATTTTTATTTTCGCAATAATAAAAATTATTATAAATAAATTATCTTGTTATTTATGAAATGGAATTTAGTATTTTTCTTAAAATACATTTTTATCAAATAAATAAATTTTGGAAGCTTTTTAGATATTAATGCAATTGGCCCCTTTCAAAAAAAAACCCCTTTTTTGGACACTATTTAAAAATTCTCAATGGTAACACTATTCACAGTATAATGCTTCGAAAATTTCTACAAAAAGAACTAAGCCATTCGTGCGTTTTCAAAAAATAGGCGTAAAATGTGGACGCGGCACCCCAAAATCTAGCAGAGCCTGTAACATCCTTCAATGTATGCAATATCTGCGTGTCAAATTTTATGAAAATCGGTAGTAACGTGAAAATTACTTTTTTAAAAAGTAGGCGTAACATCAAATCGAGATATAACATAGCCTATAACCACTCACGGTACTGGTACTTATTTTATCACAGGTTGCCGCCAAGGCAACTATGGCTGACTTGGGCCCTATTTCGTGAAAACCATTTTGGTTGTTTAAGCGTGATTGATACACAAACAAACAAATACGTGGCCTATATATCTATAAATTTTGAATCGCTAGCAGGACTTTAGGATTTAATTTAAGATTCCAAGTTTTTTAGAATAATTTGCTTAGAATTTTGATTATATTTCTAACGCCTTCCACTTTTTTTCTCTCTCGAACAATTTGACCCAGCCTAATATATAGTCTGATCATAGTGAAGTTCTATTACCATCTAACTGTCTGTGCGTTTGTTGAAAATATAATAAAGCTCAGTGCGGATCACCTAGGGGGACTAAATTTATTTCAAATATTCACATGCAATAACATTTATTTGATTGGTTCATAAACAACGATTATCTTAACACTTTTCTGACGGCAGCATCTCTAAATTTAGCCACTAATCGCCCTTAAAATTCCATACACATTTACAACTCTATTACATTTTGAATTACCTTAAGATTGTGAACAATTTCAATCACTTCACGAATTAAATTTCCTTTCTTCTCCCATTATTTTTATTCCAAAGATTAATGTCACTTCAATAATATTTTTCTTCTTCAAGTATTTCATTTTGATTAATATTTTCCACTCATTTACAATAATTTTACCTTTTTTATTTTAACATTTTCTTATATTTCTTCTTAAAAAAAGGTCTTTTGCAAAAATCAATTGCAATTTTTTTTTATTTTCTGTCTTTAATAATTTTCTTCTTATTATTTATGTCTGCACTATTATTAACTATTCTGTTTTAATGGTTTTTGTTCTTACATTTTAATTTATTGCTCATTATTATCTTTGGCCATTGTTATTAAATACTGATTAAACTGGCTATAATTGGCAATAAAATTGGCTGGTTTATTAAAACTTATGGAGTGGGGGAAGCAAAGAAAAGGGAAATAATTTAATGAGATCAAAATACTAGTTGAGAGGGGTATAATAGAAGATAATTTGAAGAGGAGGTAAATAGAAGGAGATAGTGAAATTGATAGTGATTTAGTTGTGAAAGTAAAAATTTCAAGATATTGATTAATATTTTTAAAAAGATGTTTCAATGTTACCTTATTTTTAGCTAAATTAAGTAAAAAGTGTTTAAGGCAATATAAGTCTTTGAGGAGAGTTCAATAACCTTTGAAATATGCTTTAACAATGTTTTAGTTTAAATTGAAATTGCTTGCAAACAATTGAACTCTTTTTTTTTCTTAGTATACCCAAAGGAAAAAAATTGTTCTTAATAATCTCAAATAGTCACTTATATTTCCTGGAAAAATATCTCTAGCAAAACAAACTACTGCTCTTATCATGCAAAAATTTATTCATCTCAAGATGATGACATGTTTCTTCAACCAAATGTTGATGATGATGTAGATGACAATGATTTTTCTTCTGGTTTGAACTCTGTGGCTGACAACTCTTTCAAAGCAAAATATTTTTTTTTTTTTTCTTTTTGCCTTAAACAATATATTAGCTTATGTTTTGTGATAGAAAAAATCCAAAAAAATAAAATAAATAAAAACTTTTTGAAATGAAAAACTACATTTCAAAAACATTCAATTCAATTTCTTTCATTATTTACTCTTTTTGTTTCGTTTACCATATTACAACTTAAATCAGTTTTGTCTTAAAAAGAAAACATGGCAAGAGTAAAAAAGCAAAAGAAAACAATCAAATTTTGTGATTTTATTTATACACAACGGAAATCACTTATACTTTGTTTTGTTTTATATTTTTCCTCAATTCATTTATTTTTTTATATTTTTTAACGAAAAAAAAACTTTCTTTACCTCTAACTTTAAACCAAACAAAGAGAAAAAGAATTGCAATCAATGTAAAAAATAAAATAATTGCATTATTTCCTTCATTGTAACAGAAAAACGTAGATGTTTTTTTTTTTTTTGTGAAACCAAACTCATGTTACTGTAAAACACTGTGTAATGACACATACTCAACGAAAATGTAAATAAAAACACTAAAACTATTACTTTTTTCCCCTTTTTCCTCTCTCTCTCTCTCACTCTCTCTCACAAACTGTTGTATACGAAAACATACACATAGTATTTGTATTTCTGCCATTTTTGCGGTTGATTTAAACAAAACAAAAAAAATTAAAGCATACTTTTGGGTTTACATGTTGCTGATGTGCAGGTTGGCTAGAGTATAACAATAAAGTAATACTATTATTACTTCCAATTTCATGTTGCAATAACAGAAACAATTGAAAGCTATATTGGACAAAAAAAAAAAAAAAATGAAAACGAAACAACAGCAAATCAACATTATTTTATTGATGTAGTAATCAGCGGAAAAACATGCAATAATAACATACTCTTGTATACGTATTTTTTCTATACGACATGAGATTTTAACAGGATCTTATGGATGTATAAAATATTTAAGTAGAGAAATAAGTAGTAAAGGAAATAAATATGTATATGGAAATTTGTCAGGCTTGTTGGCATTAAAAAGTGTTTACAATTTTGTATTATAATTTTTATATAAATAAATAATAAGGAAAACGCTCGCAAACTGTGTAATATATGCAAGTTTACACACTTGCAAATGAACTGTCATAAATTTTATGGAAAATCATTTGCGCAAGGATTATAAGTTTGCGCGACTATTTCGTTTCGCAAATTTATATTTAAAAAGTATTCATAGACGAAGTAAAAAATTATATTTACGTTAATTATAATAAAATCGTTGCAAGTATCTTTGATTTCCAAAAAAAAAAAAATTGTTCAATTATTTACTTAACATTGCACAACATTTGAAAAGGGAGTTAATGTAACATGTTGCGCAAAATTGCACAATTGCACAAATGGGAAACATAAGCGTTTAAATGAGTAACCTTAATAAAATTTTAATTTTAATAAATAATTTAATTATTAGTCAAATTTATATAGTAAAATACTGTCTGCAGTATTAATTTAAAAATTAAAACAACAACCAAAAGTGTTGCTAGGAGATGAGAAAAAAAGAGTCTAAATTTAACTTTTTTAAAGTCAGAAAGGTTTAATTGTCCCAAAAAATAAGGTCGGAAAAAAGCTAATCTTTGTATATTTAAAAACTTATTTTATTTCTTTATTTAATTAATTAATTATTAATTTATTTATTTCTGTTCTCAATAGTTTTTAATTTTTTTTTAATAAATTTATTGTAATAAATTCATAAATAAAACATATGAAAGCTGCCAGTAGAATGATCCAATGAATAATCGCCCACAAAATTTCTATATAAATTTGGGTTATATTTCATATGAAAAATGACCCAATGTTTCGAAATGAGTTTTCGTCATTTTTAAATAATAATTTTTGACTAATCATTAACAAATTTTTAGGTGGTTTTTTGCTTTTATAAGATTTTTTTTTAATTATATTCATAAATAGTTTCTATGATTAAATGAAGTTTATTAATATGCCATTTACACCAAACAAAAATTAATGGTTTTTGGCTTCAATCGGTTTTTGATTGAAAAGCTACATAAATTTCTTTAGTTATTCCATACAAATCAAAAATAATTTTCGTCTAGTTTTTATTGAAAACCAAATAAAAACTACTAAAATAAATATTTATGATACTGCTCGTTCAGTTGATTTCATAAAAGTGTTTAGGAAACATATAGATGTATATAACTAAAATGTTTTTTCTTTTTGATTCTGGCTTTGCGTTTTGAGAATTTTACAAATAAATTTAATAAACTTCTCAAAAATTGAGATAGTTTTTAGATAAGGCTTGTGGGGATACTGTTGTGAGAAGCGCACTTCCGTTATGATTGTTTTTAATACCATAAAAATAATTATGAAATACTAGGCAACAGTATTTTGGGGGCGTAATCATTCCATCCGTAATTGGTAGCATACGATGAATGTAATAAACCCTCCAAAGGATTTTTGGGTGCTAGGCAAAATTTTATTCCAGACAAGAATATTTTTTTTTTTTTAATTATGCATATAACATTTCACTCCCTAAAGAGTTTTTCCAAATACCTTTTTTACACGATTTTGTTTTTTTTTTTTCTGTTAATAATACCAAAAAATTTTCACAAAAATCGGGTAATTACAGTAAAAGTTACAGTAAAAAACATTTAAAGAATACTTAAGGGTGACTAAAAAGTAAAATAGATTTTAAAAAGAAGTGGACCCATTCCAACAAAAAAAGTAACCAAAAAGTCAATAAAACTCTTATAAATGGTGTTCCAGAAAATGTTAAATGGATAAAGAAATAAATTTTCTTCTCAACTTAAAACTTGAATAAAGTAAAAATTTCATAGGGACTGTTCTATTGGTTTCCTTTTTATAAGCAACGATTTTGTTATTTGCTATTAATAATATCAAAAAAATTTAAAAAAATGTATATTTGGACCCGCTTTAGTGAAGAAACTTTGCCAAGTTAAATCAAAATGTAAAAATTTAATTTTGAAGCCCAATATCTCGTAAATTAAACGATATGACCTATACATACAATGATATATTTTTGTAAATCTGGATCAGCAGAATTCACTCATATGAAAATCAGTTTTGTTGTAAATATTTTTCATATCAGAGGTTTCCAAATTTAGGACCATGTGGACCGCCTCCGTCTATGTATATATGCAGCTCTGTAAAATTTCATTGACCAGCCGTTTGGAAACTGCAGATTTGTATTTATTTAATTTTTCGGATCGGACAATGTGGAATATAAGAATTTGTTAAGTTTTATAGAAAAAGTTAAAAAAAATCTACATCAAGGTTGAAATTTTTATAAAGAAAAGGAAAATAAATTGAAAAGTGTGGAATATAGCACCGTTTGGTATAAATTTTGTTACATTTAAAAAAGCTACATTCCTCTTCTTTCTAAAATAATTTGAAAATATGAAATTATGCTTGGAAACTTTTGAAATTTTATGTGATCTATCTATATTAAATTGTTTTTTTTTTTTTTTTGAAAAATATTTTCTAGCAGAGTAATTTTATGTAGAATATAATTATTAAATTTTTTGACATGTAGACAATTTTGTAATACAAAAGAATTTCTCAACCAAAAAAGTCATAATTTTTTCATCACTCTACAAATTTTCAGCACTGGTTCCTATTAAGCAATTAGCAGCAAAATTTTTCCTTATTACATTTTGAACATTAAAATAGGTTCAGTGTTGATGATACTCATTCAACACCTTACACATTTGATGAATCTTATGTATTTTTGAAATCGTTATGTATATATTAAAATAGAATCGATAAATAATGCCTACTTCTCATATACCCTAAGGGAGAACAATTTCCACAAGGCTCTGTAATTATCTTCAATTTTTAATTTGCGTCTATTTAAAAGTTACTGTTGATTTTATTGTAAATACTCTAAGTAGTATTAAAAAAAGTATTATTAAAAACTTACAAGCTCTTGAAAAACTATTATTTCTTTTTATATTTTTAAACTTCTCATAATAAATTGTAGACCTTCAACCCTAAATATTGTTATACTCTAATATTCTAAAAACCACTTTAAACACTTAATAACTTTAAACACAAGTTATTGATATCAATAATAGAATAAAAGATAAAAAAAAAAACAATTTTCTTCTTAACAATTCTAGTTCTATATCAACATTCATCATTATCCTAGAGAACACATACAAAAGAATATACAAATGAATTTATAAATGTCTGTGTGTGAAATTTCAAATGCAAAGTTAAATGGAAAGAGATTTGCATATCAATTGCATTTTAGACTTAAAAAATACTTAAGGTTTAAGTATGTATGTTTCTGTTTAGATGTGAATAAACTATTTCAACTAACCTTATGGTTAAATATATATATATATATATATATATATATATTACGTTTTTATATATATGTATCTATGAATGTTTATGTGTGAGAATGTTTGCAAAACTTTTTATCTTGCTTTTAGTTTAAATAAAGAGAGATAAAGAGAGAGAGAGAGAGAGAGAGAGAGTGTATGTGTATTTCAGATGCTGATTCAAAGACCAATGTACGACAAATTGAAATATTTATGAAATTCATATGCAAATCATTTCCTTAAATAACTATACACTAAAATATTTATACATATATATTTAGTGAAATTTGTTAAAGATAAAACGTGGTTGTGTTTAGTTATAAAACAGTATAATGGTTTATAACGGCACTGAATATTTAATACAGTGATATAGAAAAGTAAATTAAAACTAAATTATAAAAATTTTTAGAATACAATTTTTAAAGATTTGAAATTTTTAGATTCAAGCTAGCAAACCGTTGCTTATTTGAAACAATTTTCTCACCTTCCTAAGCTTTCGATTGCAGGCCTTTCACAGTTTGGTCGACCACTGTAAACACTTTTATTCTAACTTCAACCAACACTCGCCGCTTTAACTGGCTGTCTGAATGCTAGCTGTCTTTAGAAATAATACCTCACATAATCTATATATATATATATATATATAGGATCATTTTAGAGACATATATATATATATATATATATATATATATATATATATATATATATTTGCATATGCAATAAATACTTAGTTTAAACATTAAAGCATGCTCGTCATAAGTACTCAACCTCAGTAGTATTCACCTTAAATCTCAAGCTGACGACAACTAAGATGATTTCATGCTCATCATTCTCTAGGTTGAAACATTAAAAATATTTATAATATCTAAAGATAATAACAGATTTAAGTTTGTGATTCTTTATGTATGTATATATAAAAGAAGGGAAATATTTAATAGTGATACAAAACTAAAAACCTTTAAATATTTTGAAACATAGAAAAAGGAAAAAATTAAAATGAAAATACTTATTTCAAAAATGTCATACTTAAGAGTATTTTAATAATAATTTTTTCAAATACAAAAAAAAAAACTATTTGCGTTGGTCTTTTAGTAGTAAAACAGCATAGTTTTAGTTATTTATGTAGTACAAAAGCAAAGCATACTTCTAGGATCATTTTAGAGACATTTTATGTTAAGCAAACTTTGTAATTAAAATTCTTTGTAACATTATTAGTAAATGAATCTCATACAGGAAAAAGAGACCTTTTAAACTAAAAGCATTTTGTCAAACATTGTTGTAGAACAAAATAAAGTTTTTAAAGTTTTCAAAATTTAAAGCAACAAATAGTTGAGGTTGGTCGTCATAAAACAAAATAAATATAGCTAGTAAAAATATTTCTTCTGATAAAAAAAAAAAAAACAACAATCTACAACTTGACAAAAATATTATTATTTAAGTTAATATACCTTAAAATATGCTTTTCAATTTCTTTCCTATAGGAGCTGAACAGATGCTTTAAAATATCATTGGTATTTTATATCTTTCAATAACCATTTATAGATATTTATCTTATAAGTATGAATTTTTTATTTATATTTTTAAACTTATTCAATTTTTCTTAAATCAAATACCTGTTGATATATTAATTTTCAACTTTTCCCATGATAAATATTTTTAAGATTTTCATATTAGGAAAAACTTAAGGGATGGAAAAAGAATAGTTTAAAAGTTTTTAAATATAAAACAATTTTTAGATTTACAATTTCGCAACTAAGTGAGCAGTATAAAACCGAGCCTTATTTCTTAAAATTGGCCATTATTTTATTATGTCCGTCCGAATGTCCTTTTGGAAAATTTATATTTCACCCGAAATACACTCTGCTGTAAAATGACACTTTTAATTTTCACTCAAAAAACTACCTAATGTGGGCCATATATTAAAGATGTCGCATAAAAATTTTGAATATAGTTCCCGAACTTGTATTTCCTTAAATTTTAAATTCATTTAATTTATTTATTTTTTTTTTAGAAATTAGAAAAACGTAGCTTCACACATTAAAAAGATTTTATATGAATTCGAAATAAATGAAGATTTATTCAATATTTCTAAACTTACATGCCTATTCACAGAAAATTTTGTGACTGAAAAGTTGTGATTCTAGTCTTAAAATTCCTATTCACAATCAAAAACTTAATAATTTTTTATCTTAAAAATCAAGTGCCTGGTATGTAGACAGTCTTGAGAGTTGTGATTACCGTAAAATACATTTTAATTCAAAATATAGATATGAATATGTAAACAATTTTGTTGTAGAAAAAGCTTACATATTTGAAATCTTTGCGAGCCAAGGAGAGAAAATGTTTACCCGCATTTCCTGTTGATTTTCAACGCATTTGCCTTTTTTGGGATTTTTTTTTATTTTTTAAAATTAACTGACAATAAATGTCACAATTTTACATAGCAATATTAAGCATGTTTGCGACTATGTTAATAGAATGCTTAGTTATGACCAAGTCACATAAATAATTATAATTTTTAATTATAACAAATTTGTGACTTTTTTAAGGCTCTTTCTCTGAATTCTAATTTTTTTCTTCAAAATTTCGAATTTAATATAAATCAGCGTTATATTTATACAAGAATCTAAACAAAATTTGTCGTTTTAATATTAAAAAATTAGCCTACTGTGCCAAAATGGTTGCCAATTTTTACAATATTAAACTGAAGTATATATATCCCGGGTCTTTCTAGGCAAAAAACCATAGTAACAATATTCGTCCAACAGTCGGTCTATTGAAATCAGCATTTGGTGGGCCACCGATAACTGAGAGACATGTGTAAATTATAATTACATCAAATAAATTGACAAAAATTTAGCTAATTGAAAATCATCAAAATCGGTCGCTATATGAATGAGTTATGAGTAAAAATGTTTGAGTCAAAACTCCAGCTAATTGTAGTATCGTTGAGAGAGAAAAACCTTAAATATTTTATAAAGTCTTGCTGACTTCAATAGATAAAGTATGAGTGACCCATAAACTCAATAAGTTTGCAGTAGGGAGATTACATGATCTCCAGGGAAGAGTAAGAGTTAAAAGTAACTCAATTATTTCTCAAAATATGTAATTGTTGCATCAAATAATGCAATAATTTTAAACAAATTGTCTTTTATTAAAATATTCTTTACACTTGACCTAAATCTATACTTTAATTTTTTTAAATATATAAATTATTTTTCCTTTGCTTGTTGTCTTTCAATCATTTTCCAACAAAAAATCTCCTTTATTTACTTTTTTACTAGAACACTGGTCAATATTTTCTTTAAAGAATTTTACTCAAGATTGTGATAAATTACCAATCTAAGAATTTCCATATATAAAAGACTATATTACAAACATGTGAATAAACATACCTAAGAATGTTGAATTAGAAACCTAAAAAAATATTTAAATGAATACATACATTTGTGTTAAGAAAAGAATATTTATATTTGTGGATTACAGGTTTAAATATACAGATATATGTACATATCTGTGTTTGTAAATATCTACATTAAAGTATATACAAGTAAGTAAACTATATAAAAATTTGTTTTACACACAAAATTACATGAAATTCTACCACAACACTAACAGCCTGCAGAATTTAATATTTTCTACTCTAAGACATAAAATACATATAAAGCATTAAGTGCAACAGTAAGAAATAAAAAATTAGCACAAAGGTAAAAAAAATATATATAACCAAAATGTAAAAACAAATTATTTTTTATATTAATTTTTTTTTCTCCCTGAAATTATGCTATATTATTTTACTTAACTGCTCTTTAATTGAGCAGATGAAAAGCATGTGAATGTACATAAGAAAAACTGTTTTTCCAACAAAACTTACTCATCTCTTTATTCACAAAAATGGACATACATATGTATACTTTTATATATACATATGTTTTCAAATAAACCAGCTTTAAATCTGGGCAACTTGAAATGGAAATTAGGTCATAAATTTTCAAATGAATGCAAAGGATTGTAAAAGAAAGAATCTTAAAAATTATAACAGAAAATTTTAAGTAGAAACTTAATCAAATTTAAGAAACATAAAAATGTAATTAATTTATAAGAGAAAATGCATATGATTTCAACTAATTAAATTTTGAATTTATTTTTTTTTTCTTTTTAGGATGAAAAGAATCAATTGCTGGTAACAAATGTATGGCTGAAATTGGTAAGTAATTAAAAAATAATAATTATAAAGGATATTAGAATACTAAAGGGTTAATTACAAATAGGTAACAATTATATCAAAAATTTATTTTTAGTCCAGTGTTCAGTTCTACTAAAGTTCTAGTTCAGTCCTATTTCAGTATTAGTTGAGTTCTAATTTAGTTTTAGTTCAGTCCTAGTTCAGTTCTAATTGAGTTTTAGTTTAAATCACATAAAATTAAAAATCTAATAATAAATAAATCAAATTAAAATAAATCATATAAATGAAAACAAAAGAAAATAAAAATATATGAAAACCCGAATACTGGAGATGGGTATATGAATACGAACTATAACTTAAATTTTCCAGCCATGAAGTATGTTGAAATATGCGGAGGACAACCCGACCTATATTTTAAATTGTATTTTCTTTTAAATTTTTTAAAAATATTAATATAAAATGTTAATCTATTGAATTGTAAACAATAACTGTAAATAAAAAAAGTTTAGTTCTGGTTCAGTTCTAGTTTAGTTTTAGTTTAGTTCTAGTTTAGTTCTAGTTCAGTTCTAGTTCAGTCCAAATTAGTTCTAGATCAATTCTAGTTCAGTCCAAATTAGTTCTAGATCAATTCTAGTTCAGTCCTAGTTCAGTTCTAGTTCAATTCTAGTTCAGTTCTAGTTCATTAATAGTTCATTAATAGTTCATTAATAGTTTAGTTTCAGTTCAGTTTCAGTTCAGTTCTAGGTTGGTTCCAGTTTAGTTCTCGTTCTAATTCAGTTTTAGTTCAGTTTAAGTTCAGACTTAGTTCAGTTCTAGTTTATTGTAATTTTAAATTTACATGTAATTTACAACTAATACCGTGAAACAATGTGACTTATCTGCAGTTCTAGTTCAGTTCAAATTCAGTTCTAGTTCAGTTCTATTTTATTTCTAGTTAAGTTCTAGTTTATTTCCTTTTCTTGCTTCCTTACTTTTATTATTTTTGTTTTATAGAAAAATCTTTTCTAATTATCTTTAAATTAAATTCAAGATAAATAATTATTTTCAGTAAATAAATTTTAAACTTTTTAAATTAGCAATTTTTCTTTTGTTTTTCTTTTTGCAAATTTATCGATCAAATATCATTTTGTCATGACAACCTGGAGCACACAAACTCACACAGACATACACGTGTTAAATTATTTCCTGTTTATTTATGTTTTTTTTCATTCATTTTTGCGGTAATTTGTGTGAAACATGCAAATATATATAAATATGTGTGTGTGTGCTTATTCATCACAAGCATACACTTTTTCGCAATTTGCACAAATATTTAAATGCGTTTATTTAAGTGTCTTCGTTTGTATAAGTGTATGAGTCTTAACAAGGTATGCAACAAAACTTTATCTTGTTTGAATTATTCTTTTATTTTAAACATTTTTATTTTATTTACGACTATGCGAGTAAAAAGTATGTACGTATACGATAATGTGAAACTGCTATAAATAAGTATATACGATAAGATAACCACACATATACATTTAAACGCACTAACGCATGCCCTTAATGATATTTGTATTCACATTGAGAGAAACATCAAGGAAAAACTGAGCGGGTAAGGTGGGTCTCAGACCATTGAAATTGTGGATTATAAATGTTTGCGGGTTGAATACTTGAGGCAAATGTGGAATATTTTGTTAATTTTTAAAGTTCTCGTATGTGTTCAATATTAAGGGTTTATAAAGAAGTCGTCATTCGCAGATGTGGATATGTGTCGAATTTCGCAAGTATTTTAGGCGGTATGTTAAATACATGTATAAAATAATACGACAGTATATCTGATCAAATTTGTATAATAATTTATATGCTTGCACAAAATCAGTTATTTATTGAGGCAGTAAATTTATTTAAGACTGATGATGATAATTTTCACTTAACATATTGTAGAGTATGGCAATGAGTTAAATGAACTTGATCAAGAATTAGAAAAGCTCTTCTATTTGAAATTTAAAGTAAACCTTAAAGTAAAGCTTAGCCAGATTTCAAGTCAAACTAGAATTGAAATAAAACTAAACTAGAACTGAATTCGAACTGAATTAGAACTGAACTAGAACTGAACTAGAACTAAACTAGAAATGAGCTAGAACTGAACCAAATCTGAACTAGAACTGAACAAGAACTAGAAATAAAACTGAACTAGAACTGAACAAGAACTGAACAAAAACTGAACTAGAACTGAATTAGAACTGAACTAGAACTGAGGTAGAACTGAACTAGAACTAAACTACCACTGAATTAGAACTGAACTAAACTAGAACTAAACTAGAATTGAAGTAGAACTGAAGCAAAACTGAAATTGAACTGAACTAGAACTGAATTAGAACTGAGTCAGAGCTAAACTACGAATTCCATTAAAACAAATAACGTATAGACCTTTTAGAAAAGTCTTTGCTTAATTGTCTTTTTTGACGTAAGGGGACTTTAATCTTTACCGTAATCATGTTGTAGTACAAACATTGCAACATTATGCGGTAACCACTTTTGCTATAAAAAAAACTCTCAAATTTCATGTAAATTATTTCTTACTTTATTATTTCTTTGTTACAAAACTGCATATTTAATTTTTACTCCTCTTATTAAAAATTTTCGTTTTTTTTTTTCTGTGTTGTACTCATCTTCTCCATAGGAATGGAATGACATGAATTTACGTTGGAATACTTCAGACTATGGTGGTATAAAAGATTTACGTATACCACCGCATCGGATATGGAAACCGGATGTGCTGATGTACAACAGTGCTGATGAGGGTTTTGATGGTACATATCAAACAAATGTAGTGGTGCGCAATAATGGTTCTTGCCTCTATGTACCACCGGGCATATTTAAGTCAACATGTAAAATTGACATAACATGGTTTCCGTTTGATGATCAACGTTGTGAAATGAAATTTGGCAGTTGGACATATGATGGATTTCAGGTTTGGCAAAAAATTATAGAGAAAAAAAAATGCACTACATTGTAGTGTAAGAGCTGAAAAAATAAGAAAACGGAGTAATTTTTATGTTGGTGCTTTCTTGCATTCCATTAATTTAAATGGGGCAAAGAGGGAGTACACTAGAGGATTAATTTTGTGATGATTTTTTGTTTCTTTTTTTTAATTTGTTTATTTTTTAATTCTTAAAGTTTTTTAAATTTATTTTTGTGTTATAAATTTGAATTTATTTATTTAATATTATTTTTTTAATTGAAAAAACAAATCTCTCAACTCACCATCATGTTTCGACAGCTGGATTTGCAATTACAAGATGAAACTGGCGGTGATATCAGCAGTTACGTGCTCAACGGCGAGTGGGAACTACTGGGTGAGTAGTTGAAATTTAAACAAAATACCAAAAACAAAAATACAAAAAAAAAACAATAAATATAAAAAGTAAATTCATACATCTACGTTTAAAAACAATGTTTAAATCCAAACAAATCTTTTCAATTGATATTAAAATATCAGTCTAAAAAAATTTACACTCTTAAACAAGAAAATATAAATCATGGCATTTTATGATTTTTATTCGTTTTTATTTTTCTATTCTGGAGAAATATTTTTTTCCACACTTTTTTCCGCAATAAAAACAAGTAGTTACAAATACTTTTTTTTTTTTTTTGTGTGAAAAAATTGTATTCCATAAATGTTTTTAATGGTTGTTATTATTATTGTTGTACGTACTAAAAATATAATACTATCCATATGTATGTTGTAAATGTTGATGTTGCTGCTGTTATAAATGTTGATGTTGCTTTTAATATTAATGTTTTCCAAACAAACGAACAAACAAATTTAATAATAAACTAACGATAAAAGATATAGAAGAAGTTTAAAAAACAAAATTCAAATGAACAAACTAAATAAACATAAACTATAACAAAAATAAAACGTAACCAAACAAAATTATATTATGTAACTAGTTAAGCTATTATCTTCCATAAAAGATAATAAATACGAATTTGAAATATCCTACACTTGTGATAGTTGCAGCAGTTTTACGGAGGTTTTTATACCCTTCATCACAGGGATAAAAGGTATTTTTAAGTTTGTCATTCCGTTTGTCATGTCCATAATTTTCGTCGAAGAGCAAAAAAAAAAATACATTTTCTGGATCCTTATAAAAGATGATATCAATAGTACGATGTCGATCTGTTCGTTCTTCGATTTAACCCTCCATCCGTCGGTTGAAATGACGTTTATGAAGCCGATAACTGCTGTGTATCAAAAGATCGGAAATCCTTTGGAGAATTCAGCGAGATCGTTTTATAAGTTGCGGAAATATGTTCCAAAAACCGTTTTTAAAGGTTTTTTCGACTTAAAAATGATTTAAGTGGCGTTTATGAAGTGCCCCGAAAACATAGTATATATATCAAAAGATCAGCAATTTCTTTCCAAAATTTTTCCTTAAAAAACCGGTTCAAAAATAGCGAAGATATTAAACAAACGGGGTTTTTAACCGGCTTTAGATTTTCTGAAGCCCTTATATAAATTAGGGATGTCGCTTTTGCAAAACAAAATAGCAATTTTTTTTTAATTTTTCAGCTAAAGAAATTGACTCAATCGTTCAATTAATTACGGAGATATCGTCCAAAACGCCTTTTTTCTTATATAGATCGATCACAAATATTTTTCTTGAATTTCGGCTTTTTTAGAATCAATCAAGTCGGTTTATAAACAACCGAATTATTGGCTAATCTGTTTTTTTATTTAATATCTGCTTCCCTTATAGTTGTTGTTTTCATGGGTACTGAAAACAACAATAATAAACTAACGGCGTTTTCTTTTCCGACTAAAATGTTACCTTTATTCTGCCTTTTATTCTCTTTTGTGTTTTATTTTGAAAAAAAAGGTAATAGTGTAAATGAGTTAGATATTCTTTTCTAATAGTATTGAACTTAAATCTAAAAAATATATCACAATTATTAACAGTAAACCCAAACATCGAGAAAAATGTATGTATAATATTTATATATAAAATTGTGAAAATTTCACAAAAATTCCGATATTTCATCAAAAATCCCAAATTTTACCAAAAAATCCGGAAATTCACTAAAAAAAAAAAATCAAAATTTAGAAATTTCACTGAAAATTCGCCAAAAATACCAAATTTCATCGAAAATTCGAAATTTCGAAAAAAACCCAAAATTTCACAAAAAATTTAAAATTTCTCCAAAAATTCGAAATTTCACCAAAAATTTGAAATTTAATAAAAAATCCAAAATTTCATAAAAAAAAAATTCCGAAATATCACCAATTATCTGACATCTCGGCAAAACTCTAAAATTTCAACAAAAAATCCAAAATTTCACAAAAAATTTCGAAATTTAAAGTTTTAGCAAAATTTTCAAATTTACAGAAAATATCCGTTTTCCTTGGATATTTTTTTTGTAAACAAGTACTTTAAAATACAACACAATTACAGAATTGGTCACACATTTTTTGTTCTATTTTAATCATAAAAAAGGTACCATTTTATGGTGGTGAGGGTAATATTTAAATAATGTTACACAGTAGCAAGGTAACATCTTTCTTCAGAAAAGAAAAAGCTGTAAGGCAAAATTGGTTTTTTCAAAATCGGCAATTGTTTTAAGAATTTTTTTGTTGAAAAATGAACTAAGTAGATCCAATATTAACCGAGTTATAGGCCAAAACTTGTTATTAGATTTTTTTGCTGCTACATAAACTATGGGCCTCATTATTGCATAAATCTCTCACAAATATTTTTTTTCGAATTTCGGTATTTTAAATCAATCATATCAGTCCATAAATTTTGCACCATACCCTTTTTTAAATTTAATACTGTTTAATTATTATTGTCTTACATTTATAAAACATTTGTTCTGCACCGAAGTGATTATTATATCTTCCATAAATATGTGTCAACTTTTGTAAAATATCAAAGTATTAAATTTGTTATTTATTAGCTTTTGCTGATGCGCTTCGCTAGCTTATTTGATACGATAACTAATATTAGCTTTATATGGGAGGTATTACTCCCCTTGGACCTATTCATCCTATTCGAAATTTGATATGAAAATTACTTTTTATTTTTTTTTAAGATTCACGATATTAGTCGCTTAGATGGGAAAATCTTTGTATGGGGGCTACTTCTCCTCCTGGATCTATCTGATATATTTTCAATTCATCAATGCGATATGATAGTATAAAGGTTACCACAAAATGTGAGTGCTCTGACTGTAATAGTTTCTTAAATATGCACTCTAATAAATTTTCATGTAAATTTACTCCATTTATTATAGATAACTTGACTCCTACTATAGTTAGGGTAAAAATGGATGATGTGCTTATTTGAAATATTTACTCATTTTTTATGCAAAAGAAAAAGCAAAACAAAATGTGTATAATTACCTATTGATGTGTTAAAAAAATATTTAGCAAAATACTAAATTCATGTAAATTCACATATTTTGTGTCTAAAGAAACATTTTTAATATGTATAAGTACATCATAGTGAGACAAAACTGCACATAAGTTATGTACACATACAGTCAAAATGTTTTATATATAAAATACACAAAAAATATTTTTAAAACTTTTTTTATTACAAAAATAAAGGAGATAATAGTTTTCTCATTATCTTGAGATATTGAAATAACAATATAAATATTTGCACTTTGGTAACATGTTGAAGTGAAGTAGTCATTCTTCATTTATTTTTAAATGAAGCATATACCAATCGAGGTAGTAAAGAGAACAATAATTATTAAAACATTTGATTTTATTTAACCCAGTCGCAAAAATCATCATTTCGACAACAATGTTGCAAAGGACTTTTAAAATGATGACAATTTTTTCTCCAAAATTAGGTTTTGGTAGATTTCCAACGATTTTGGTAGATTCTTTCAAAAATTGTGGTAGGATGAAAATGTTTTCAGTTGCAACATTGATTGTGATAGCAATACAATAAGACATGAGAGTGCGATCGCTCACATAAAATAAGACATTTGACCACTTGTTTGATTCAATAGATGAACAACTTGTTTGCATGTTTTTTGATGAACACCATATGTGTATGTGTGTTCATAAGTTAGTAAATGATAGTATTTTCGTAAGCACAACAGTCGTTTAAAAGAATTATTTATAATAAATATTACTGTGATTTATGTTCAAAATAATTAATAAAGATTAATAAAGTAGTTATTGTAGTTATAGTACATGTTGGCTATAAACACACTTAAAAAGCAAGTGTATTTACTTTTCAGATAATTTTTCGCAGTGCTTAAATGTATATACAATCAACAACTACTGCTTACTTATACAAAAAAAAAAAAAAAAACGGCAACACTGAAAGTCACTGCAATGCTTTTATATATGTTTGCGTGTGCAGATTTTTAATAATTTTTTCAAATTTTTGCCTATAACTCGGTTGTATATGGACCGATATGGTTAATTAAAAAAAATGAAATTTTAGAAAAAAAAACGAAATCCGTAGCTTAAACAAGGGCTCTAAAAATTCAGAAATGCGTTTTGCCCGATATCTCGATTTTTATTGGACCGATTTAGTTCGTTTCTTCAGTTAAAAAATTCAGAAAAAAATTTCCAAATCTTCTTTGGAAAAACGAAGTCCTTAGCTTATATAGAGGCTTCGGAAAATCGAAAACCAGTTTTAAAAACCGTTTTTTTTTGACATGTCTCCGCCGTTTATGAAACGAGCCTGCTAAATTTAAATAGTATCATTCTCGAAAGGATTTCCGATCGTTTGATATATATTATATATGACAGTTATCGATGGGATTCATAAACGCCATTTCAACCGATAATCAGACGGACATTGGCCTCATTTCTTACATGTATCCAGAAAATATTTACTTTTTTCTCTCCGACGAAAATTGTGGAAATTACAAATGGAATGATAAACTTTTATATATCCTTTACACCTGTGTTATAAAAACTCCAATAAAAAGAAAGGAAGAATTTGGAAGCGAATAAATCGGTTAGGTTATTAAAATAAAACATATGCAGACTGAAACAGTTAGTAATCAAATGTCTAAAATCGCGACCAATCTGGGTATCCTGTAGGAACTCTGCGTATCTCCTCCAGTTCCTATTCATCAATAAAAACTCACTAATTTGTATTTTATACTCCTCCTGATTTTGATTTTATACCTTTAAATACGACCCCATGAATGATTTCGAAGTAGTTTCTGAAGTAGTTTCTTTTAGATATTCATTCAAATTAAATTTGGTGAGCCCCCATGAAAAGTTCGTGCAGAAATCGTACATTGTGTTGCTGAGGTCCGAAAAAAGGTGGGCATAGTTTTAAAACTATGTTATTTTTGTAAGAATTATTCAACGTTCTCGAAGAATAATAATGTTTTTCATACTCATTTGGTGACAAAACTTGAAACTTTGTCATGTAGAATATGTTTTGGACCCATGATTTTCTATGCTGATAAGAAATTTTATTTTGCTTATTAATACGAATCGTTAGAGTGGTCTTCCTAATTTATTTCTTCTTTTTTTTTAACGGTCATATTTATATTAAGTTTCGGATGGAGAAATAGTTTAGAAATTTTATTTATTATTAATAATTTATCTGAAAGAAGAACTGAATCAAACACCAGTTTTTAAAAATAGTTTTTATATCATGAACTTTTCTAATTTTTTTTTTAACTTTCTCAATGAAAATCTTTTAAATATATTACATTGTAGGGTATTTTATACAAGTACCTACCTATCATAATATCAAGAAATAACATAACAAAAAATAAAAATCTGCTTATAAATACTAAAGGTTATAAACACAAAATACAAAATAAGCAAAACATAAAGAAAAAAATCCCTATAATACTTATGTTTTCTAAAACTAAAATTCTAGAAAAAAAACTATCACTCGAAAAAGAAAACAAGAAAAATATGAAACAATATGAACAAAATTCTGGGATAAATTCTTTTTATAAAGAATTTTACAACAATAGTGTATGATACTTAAAATTAACTATACAAAAACAGTTTTAATGACACTGAACGGAAACGAAAGCTTTCCATATAAGATTAAATTATTTGTAAATGTACATATGACTTCCTACAAAATAAAGAGAAATAAAGGATTTTCATATAAATACTAATAGCATTAAAAAGAAATATAAATGTGTCTAGTAGAATTAAGTTTGAATATAAAAAGTGTCTATATAGAACTATGTTTAAAAGGAACAATGTGAGAAAGAAAGAATTTAAAATCTGTTTAATATTTTTGTTTTTTCGATTGCAAGTTGTAGTACATAAATTTTTTCTTATGCAAGGTTATGATATTTAAAAGATTATTTGATGTAAAAAAAACTTTACAGATTAGTTTCTTTAAAGTTTAAACAGCCAGTGTATGTTTTACTTAGAAACTTAAATCTCAAACTATAAGTTCCATTTATAATTCTTTATATGCATATCCTAACCTTAATTTTTTGCATTTTTTTAACAATTTTTTTTATAATAAATATTATATTTTCTTAAAAAAGTTACACATTTCACAAAAAAATTATTATTATTTTTTTAACAAAATTTAAATGAAAAAACAATTAAAGTTTTCTGTGCACTCAGGTATAATATGCACTAAATGTTGCTTTACAAAGTTATCTCAAATAACTGCTAGAGCAAAAAAAAAATAATAAAAAACTTTTCTTATTTAAAAAAATTGTTCTAAAGTTATTTAAAACCATTAGAAATATTTGCATATAAATTCTAAGTAAAACTTTACACATGACTTCATAAAGGGCCAGTAGTAATATACAAAATTTTTTATAAGAAAAGCTACAAAAAAAGCAATTATTAGGGAAGATAATTTTACAACATACATATTGGTTGCGGCAACCGAATTTTTTGGCAATTAAATTTTGTCGTATGCATGTACTTTCATAGAAATCGATTGCTAAAACCAAATTACACCGTGATAATCTTTCATATATTAATAGTGCTAACTAAAAGAAATAGGGATAACTAAAATTTTTCAAGTGCAAATATAAAGTTAAAATTTGTATTTGCATTTTTATTTTTTTATCATTTAGTTATCTTATCTATAAGTTAAATTACATAACCTCCCACACCATGAGCAATATTTTGCATTCAGCGTCAAAGCATGGGATGATTTAAATTCCTTACAATATTCTAATAGGAAGCTGTTGTTGGATATTTATTAGAGTATTCAATCGATTAACTGTCATTCGGTTATCTGATTAATTTTGGTCGATTAGTTAATCGCATATATTAAAATGGTCTATTTTGGAATAACGTCGAATAACCGAAATTTAGTTTTTTTTTTTTTTTTTTTTTTTGTAATTATAAATTTAGAACATTTTTTATTTGAAATATAAATGTATGTATGTCACAAAGAAAAAATTAAATGCTGTAAATGTAAAAGTCATGTAAAGTCGGCTTCAAAAAATTTAGAAAATTTTTTTAGATTCCTTTAGATATATATATATATATATATATATATATATATATATATATATAGCAATTTTAATTAAAATCTTTTAAATAAAGTTGTGTATAATTATAATATTTTCTTACGAAAGCTAATACAAAGTTATTCATTTTATGGAACATTAATCATTATTGCTTTTTTCCTAGAAGAAATTATGTTATTGATAAATATTATTTAAAATATTTTTTCCATTTATTATAACATTTATACGCACATTTATTGTAAATAAAAATAATTTGCAAATAAATAGCACACTGTTTATATGTAAATTGCATAAATAAATATATTTCCTTATTTGACGTACCGGATGGAAAAAATACAACTATTATCAACAAAAATTCTATGAACGTAAAAAGTAGGGCAACGCTGTACGCTTTATTTGCAATTAGTTCCACTAATCACGATTAGTTGTCATGAGTTACTAACTCAATAAATAAAATATTAATTCACCGTTTATACGGAAAATTTTTAATATCACAATATTTTTAATTGCTAGTAAGAGGTGCGTATAAACGTTATATACAATTTCAATCTAGAGTCATTTCTCTTGATAAACTTCTTAAAAGTATTTTTGTTTTTCTTATAAAAAAAATTCCTTTTTTAGGCCTAAATTGTTAAAGTTGTATTGTTTTTTCTTATTGTTAATTTTTTTATTTTCTTCTGTCTTGTTTTATTGCTCTCTTTTGCTTTTTGCCAAAAAGAAAAACATCCCTTAGATTTACAACATCTTTAATTTCATATTTATGGCCTCATCTTTTATTCCCTTCTCCTACACGTTTCTTATTTAATGTTAAATGAAAATTTTCTTTTGGCCACATTTATCTTTATCTTGTTACTTGAATATATTTTGTTTTTCATTCAATCTATCTTATTTTCTTGAATTATATTTAGGGATTGCATTTTCCGGGACTTTTCGATTTCCCGGTATAGCGGGAAAAAATTTCGAGTTCCCAGGATTCCCGGGATCTATAATTATCTTTATTCTGATTAGTTGAACAACTGAGACCCAAATGATATGAATCTTTGTATTAGCAGATTTTAAACTGTATTGTAAATGTACACAGAAAAAGTTATGACCAAAATTTTTTTTAAAATAAATCATTGATTGGTTTTAAATTTAAATTTAATAAAAAAATATTTAAGTTTATTATTTTGTTTTATAGAATATAAATAACATAGAATACAACTAGAAGTTTATGTGAGAGGCACTTCGAACTAGATTTTCAAAAAAATTAGTAATTTTTTTTTTTCAAAACACAAAAACAAAATTTAGGTGACTACATGTATTTTGTTGTTGCATGAAATAGATTTTTGACAATTAAATTACGTGCTTGTCTCTCACATAAACATCTAGTTGTATTCAATGATAGATAATTATAAAATCTGGTTATAATACGAAAACAATTTTGTAGTTTAACAACCTTAATAAAAGATAAATAAAAATTTTCTAAATTTTTCAAACTAAATGAACAAGGCGATAAAAATCTAGATCTTTTAAAGACTTCCACGGGTAAGTCGAATGAATTTATAGCAGTTTAAATGCCTTACATCCTCATAGATGGGAAAGAATTTTGGGTTTATGCTTTAGTTTGCACTAAACCATAATTGGACATCGTTTCAGTATAATTTTTCGAGTCGAAGCAATGAAGTTCGTCCGCCTTATGGAAGTAAATATCACAATTTTAAAGGCTTCTAGGACGAAGAATAAATGAAGAATAGAACATTGCCAGCATTAAAATAATTCAATTCATCATTATTTCTAGCCTCCATACTAGAAATTCCACATTAAATATTAATTATTATTGTGTCAAATTTCTTAAATTAAATGTCATTAATCATGATCCTGTTAAGGACCAACTATATATTAAAAACAACAACAAATATGCATAATTGCCTTGAAAATGCATAAAAGTATCTACAAATATAGTGTAGAGTATAATCCTCATAAATGGTTCTCGTTTAAAGACCATTGCACAATGGTGTAGGTTATTATATGGTCGGAATTTAACGATAATATTTTTCTCATTTATACGTCAAAAAAAAAGATGATGTAAAGAACATGAAATTCCCAAACTTTGGCAGTATAATGCATAGGTTAAGCAATATATATGTATCGTCTATTACAAATAAAATGGTAATTTTTATCATATTTTGTTTTATATGAGGATTCTGTAGAGTTTACGGAACTATGAGGAGGATGAAGCAAATGAGGATGAATCAAAAGTAACATTCTAAAATAAGATTATAAAAAAAATATTATTTAATGTTAATTTTTATTTTTTTTATAAATAACACAGTTTTAAATTTTTTTCCACGGTATTTCTTAGCTAAATCTATTACATGTTATTTTGAAGTACTATGCCTTTTTTAATTGACCCTGGTTGTAGCGATTAATCGCTATTTGTAAAATTAATGATGTTGCATCATATATTGAAATATCCCAGCAAAAATTTATGGGCTTTTGGTAATGACTACTTCTTACAAGACTCATTAGCTGATAAAGTCTCGTCACTGTTTTTCTTATTTCTTTGAGTAGCGGAATAACTACTTACCAGTAAATAACAAGCTACTGCGTAGCACTGAGAAGGTTGTCCCAATCCCAAACTAAGCTCAAAACTATTAACAACACACACAAATTTAATGTATACATGGCGTAGTGAGTAAGAGTGAGTAGTCTTTAAAACATGAAGGAAGGTTTTTTCCTAGGTTCATATCTCAGTTGAGCCAACTTTTTATTTTTATTAATTTTTTTTAGCAATTTTGTAGTTTTGTAGTATTTGACTAACTACTTATTTGATTGTTTAAAATAAATACTTTAGTGGACATCGCCATATAAAATTAATGAGATTTTCACCCGAATTATAAGTAGTTACCGCCTTTAGGCAACGTAGTATGTTGGCTTACCGGGTAAGTAAAGTTTTTGCTGGTTTCGCAGTTTTCTTCCATTTAAGAGTTTTTAAAATTCCCGGGAATTTCGTCTGGAGATGAAAAATTGAGAATTTCCCGATAATCCCGAGGATGGGAAATCTCGGGATGCATTCTCTAATTATATTCCTGGCTACCTGTAAGAATTTAACAGTTAAATAAATATTTATATAGTTTTTAGTGGCCATTTGTATTTAAAATTGTTTGTTTTATTTCTGGCACATTTAACTTTTGATGGGGGTGAGAAACAGTAAAGGTTAACCGCAATGATTTATGGTAATATTCAATTGTGTTGAATTTATTTTCTTTCTTTAAAAAGCAAAATTTCAGTTTAATAGAAGGAATTTTTTTAGGTGCTAAAAAAGGAAAGTGGAAAATCTTTTGTATGTTAAAACCTCAAAGCTTTTAATTTTGTAAATGCTTTGCTATAATTTAGAAAGGGATTCGTCTCTAAGCAAAAATTTGTTAAACTAAGTAGTTTTAAGATAGAAAGGCATAAAGGAATTTAAAACAGAATAACAGTTTACAATTGATGAATTATTGAGGATAAGGAATTTTTTTAGTAAATAATAAGAAATATTTTAGTTCTATACTAAAATCGAATAGGCGCTAAGCTATATTTAGAGTTCATATTGTTTCAATATTTTTCAATTACATCAACATTTCATTACATCATTCATATTACATTCAACTAAGGCTACTATTCACTTTCTTAACTATTTTTGATAAACAAGTTAAAGAGATTTAAATATTTTTTTTTAATTTTTTTTTTCATAAAAACAAGATTTTTACAAAATTCTCTATAGAAAAACAAAAACTATTTACATCTCTTAAACTTAAACATATAATTCTCAAACATTACTACGTTTTTAACTATCACAACCATATTTCGAAAAAGTAATCTTTTTCTTGCATTTCAACAAAAACTTTTCTCAAAACTTAACTTCTAAGCAGCCACTTAATCACGCTACTCAAAAGATCACTTCGCTCTAAATCAATCCACTTAAAGTAATATCATTAATTTTGCCATAAACTTTAACGAATTCTACAAAAATTTTATTTTTATATTTCAAGCTATTAAATTAGAAATAACAATAACTATAATCTGCAAAGTCTCAACAATTTAAATAAAAATCAAATTTAATTATACCCAACAAATAATCTTAAAAAAAAACAATAGAAAACAAAAATAAAATTAATTTAAACTACACTTTACTTATCCAGTGTTCTCACCCTCCTACACCAAAGTATTTAAGAATATAAGTAAAAATAAATATATAATTAAATAAAACACTCTACAGAAAAAATAAAAATAAATGCAAAACTCACTGCATAACATTGGGCGCTTTAACTTTACAAGACCGAAATATCCGCCTTAAATGTTTCACTATGTAAACAAAAACACAAGAACAACAACTTTTTTTTAAAAACAAACAAACATATGAGAAAAATTTTAGTTTTTCTTTTCTATCAAAAAAAGAAAAAATTTAATTTTTCTCTTAAGAAAATAATAAATTTAATTAAAAAAAATAATAATAAATATTTTTAAAAACAAGGTAAGATTTTTACTAATGAAAAACAAATCTTGAATAAAACAACGAATTGGAAAACATTCTTAAAAGCAAATTTAATACGAAAAAATAAAAAAGCAAAAAAAAACTGTAAAATTCGAAAGAAAACATTTTACACTAAAACAAGGCAAAACAAATGTAAATAAATTTTAGATTTAAGAATCAAAAGGGTCAGTTTTAAAAAAGAGATGAAAAAATCTCAAATTAGCAACAAATTAAAAAATTTCTAAAGAGAACTGCACATATAAAATGCAAAATAAATTCTAATTCAGTTATAGTTCAATTTTAGTTCAGTTCTAGTTCAGTTATAGCTCAGTTCTAGTTCAGTTCTAGTTCAGTTAAAACTTAGTTCTATTTCAGTTGTAGTTAAGTTCTAATGTAGTTATATTTTAGTTCTAGTTCAGTTCTATTTTAGTTCTATTTCAGTTCTAGTTCAGTTCTACTTCACATCTGCTTCATTTCATTTCTAGTTCAGTTCTAATGTAGTTATATTTTAGTTCTAATTCAGTTCTATTTTAGTTTTATTTCAGTTCTAGTTCAATTCTAATTCAGTTCTACTTCAGTTCTATTTTAGTTTTATTTCAGTTCTAGTTCAATTCTAATTCAGTTCTACTTCAGCTCTACTTCAGTTCTATTTCAGCTCTAGTTCCGTTCTAGTTTCGTTCCAGTTCAGTTCTAGTTTATTTTGTAGTTAAGTTGTAGTTCAATTCTATTTTAGTTCTATTTCAGTACTAGTTCAGCTCTATTTCTATTCTAGTTTAATTCTAGTTCAGTTTTATTTTAGTTCAATTTCAGTTGTTCAATTCTACTTTGGTTCTATTTCAGTTCTTGTTTAGTTCTATTTCAGTTCCAATTCAGTTTTTAGAAGATTTTGTGCTATTTTTCTATAGAAATGTTTATGCTATTTTCTATAGATTTTTTCAAATTTGCGGTATTTTTTCTGTGGACAATTTTGTGCTATTTTTGCTGTAGAAAACTTTTTCCTACATTTTCCATAGAAAATTTTTTGCTATATTTTATATAGAAAATTTTGTGCTATATTTTCTATAGAACATTTTGTATTATTTTCAAGAGAATATTTTATGCTATGTTTTCTGCAAAACATATTGTGCTATATTTTCTATTGAACATTTTATGCTATTTTGTATAGAACTTTTTGTGCTATTTTTGACAAAAAAATTTATGCTGCTTTGTTTCTGTAGAAAATTTTACTTTTTTCTATAAAAAATGTTGTGCTATTTTTTCTAAAATAAATTTTGTGCTACTTTTTTACAGAACATTTGATGTTATTACTTCTGTGAAAAATTTTATGCTCTTTCTTCTATTGACAATTTTGTGCTATTCTTTCTATAGAAAATTTTGAACTTTTTTCCATGTAAAAGTTTGTGGAAAATTTTATTCTATTTTTTCCTTCTATATTAAATTTTGAGCTATTTTTTATAAAGAAAATTTTGTGCTATTTTTTCACAAAAAAAAATTGGTATTATTTTTTTTTATAGAAAATTTTGTGCTATTTTTTCTACAGAAAATTTTGTACTATTTTTTCTATAAAAAATTTTGCACAATTCCTTCAATAGAAAATTTTGTACCATATTTTCTACAGAAAATTTTGTGCTATTTTCTAACCATTTTCTTTCTTCCTTGTGCTACTTTCTAACTATTTCCATTCTTCTTTGTACTATTTTCTTTAAAATCTATGTACTATTTTTTCAGAAAATCTGCGCAAAGATTTGCTAATTTTTTAGAGATATCTGCTATTTTCCTTAGAATATATTTTTTTTTTTCAGACAATTTGCCCAAATTTCCTTACAAAATTTTGTGATATTTTATTTAGAAAATTTTGTGATATTTTCTCTAGGAAATTCTGAGCAATTTTCTTTGGGTAATTTTGTGCTTTTTTCTTTTTAAAAAGTAGCTATTTCTTTTAGGAAATATTTGCGTTTTTATACATATATATATATTTTTTTTTAAACTTTTGCTATTTTCTTTAGAAAATAACAGCTTCTTTAATAAAATGATAGCTATGTTGTTAGGGATTTTAAGCTATTCTCTTTATTATCCTCTTCCGAGAATTTTAACTATTTTATTGGATAATATATTTATATATTTTCTTTAGAAAATTTTCGCTATTTTTTCGTAAAATTTTTTCTATTTACTCTGGATTATAGCAGTAATGTTTTTTAGAAAATGACAGGATTTTACAAATGGTGGAAGCTATTTTTTAGAAAATTTAGCTACTTTCTTTGGCTATTTTATTTAGACCTTTTTTGCTATTTTCTGAAAACACTTTAGAAAAGGTAGAAAATTATGTATGTGGAGAAATTTTGTTAACAATTTGAGAATATTTTTCATCATTCTTCACACACTTTAAACGATCTATAGTTTCTGAAGGATTTCATCATATTTTTGTTTAAAAACTGACCTTTAATACTAATATATAAAAATAGCATGTTTATCGTATCGTAGTTTACTTGAATAAATTTAAACAAACCATAATTTGATAATTTTTTATTGCATGTTTTCTTAATTTAATACTTAAATTACTTATGAATGCTATAGAAAAAGTTTTAGTATTTTTGCCATTTATTTCTATTTCTTAAGTAAAAGAACTTCTCAAGCGTAAATAAGTAAACAAATTGGATTTTTTCAAAAGAAATTTAATTGAGTAAATTTTTAAAGAAGCTTAAAGACGGTGAAAGTAAAGGGAAACTAGGAAAATATTTTTGTTTTTTATTTTAAATATTATAATTTTTCTTTGGTTTTTGACAGATCTAAAATATATTAAACCTTTTGAAAATTTTAGCTTCTTCTTCAAAAACTTATTTTAAGAGCAGTTTTTGCATAAATATTTATGTTAAAGCAAACTCATTTTCATAAACTTAATTTCGTTAACTTTATTCCTTCGATGTGCTGCATCAAAATGCTGTATTTCTTTGTTAATAAAAATGAAACGTAATTGGAATAAATATAAATTTAGTTAATTTAAAAATGGAGCATAAAAAGCTCTAACTAAGTTATGTGCGCTACGAAAAAACCCAAAAGACTGCCTTTGCTTCTTTTATAGAGCAAAAAAACGTAACAAAATGGAAAACTTTTATTTGCAAATTTGCTTCGTAGTCAATTAACAAATTAAAGAAGTAAAAAATAAAATTTCAGCTACAAAAACGGAAAAATAAATAAACAACTTTTACTAGTTAAAAAAATGACTCTGAAAAAACGCCAGCTCAAAGACAAATTTTTCAAATAGAATTGAATTTTATTGAAAATAGTAAAAAAAAAAGAATATTGGACTGGAAAAAATATTTACAAAAATAAATGAAATAAGCAAAAAGGGGGTATTTGAAAGTATGCAACACAAATATTTAGTTTATTTAGACCTTAAGTATGCTTTACATTTTTATTTGAGAAAAACAAAAAAAATTAAATGGGAAACTTTTATGCTTTACTAAGAGTCAGAGTAAATGCAATTTCAGCAAATAACTATAACAAAAGCAAATAAAATTTTTTATTTGGAGAAAATAAATTTACTGTTTCTTTTATTTAAAGCAAAACACAACATTTTCTTTTAGCACTTTTGTATGGCTTTTTTATACGATTTTCTCTCTTTTTAGCTGTATAATAGTTTATGCCTTTTGCTTTTTATTAACTGTTTGCTTTAGATTTTTTGTTTAATAAATTTTAAAATTCAATTTAAAATTAAAATTTTCCAAACAACTGACCACTAACATTTAATCTTTTGCATAGCAAATAACCAAAGATAATAAACAAACAAATTCTAACAATTAAAATAAATCAAGTGAATAATAGAATATATAATAGTTAAAGCATTTTTTCTTTTATAAGATAAACAAAATTAAATAATTAAACAAAATATTTTTCTTAAAAAAATATCTAAACAATTTTTATTGAAAAATATTTTCTCTAATGGGCTTATTCCCTTGATCACAATTGCATATAAAAGAAAAAAATCCCAAATATGTAAATAGTGCAAATTTGCTTAAAATTCTAAATCAAACAATTTACACAAAAAATTATATTTATTTGACATATGAAAACTATACCAATTTTAGCAATAACAAGCTACCAAAATATGTCAAAATATGTATTTCAATTTGTTTAATTGAAATTGAACTTTGTAAATAAATAAATAAATAAATAAATAAAATAAAATTCAAGCTGTATATTTAATAAGCCAATTAGAAATAAAGGTCAAAAATATTAGGTTAAATTAAAAAATGGCTACTTTCAGGCATTAAATAATAACTAAAAATTGAAAAAAAAAACTAAATTTATATAACAAATACTATTGCATGTATAAATTTTTACTATGAAACCAACATCAAACCTCCATAAATAAACATGCCTGTACTTATAATAAAACTCTACCAAAAATCAACCTACAAACTGTAGTTTAAAATTATAATACATTTAATTACAAACAAATACATAAATTATTCTATTCATTACAATAACTAAAAATAAATAAAAAAAATTTAATTAAATAAACATATTTGTTTCTAAATTACATTTAAATTTTTAACTAAATATGGTTATTTGTTTTCCCACTCTCCCCACTATAGGTGTGCCTGGTAAACGTAATGAGATCTATTATAATTGCTGTCCAGAACCATACATAGACATAACGTTTGCGATTATAATACGAAGAAGGACATTATACTATTTTTTTAATTTAATTATACCCTGTGTACTGATTGCATCAATGGCTTTATTAGGTTTTACACTGCCACCAGATTCCGGTGAAAAATTATCATTGGGTAAGTGAAAAAGGAAACGAATAACATCAATGTAAAGTAAAAATTCTGAAATACAACAAATTAGGTCAAATCTAGAACTGAAATAGAAATGAAACCCAGATGAACTAGAATTGACTAGAACGGAACTCGAACTGAACTAAAACTGAACTAGAAATAAACTAGAAATGAACTAGCACGAAACTAGAACGGAACAAGAACTGAGCTAGAACTGAACTAGAACATAACTAGAACTGAACTAGAAATAAACTAGAAGTGAACACCAAATGAGCTAAAACTGAAATACAACTGAATTAGAACTGACCCAGAGTTCAACTTGAAATGAACTAGGACTTAACTAAACTGAATTAAAACTGAACTGGAACTGAACTAGAACTGAAATAGAACTGAAGTAGAACTGAATTAGAAGAGAACTAGTACTGAACTAGAACTGAACTAGAATTAAACTAGAACTGAACTGCAACTGAGCTAGAACTAAACTAGAATTGAACTACAATTGAACTAAAACTGTGCTAGAACTGAACTAGAAATGAGCTACAGGAGAACTAAAATTGAATTGGAAATTAACTAGAAATGAACTAGAACTGAGCTAGAACTGAACGAGAAATGAACTATAACTGAATAAGAAAAGTACTACAACTGAACAAAAAATGAACAAGAAAAGGACAGTAGCTGAACTAGAACTGAACCAGATCTGAACTAGAACTGAAGTAGAACTGAACTAGAACTGAAACGAACTGAACTAGAACTGAAGTAGAGCTGACCTAAAACTGAACCAGAATTGAACTAGAACTGAAGTAGAACTAAAGTGGAACTAAACTAGAACTGAACTAGAAAAGAACTAGAACTGAACAAGAAATGAACTAGAACTGAACAAGAAAAGGACTATAACCAAACTAGAGCTAAACTGAACTGAAGAGCTAGACTGAACTAGAACTGAAGATGAACTGAAACAGAATTGAACTAGAACTGATCTAGAACTAAACTAGGACTAAACTAGAATTGAAGTAGAACCGAAGTAGAACTGACCCAGGACTGAACTATAAAATTATTAGATCTAAACTATAAATGAAATAAATGTATTAGAAAAAAACAAGAAATGAACTATAATTATACTAGAAAAGAACTAAAGCTATTTTAGCTTGAACTATTTGCAAAATAAGGAACTAAAAATAAGCTATAACTGAACTAGGACTGAACAAAACTGACCTAGAACCGAAATAGAACTAAACTAGAACCGAGCCAGAACTGAAATGAACTGAATCGGATCTGAACTAGTACTGAACTACAACTAAACTAGAACTATAACTGAACCAGTTTTTTATTGTTTGGAATTTCTCTCTGTTTTCATTAAACGTATTTTACTCATAAACTCCGTTGCAGAACTATAAGTCGTAGAATAATGAAAATTGGCAATAAGTAAAAACAATTGAAATAAAAAATATTTTTATGGAACTTTTTTTCGACCTTAAATTTTACTACGAGTATATATTTTAAGGGGAAAATTATTCAGCAGTGTTTCACAACTATAAAGATACTTAAATAAATATTTTTGAATATTGGAAAAAATTAGCACCGGCGTCCATTTCGCCAGTGTTGCCATAATTTTTTTCCTTAAGAACCTAATGCATAAAATTTTGGTTATTTTAGATCAAAAGTACTTTCATATAACTGATTTTCAGAATAAATCCGACGAACTAACATTCCTCAAATATTTTCAAATGAGTTCTTATCCGAAAATCATGCAAGCAATTAAGAAAAATATATTTTTGTAATGTATTCATATTTTCGTCAGGTGAATAGTGTGCACTGAAGCATTGCTTTTGAGGGAAAATTCGCTAATATATGCGAAAACTTTTCCACAAAAAAACAAGTTTGTTATTTAAGTACTCTGGACAATCGTTGCGGATGTGAAGAATCCCCAGCTTAACCATTACTTCAGCCTATGAAATATATTTAAATAAAACGTCGAAAATCCTTTAGTATGCCAGTAGTTTATGTATATATTAATATGAATATATATATTAATATGAATATATATATATATATTAATATGAATATATATATATATTAATATGAAGAAATTTAATTAATCCGTCTGGACCAAGTTTCATAATTATGGGAGGAAACTACGAAAGGATTTTCAACATTTCCACAAAAATACATTTTGGTGGTGAAACTTCAGTATATTTGGGTTTTTTTTTTTTTTGGAGGTTTTAATGTTTTTTTTTCTAGCCATTTCTTTAGAGCATATTTGAGTATAATAAGACAAACTTGTTCTTTTCGTAGATATGAGCCTATTTTCCATCAAAACAAATGCTTCAGTCAACACTATTCACATGACAAAAATATGGAAACATTAAAAAAATATATATTTTTTAATTGCCTGCATGATTTCCGGAACAGAAGTCATTTTAAAATATTTGAGGAATGTTAGTCCGTCGGATTTGTTCTGAAAATCAGATAAATGAAAGTGTTTTCATCCGAAATAACCAATTAAGCGAAAAACTTGTGGCAACACTGGCGAAGTGGACGCTGGTGATAATTTTTTTCCAATATTTAAAAATATAACTGTACACATTTATTATTAATTTATATTTTTTTATATTTTGCTCTTTCTGTTTTGAAAAATTCTAAGTTTTTAGTTAAGTGTCTTTATAGTTATGAAACACTGCTAATAATTTTCACCTTAAAATACATAGCAAAATTCAAGATAGAAAACAAATTGTCATAGAAATATTTTTTATTTCAATTGCTTTTACATATTACCAATTTTCATTATACTACGATCTGTATGTCTCCAGTTCTGCAACGGAATGTATAATACAGTAAGTTCACTCAAATTATTTAAGCTTTCTTCCTTAGTTCTTACTTACATTTTTCATCTCATTTCGCACTTGTGTGAAAAAAAATAAATAAATAAAGTTGTTGAGTGGATCATCTTTGCTTTTTTTTTATATTTTTTTTTCAACTTTAAGTTTAGTTTTTCTATGTGTTGTTACTTAAAAGCTTACAAAAGCTTAAGTGCAAAAAAATTTGAGTATTTACATTGTATTTTTAAGTGGATTTAAATTAAAGTAGTTGTAAATTTTTTGTTAGCCTAGTGCAAGGAAAAGTATAATGTGAGATTCCCGAGGGGCTTATACTAACAAAAAATAGAGAACATGGTCATGCGTTTCGGTACAAGCAAATAGTTTCACTAAAACAAGAAGAACCTTAAAACTGCATTATAATTTTATTTTTTATTTTTTTTTATTTTTATTTATTTATTTTTTTTTTTGATACAGCTGTAGTAGAATTTGTATGCATAAATTTAAAATTTGTATAATAATTTTAGCTTAATCCGTGAAGTATGCAGTACATTTTGTTGGGAGAAAATAATATTATTATAAAGGCAAGGAAGAGAGTAATCTAATGTCAAGAGTAGACAGTATTTGTTTTTATGACAAAAGAGGTATGATATTTTATTAAATTAAAATAGATTTTGCTTCTTAAAATTACTTTATCTTATCACTATTAAAACCCAATTTAACTTTGACAGCCAAAAATAATTAAAAATTACACTCTTTCTATTTAAGACTCTTATCCTACCTGATAGCTCTAGAAAACCTTATTCTACTTAAAGCTTTAGAAATCTTCCCTGTGGCTTTTATTTAACCAAACATTTTGACTCAAAATACAGGTCCTTACAACACCTGTTCACAAACATATATTGCACACCCGTAAGTAACCTTTAGATCCTGCAAATTACATTGAAAATTCTAACAGAATTAACCAGACTAAATAACCCACCAAATAAACTGTAATCAATTGACCACATCTAAGACCTTATATAAGGGAGTAGCAGAGTGTGTGTAGGAGAGTATATATATAAACTCTCATATATGTGTGTATGTAGGTTATTGGCTCATTTGTATAACTACCAAAGCAATATTCAATTAAATTTTGTGTTTTATTAGAGGCCTGGTTAAATAATTGTTTTAGAAATTAATGAAATGCATGAACAAAATTTATAAATTTTTTTGCAAGGTCTACAAAACACATTAGGGATTTAAATTACAGCAAATAAATTTATTTAACACTATAAAGAAAGTAATTTTTTAAACATAAGGAAGCAAAAGTTTTAAACACTATAACTATTTATAATTTATCCAGCATCTTTTCTTTTAAGTTTTTCTATTTGCTCTGCTTGTGTTTCTTCTACTACAAAGTTTTTATTCTGCTTTTCACTTTTTTTTGAAAGAATATGTTTGAAATAACCAAAAGTTTTTTTTCTTTTTTAATTTGGTTAAACAATTTTTCTTACTTTCAAAATTTTATTATACTTTTTGGTTGTGCAAATTATATGCAGGTCACTTCCAGGGTGTGTTTACATTTTTTTGATGTACTTTTCTTTTTTTGTGGTTTTGTATGTCAAAGTACTAAAACTATTCAAAGATTCGTTTCTTACATCAAATATTTATCAATGTTGAGCTAATTTAACAAGGAAATAGAATTTGTTGGCAAACGGAAAGAGAAAAAAAATATATGAAAACTTATTTTTATTCTCCGCTAATAAAAGAAACCTTGACATATTGAACCAAAAGTTGACAGAGGGAATTGCAATGATTTATATAAGTATATAAATTTCACTTGAGGAAAAAGCGAAAAGGGATATAAATTATAATTAAAAGTTGACATTACAAATTGGTGTATTAAATGGAGATAAATAAAGAGCTATTAATTAAAATTGTGTTAAGTTCTTGTTCAGTTCAATTAGTTATTGTTCAAGTAGAATTATAGTTCAGTTCTATACCAGTTTTAATTCAGTCCCACTTTATTTATAGTTCAGTTCAAATTAGTTATAGTTCACTTAAATTTTAGTTATGGTTCAGATCTAATTTAGTCCCATTTAAGTTCTAGTTCATTTTATGTTCAGTTATGGCTCAGTTCTACTTTAGTTTAGTTATAGTTTAGTTCTAGTTTAGTTCAGGTTTAGTTCTGGTTCAGTTTTAGTTTAATTCTAGTTCAGATACAATTCTAGTCGAGTTCAAGTTCAGATCTAGTTCAGTTCTACTTCAGTTCTAGTTTAGTTCTAGTTCAGTTTTACTTTAGTTCTACTTCAGTTCTAGTTTAGTTATGGTTCAGTTTTAGTTTAATTCTAGTTTAGTTCTAGTTGAGTTCAAGTTCAATTCAGTTTTAGTTCAGTTCTAATTAAGTTCTAGTTCAATTCTGATTCAGTTCTAGTTTAATTCTATTTCCACTCAGATTCAGTTGAAGTTCAGTTATAGTTCATTTCTATTTTAGTTCTAGTTGAATCCTGGTTCATTTCTACTTCAGTTCTACTTCATTTCTATTTTAGTTCTAGTACAGTTCTATTTCTGTTCTACATTAGTTTCAATTCAGTTCTAGTTCAATTCTATTTTAGTTTTAGTTCAGTTTTAGTCCTGTTCCAATTTAGTTTAAGTACTAGTTTAGTACCAGTTTAGTTTTAGTTCAGTTCTAATTCAGTTCAGTTCTAGTTCAGTTCTAGTTTATTTCCAATTTAATACTAGTTCATTTCTAGTTCAGTTCCAGTTAATTTCTAGTTTAGTGGTTTATATTTAGTTCCCTTCTAGTGCAGTTCTGGTTCAGTTCTAATTTAGTTCACCTTTAGTTCCAGTTTAGTTCAAGTTCAGTTCTGGTTCAGTTCTAGTAAACTTCTTATAAACATCTAATTCAATTCTATTTTTATTTTTCTCAGTTTTTTTCATTCCTCTAATTTTGTTTTCTCTTCTTATTTTACAGGCGTTACTATTTTATTGTCTTTAACGGTCTTCCTTAATATGGTTGCCGAAACGATGCCAGCAACTTCGGATGCCGTACCTCTTTTAGGTAAGTTCGTCTGATTTACAGTTTCCCTCTATATGTGTGTGTTTCAATGTGTGTGCGTGTGTATTATTGTATTTTAGCTAGATTACTGTAATTTGTGTGTCTGTTACCGTTATATTTTCAAACAAACCTTTCTGTTTATTTTTCATAATTTTATTAAAATTTTTATTTTCATTTTTATTTTACTTTCTACTAAAAAAAAAATATGAAAAAACAAAACATAAATTTTAACCTAGAAAAATCGTCACTTCATAAAATTTTTCGTATTAACAAAACTCAATCCAAATAAATCATTATAAATTTCTCATTAAGTAAATAATTAAAATATGTCACTAACTCATTTTCATGTAATAAAAATTAAATATTAAAAAAAATCATAATTATTAATAATAATATTCTAAAAACAAGAAATGCATTTCATTTAAAAAATGGCTAATAAAAAAAAATAAAAAAAGTTGATGATTTTATGATATTAAAACTTTGACACTCAATAAACGAAATGAATAAAAATATCCCCCTTAAAAGAAGATAAACTCAGTTATTTAAATAGTTTGAATACTTAATGTAAAAGACTATTACAAATTTTCATTGGCTGGGCTTTTTTCAAGCAAAAAGTTTTAGCCGGAAATTTGTTTTAGCAAAAAAAAAAATAAAATAACTGACAACCATTAGTAGCAGAAAAAATAAACTAATTAAAATTCCCCTTTAAAAACAACTTAACTCCTTCATATTGCAATATGCACCCAAATTTAACACAGCAAAATATTTAATAAAAATTCTAAAATTTATTTATTGAAATTCTATTAGCTATTTATCTTCTCTAAATTTTGCTGGGTTATAATAAAATTTCTTTAAACTGATTTCATTAATTAAATTAAAAACAAATTCTTCAATTTGGTAGAATCCCTTAGCTATTTAGAACGAAATTTAACACATAAACACTAATATTTATCAGATAATCAATTCATTTATTTTCTTTATTTTTTTAATCATTTTTTTTATTCCTTTTTTTAATTCTGGTAGTCTTTTCACTGCACCAGCTGTATTCATTTTATTAAAAAAAATTGTTTTAAAGTAAAAATATTTTCCCTTTTACCCTCCAAATAAAGATTTTTAATATAAATTCACTTTTTAATAACTTGAATATATTTTACTTTGTGCACGCATTTTTATCAATTTTAAATATACTTTTTTATATAAAAAATTTTTAATATTTTATATAAATATAATGTGTTGATATTAATGATTTTTTTTTTAAATAGAAAATATAATAAATATGTCATAAAAATAATTTAAATATAAATAAATTAAAAAAAAAAATAATAATTGGTACAGAATAGAACAATTTAAAATCAAAAACTGGTTTAATAGACAATAAAGCAAATATATTTTGACGCTTTTTAGTAAAGTAAATCCGAAAAATAAATACTGTAGGGTAAATCAAAAAAAAATTGGACCTAGCTCAGACTTTGAGCAACACCGGTTTCAATTAAATTCAGCATATATAATCTACTCCACTTTGCACTTAATATGGATAATCAACCTTCACCATATCGCTAACGGTTCATACTCGTATTATATGGTCCTTTAAATTTTGTACATCTTGGGTTTTTTTTTTTTTTTTTGTTCATTTTGAAAAAATGAACAAAATGTAAGCTTGAATAACTTTCATGTGCATTATCAGATTTCAAACAAATTTGATATCATTAGAAAGGACTGAGATTCTTCTTTATCATAAAGTCATAATAACTAAACATATTCTTGGAGCAATGACCTCTGAAATGAAAAATATCTTTTATCGTTGGATATCCTTAAAAAAGGTTTTTTAAATTTTATTATTTTTTTGCACGATATTTCCAATCAATTTGTCGTTATAGTGTACAAATTTTAAAATGAATCTAAAACAATTTTTCTTTACTAACTAACACATTTTCTATTAGATATTAAGTGGTTTTTTGCCACATTTAAATACTTATTCAAATCTTAATAAAACGGATCATTGAAATAAGTCATTTTTGATCCCCAAAAATTATTTGATATTATTTTAGAAGTTTCAGGATCACATTAACAGACCTATAACCGACTGTAACCCACTTTACAAAATTATTTGTGACGATTTGAAAGATTATTTACTAAAAATATTGTTACAAAGCTAAAATCTAATGAAATTGATCATGATCGATCCATTAGGCTAGTGGTTTAACGCATATAAATATCTGAAATATATTGTATTTATATAATTCAGGCACACATAGGTTTTCTACATTATTTGTAGAAATTAGGTAAAAATAATCAAATTTTTTAAAGTTTTTAACGATTTTGATCTTGAAGATGAAGTTTTTTTAATTCTATAAATGTTCACAATTTTTGTTCTTTATAACAGAGAGAGAATCACAATCAGATAGTAAATCAAAATATGAGCTTGAGAAAATGATCACTTTTTTGCAAAAATGATATCTAGGCCCCAAATTTTTTGGAGCCCATAAAAAATATGCATGACTTTGGGCAAAATTGGGAGACACGGGTCCGTATATGGTTATTACACACAGTGAAATTTTCGGTAAATTTTTCACTTTTGCGGCTACATTAGCGCTACCTAAACGGTGTTAAGAATCATTCTTGGGAATTTCATTTATTCCAGAAAGTTGTTTATTGAAATCTTAGGTACACTTTTGTAGTTGATTGTTTCCTTGAATTTGGAACGGATTACTACCTATGGACCTGAACAGAGGAAGAAAGGTAAAAAAAATCTAATTTTTTTTAAGTTTTTTGCGATTTTGATCTTGAATATGAAGTTTTTTTTCATTTTATACAACTTTGCCTCAGAGATTAAATCAAAATTTAGAACGGTTTGCAAGATAAGAGCCTTAGAAAATGATCATTTTTTTGCAAAAACGATATCGAGGCCCCAAATTTTTGGGGGCCCATAAAAAATTGCATTATTTTGGGCAAAACTGGTAGACACGGGTCTTTTTTTCCGTGACTTAAAAAATTACACACAGTGATATAGATCGTTGCACCAAATTTTACAAAAATTGGTCCATAATTAATCATGTATTTCATGTAAGTTCTGCTGCCTAAAAATGACATAAAAGTCAGCGCAAGGTAGCATAAATCCCACATTAATGCTAACATCAATACACAATTTTATATATTTGAGTTGTATATAAGTATGAAACATCATACAAAATATCACAATAATAAATCCATAATTGAATATGGTTCCCATATAATCCCCATTCCCCAAAATGAATTAAGCTTGCATAAATCCCACATGAATTTCAATATCGAGATAGAATTTAACACAACCAGATTTTGTACAAGTATAGATTGGCTTCCATATAATTTATAATCCCGAAAAATACTTAAACGTGCATAAATTTCATATAAATGCCAATATTGAAATAAAATTTTACACAAATAATTTTCATATACGCATAAATTGGTGTAATAAAGATCGTTCCACAATTGACCATAGGTGTCATATAAGGCCCTCTCCCGTTAATCATTTTAGCGCTTTTTATCCAAATGATGTGCTGCAGAATGCGAACAAAATTATGCAAATTTCTAAACATTATTTTTTAAAATAACTCCTTTGGAGTTTAGCCATTTGAAGGCATTTATTGTTAATATTTTCATGTATAATATATATTTTCATTTACCATTTGCAATCAAATCTAATAAAACTAAATCAAAGGTTTAATAAAAATTTTGAAAAATTCCTAAAATTTTCATTTTGAACAATTTAATAAAGTCAATGAACAAAATTTTATTTTTTATGAAAAATGTTTGGGAAAAAAAGTCATGCTCGATTCATAATATTTAAGAAAATACTTTCAAATACATGCATTTTTTTTCTCTGTGTATAGACAAATTATTATACCTTCTGATCCCATTGCGATCCCAATTTGAAATCTTTGCACTATAACGACAAATTGATTGCAAAATTAAAGTCAAAAAATAATCAAAACTAAAATACCGTTTCTCAGGATATCCTAGGATAAATTTTTTTTATTTTAGAGATCCTTGCGCCAGGAAAATGTTTAACTTTTATGATTTAATGATAAATTGATACCAATTTTGTTAAAATCGGATAATATTTATAAGAGTTATTTAACCATAAAATTTATTAATTTTTAACAAAAGTGTCCGAGGTGTTCTACTTTATAGGTCCATAAAATATGAACCGTAAACGATATGGAAGTAATTTATATGCGATAAAATGTTTTATGACTAGTTTAATTAACACTTCTAATGTAAAAAAATCGAAGATATAAAATTTTTAAAACTATAATTTTTGTTCGAAATTTTGATTATCTCGATTCGTCTAGACAAGAAAAATGTATATATATATATATATATATATTATAATATTATAATTATAGTCCACATACTCTGCTGTGATAATTATAGTTATAATTATATATATATATATATATATATATATATATATATATATTATTTTAAAATATGTTAATATTTCGTGGCAAAACCATTGTTATCAATTACTGCTTCTCATATATGTTTCTTGGGATGCCTTCCCAAGCCTTCTTAATTTCCTCATATAAGTCATAGAAATTACTAATCTTGCCTTTTACGGTTTGCCAGAGAATTGTTTATAAAACATTGTTTTACATGTTTTGATGTGTGCTTTGGATTGTTATCCTGCTGACAGATCCATGTTACTGACATATTTTCGTCAGCGTAAGGTAGCATTGTGTCATTTAAAATTTCGGTATATTGGAACTTGCCCATAGTACCTTCAATTTTTCTCAGCGGACCAGATCCGCTTACCGACATAGCATCCTAAAGCATAATGATACCCCCACCACGTTTCAGTGTAGTCCGGATATACTTTGGATCATATCCTTTCAACTTCGGACGGCGTACGTACATTTTCCCTTCTGGACTGATATTTGTTTCATCCGTAAATAATACCTAACTCCATTCCACTTGTTGGCTAATTCCAATCTTTTCCTAAGGTTGCGTTCAGGCAATAATGGCTTCTTCTGAGAAACTCTTCCAAACAACCCAGCCTCTCGCAAACGTCGCTTAACAGTGTCTATAAATGGTTTTGTCTCATTTTCAATAAATACACTATCTCGTTAGCAGCTTTATGGGGATTTTTTCTAGTTTTTACGCACAATAAGTTTATCTTTACGAGTTGTTGTAATTCGCATACTTTTTTTCGGGATACGTTTTCTGCAGTTGAATTTTTCTTGAAATATTCTACCGCATTACTAGTCATTGTTTTGGGCACTTTTAAGGCCGATGCAATATTACGATACAATTTTTAATCCTGGTGCATTTATAATATTATTTTACGAGTACTGACGTCACACGATTTACTTTTACCCATTGCAGATGTTATAGAATACAGTAGGACTTTAACAATTTACCAAAAATTTGAAAATTATATAAATATTTTACTGTCACTAATTATGAGCACGATCATCAGCTATTACAAATTATTAAATGATGCCACAAAATAGAAATAACAGTAAAAACACAGTTGCCATATGTAAGTTATATTGCAGCAGAGTTGCATTGTCTAAATAGTATCAAAAGTGTACATTTTTTTATTTACAGAATTTAATATGACCTTATACCTACTATTAGCTGGAACTGTCCCCAATTTATGATTGCAACTTGTTTAGTAAATACTAGAGTGATCAATTCGATATTCAAACCGGTTTTTAAATGTTAAATGTTCGAATGTCGAAGAAACAGATTTTTTAACATAAAAAACCAGTTTTAGAAATTTACTTTACTCCAAAAATCTTATGTACTAAATGCATACTAATATTTGAACGGAAATTTTGGAAAACTGGATTAAGTGATTAATATTGATTAATATTTATAATGTTAATATCTTGTTATGCTTCAGAGATATAGTTTAAGGCTAAATTTGAGTTATTCTATAAGTATAAACAAATATTAAAGTAATAGTTATCTTGTATGAAATACGCCTATGAAAGCAATTAGTTTTTTCTCTTGTAACACCTGTAATATTCTTACAAACTATTTAAATATTTTAGGGTTTTTATTAATTCAATATTTGTAAAAATAATTTACTTCACTTCATAAAGGAGTAGTATTTGAAAGAGGTCTGCTTGCAAAATCGATTTCGAAAAAACTGACACACTATTTTTCCACATTAAGCCATAGCTTCTATACAAATTATCAGTGTTGCCAGGAGATGAGAAAACAAGAGGCTAAATTGAACTTTAAAAATGCTAAATGCCTTAAAAAATAAAGCCAGAAAAAGCTAACATTTCTTTTTTTAATCTTGAAACTTATTTTTTATCGTTCCCATTAGTTTTTAATATTTTTTTTTTTAAGAAATTGCAATAAATGTCTAAATAAAACTTAGAACGGCTGCCAGCAAAATGACCCAACGAAAAATGGTCCAAAAAAATTCCCATACAATTTTTTTTTTATAATTCTTTTTTTATTAAGCTTTTCCAAATTTTTAGGTGATTTTGCGCTTTTATACGATTTTTTAAAATTATATTTATAAATAGTTCTATGGATATTGAAGTATATTAATTATAATAACTGATTTAGTAAGCCTATAAAATTGGTTAAGTTTTTATTGCTTTGGAGAATGAAGCGCCGCAGACGAAAATTTTCTTCACTTTTAAATAATAAATAATTATAAATAATCTCATTTTTTTTTTTGTGCGAATAAAAAATTCTTAAATGAATAATTCTGTAGAAATAAAATTAGTAATAGCAAATAAGAAACTATTTTCTTTGTTATTGAAATACTAACATTTTAGCCTTTATAAGGCAATTTTAAAATGAAAAAAAGGCTAGAAAAAAGCTAGAGGCTAGAACCAAGATTATGAGGCTAAAAGCGATATAAAAACTAAAATGCTAAACTGGCAACACTGCATATTATATACATAAAACTAAGTCTCATTTTTGATGATTATTTTCTTACTTTAATTAAAATTTGTTTCTTAGAATAATTATATTTAATAAATTTTAACTTGAATATTACAAGATTTGTTGACTTTTTTTAGAAAAAATATAGTTTTTTATGGAAATATTCACTTCTGCAAAAAAAAACTGGTTAACAGATTTTTTCGGAATTTCAAAATTTTTTTCAAAATTCCAACTATTCGAGTTATTCGGAAACTAGTTTCTCCAAAAAGTCGAACAATCGATCTCCCTAATAAATAAATTTAACTTCAATATTAATTATTACTTAAAAAAGGCTAGAAGATATTAAATATATTATTAAAAACTGGTAAATAATACGCCAAGTTAATATGCTAAATTAAAAATTTACGTTTAAATCGAAGAAAAAATGTTAAATTTAGCTGCAAAATTGATAAACTGGCTACACTGGTTTGACACCACTGTGCGCTGTTTGCAACTAAACTAAGCAAAGATTCCATCTTTGAAACCTAATGTCTACATCAATTGGTCTCTGGCCTTTAAATACATAAGTCTAAAGACTTTAACTCACATAGTAGAGACTGCAATCGTCAAGCTTTCAGTGATTTCAAAATGTAGTTGTCACAAATCATTTCATTATTCAGTTGTATGTGTTAAGTTAATTAAAGTGCAATTAACTTAATAGATTGGCTATAAAAAATAGAAAACAACTAATAACCGTTTTTGGAGCCGATTTCTATTTAACTTTACTAAATCTATTTCGATTAACTGAACTGAATGAAAATCTCCAGTTGATAGATTTTAAGAAGCCGCTGTCGAATTTTGATGCATTTGTTAGGTAGTTCAAAAGGTGTAAAGAAGATTATTTAGATAAGTAATAAAAAAAGAAGAAGGGAGCCCTGAATAAGACTTAAGCTTGTTTAATAACACAACATTTCACTAATTCATTTTTACCTATTATTTGATACAAATTCAGATTAGTTATAACTAGGGTATTCATTCTTAATCAACCTTTCCATTGTTCGATTAGTCCAATAACACGAAAAGGCTGTTTTTATATTAATCGAATAGTCGAGTAAATCTTATAAATTACTCGAGTAATTCGAGTAAATTGTAACTATAAATTTTGCTCTTTTTAATGTTGTCTTAGTGTTTTATTAAAAAAGAAAACAACAACAATATTAATAATTACCCAACAAAAACTTTTTGGTTTTTTTTGGTAATGGCAACTACTTATTAAAGTAGTTTCTCTGTAATGAGGCGTCATTATTAATTGCGTACTGTCTATTACATAAATAAGTACTCAATAGTATAATAGCACAATAATATTGCAATCACGTGAATGAGTTGGCTAGAGCGCTGGATAAGCAACCAAAAGATTGTTGGTTCAACCCCATTCTAATGCTGTTAATTCTTTATAATAAAATGTCTAAAAAGATATTTTATACTAAAAAAAAGTTTTTGTAACTTAAAAAATTAGGTGCGAGATGGTGTACTGATTAAGACGTTAGTCGTTGAAAACGAATGGTTAATTTGCGTCCAAGTTTAAATCTCACTGACGGCAAAATTTTTTTGTTTTTTTTTTTTTTATTTTCGTTTAGGTACATATTTTGGAGTATACCAAGAGTCTAAAAATAACTATATGAAATTGTGGACAACTCGAATAAAAATAACTAGTTATTCAGGCAAAAAACAAGTAGTTTTTTATTCCCAATTATATCTGCTAGCTAACCAGGAAAACAAAGTTTTTGTTGAGTAATTTTAATAGCACATCTAAATACATCAAAATATGGCTACACTAATTAAAATCGCCTAATTTACAAAAAATTCTTAAATTGTCCTCCAAAAATAGTCTTTTAAAAATAATATGTAATTAAAATTTGAATCTATTATTCTCTTGTGTTTTTTTTTTATAAATCCATTGTTTCTCTACACTAACTTAATGATAGTTAAATCGGTAGTCTTAAAGTATCACATAAACTTGTTAATGCTCGGATATCATTGTCCTACGGAACAAGTAAATTAAAATCTAATTATTGGCATATCAACTCCTTATACTAACAATTATCGACTGCGCTGTCATTCTTATGCAGAGTTAATGTTTTTCCAAATCAAGTTCAAAATCTTATATATAAAAAGGTATTTTTTATTTTCTTCAAACACATGCCGTGCCCTTATTTTACGCCCATCTTTTTAAAACTCAAAAACGGATGAACCGATTTGCTAAAAATTTTCACAACATCATCTTGTATATATCTAAATTCAAATATCAAATTTTATTTTTCGATCGGATCGGAGTAGTACCCCTCATATTAAACAAATATTCATTGTGGTATATCTAAGAAACTATTACACTGAGAGCAATTAAAAGTCGTGGGAATCATTATCTTATCATATCGCATTGATGAAATGAAAATAGGACGGATGAGTACAAGCCCTTTATAAATAAAATATAAAATTTTTCATCTAAAGCACTATTGCAATAAAAGTCTTAAAAGGTTTTAAAAGTAATTTTCATATCAAATTTCGAATAGAGTGGATAGTTCAAGGGGGAGTAGCAACTCTCATGTAAAGTAAATATTAGTTATGGCTAGTAAATATTAGTTAAAAACTAGTAAATAATAAATTTAATACTTTGGAATTTTACAAAAGTTCGCATATCTTTATGGAAGATATCAGATTGGTGCACAGTAAATATTTTATAAATGTGAGATAATATTAAATTTATAAAGGGTATGGTGAAAAATGTATGGACCGATTTGAATGACTTAAAAAGCTGAAATTAAAAAAAAAATAGCTTATACAGGAGCTTCAACAATCTGTTAACGCATTTTGTTCTACATAATACTGGACCTACTTAATTCATTAAAAAAATCCCGGTTGTTCTGCGAAAGAACAAAGTCTCTAGCTTGCATAAGTGCTTCAAAAAGTTGAAAAAGCAAATATAATATAATAGTTTTTTGTTGTTGTTTATTTTTCAGAACCCACGAAAACAGGAACTATAAGTAAACAAATATCAAATAAATAAAAAGTCATATTTTGGTGGTTTATATATCTATTTGGTTGATTCAAAAAACCGAAATTCAAGGAAAGTGTTTGTGATAGATTTATATAAGAATCAAGTCCATAGCTTATTTAGGACTTGGATATCGGTCAAAAATAAGTTTTGACCGATATCTCTGTTACAAATAAACCGACTGAGTTAATTTTTTCAGCACAAAATTTCGGAAGAAATTTTCCAATTTTGTTTTGTAAAAACAAGGTCCCTAACATATAATGGAGACTCAGAAAATCGAAAATCGATTTGAGAAACCTTTGTTTTAATATCTCCGCCATTTTTTAACCTTTTTTTTAATTGTAATAAAAGAGTTTCAGTAAAAGAATTTTTAAGTCGAAAAACCTCAAAAAAACTAGTTTTTTTTAGACATATCTTCCCTATTTATGACCGACCTATTTAGCTGAATTTCAATGGCAAAATTCTTGAAAGGATTTCGGATCGTTTGGTTTATATATTATATATAGTAGTTGTCGATGGGCTCTACAAACGCCATTTAAACCGACGGATGGATAGAGAGATGGACAGACGGACATAGTCCTTTCAATATCATTTCCTATAAGGATCCAGAAAATGTAAACTATTTTGCTCTCCCACAAAAATTGTGGAAATTACAAACGTAATAACAAACTTATATATACCCTTTACACCCGTGGTGAAGGGTATAAAAAAACGACTCATAACTTCAATTACCCGTCGTATTTCAAATACATATTCGATTCTTTTTTAATGAATAATTTTATTTTTTAATACAATCAAAATCGTGGCGACATAATACAACCTTTAGATTTTAAATTAAATAAAAAAACTAAGTGAAAAGAAAATTTTAAAAACACTTTATTTACACATAATTTACTTTCAGAAATTCTTACTCAAACTTATAGATTTAAATTTAATCGAACATTATTTGATTCTAATTTGTCGATTAACTGAACAAACATTATTCGAGTGAAGTTCTAATAGGAGCATTACATACCACACTATTCGTAGTGTTCCAAACTTTAATGAAGGTATTAGTTTATGATGATTTCAATGACTTTGGAAGATAATTTTTGGTGACATTGCCCTTTCTGCTTTTAAGAATAGGTCTTTGCATTATCGTCTTTTGAACATAAAATACAAAAAAGTTGACTAATGTACGGCTTAACCATAACACCAAAGGACATTGTATTAAGAAAATGTATACATGTCAAGATTTACTAAAACCTTTTTCAATATATCCAGAACAAGGACTAATTATATTGCTCTATTAAACCAGTTTTGCACCTAAATTGTTCATTACGAAATTAAAATCCCTTAAAAACAATACTAAATTCCTTAAATAAAAATAAAACTAAACCTTAACTGTTCATTAAAACATTTTACAATATTTTTCTTAAAAATTTTATACGTTAAAATAATTTTAAAAAATTACATTTTTGTGGTATATCTAAATATTTTTGAAAATGTTTTTATAACTTTCTACTCTTTACTATCTCTATATAAAACTTTAACATAAATATTATTGACATATATATATAAATATTTAAAAAAACCAAGAATATATTTTTTTCCAAAAATAAACTCTTAATGAAAAAAAATGTGTATATAATTTTCCCTATTTTTTATAAATTTCTTTTCTTTTTTTTCTCTATACTTTTTTTCCAACACTGACCTATCTTCTTTCAACAAAAATGAACTATCAAACTCTAAAACAACAACTTAATAAAACTTTAACAAAATTAAATTCTATTTTAAACTCTCTTGAATCACTTCATCAAATTCTTTCAAAAATATCATTTACAATTTTAACAAAATATTTTTCACTCCTATTGCGCAACACTAACCCCTTTAAAAAACTATATACAAAATTTGATTTTCTTAATTCGTTTCATTTTATTCAATTAAATTCTTTATTAAAAAAAATATAAAAATTTATTAATAAAAAAATCGAAAATATTAATTCAAAATTTTGAAATTTTATTGTCTAACAAAAAAATTCAAAATTCCCCACAAAATATATTTTTCCAAAAAAAAAAAAATATATAAAAACCAACAACTGATCATAAAATACTAAAAAATATATATATATATATATTATGACACGCCCAACCAACCAACAGGTACATATTTCAATTGCATAATGTTTATGGTAGCTTCATCCGTTGTGTCAACGATTTTAATATTAAATTATCATCATCGAAATGCTGATACACACGAAATGTCCGAATGGGTAAGTTTTGATTTTGTGTTACGTTAGACATCTCTCAAACTTAAAAAAACAAAACTCTCCTCAACCACATCCACTATATATCATCAACAAAAAAATAATTAAATAAAATAAATCATCCGATAGAAAAAATGTTTCTGAAACAAAATAAAAGACAAACTAATTTAAATGAAATACAGTGTGGGTTATGGTTTTAAGAGCACTAAATAATTGAGATTTACAATCGGTGTGTTAGCTTAAAATTTAATAACTATAGTTCTATTGATTAAAAAAGTAATAACTTCTATGCAAAACCCTATGTGTAGGCAAAAAAATAATAAATAAAAGTTTTAAAAGGTCCTTTAGAAGAAAAATATCATAAGGAGAAAAAAGAAATATAAAGTATCATTAAACGTACCTGCGCCTATTTTTTTACTTTTCGCGTAACAATGTTTTTTCTAAGTGTTAACCCATTAATGTCGTGTGGCAACCATTGGCCATTAATGCCTTAAAATCAAAAGCTGTTATAAACTTAAAGGTAATTTCCACTTTAGCTGGAATTCTAATTCACACCAACACATATATTTCATGATTCCTTTTTTGGGTCAAGAGCCTAAATGTATATTATCGGGAAATCATAGCATTAGGCAATAAAAGAATAATAAAATAATAGAATAATAAATAAAATAAACCTAATAGAAAAAATATACATATATATATATATATATATATATATATATATATATATAAGAATTTATCACGTGTAGACCAAATTTATATTATGGCAAAATTTATTTATATTATTGCGGCGTTATGATATAATTCTTAAAGCACAAGTGAAGATAAATTCGTTTTGCTATCAAACGTCATTTTGTTGTTGTTTTTTTTTTTTAAGGAGAAGCGCAATTCTTCACAAAATACAATGAAATTAAAAAAAGAACATTTTATTATTTAACTTTGAGAACATACCTCGACGAAAAACGAAAAAAAGTGATTTGTTTTAATAAAATTGTATCTATGTGTTCCCATATACGCTGATATAAATAAAAAAATACAGTAACTCTACTGACGTTTTTTACTAGTTATGATAGGAAAATCTCTCGTGTAGATCTTACGTAATCAAGAATAATAAACAAAAATTACACTGGTCGGCAAAAAAAAAGAAATTTTCATCTTCCTTCAAAAAAAAAAAAATGTGTGGACTAGATAGAATTTAATCTGCTAACCACAAATGTGCTTTCAGTTTTTTTCCAACAGGTCGTGACCTTTTTTCTGGACATGTCTAATATCTTCCCATTAATGAGGGGAATACACGACTATATTTTACCATATCTCGAGAACGAGTTGTCCAATTTAGACAATTTGAACACAAAAAGAAGCAGACGAAAATTATATTTAATTCCTCTTAACATTATTTTTTATCTGTCCACCAGTTTCATAATTACACGGAAATTAGTGTCGGAAAAAAATTTTTCATATAAAATTGAAGAATTTTTGTTTTTTTAATTTCTTTCAAGAAATAAAACTGGCAAAAATATTCAGTTTTTAATCTATTGTATTAATGCTGGCATTACTATGAATAAAATAAGAAATTTAACCTGCTGAACACCAATCTGCCTGCTCTTGCTTTCTATCAGATCTTGATTTTTTTTATGGTCATGTCTAATATTTCTTCATTAATAAAACAATTACAGGAGTATATTTTATTATAACTCGAGAACAGGTTGTCCGATTTAGACAACTGAAAAGAAAACAGATACAGACGAAAATTATATCTAAGGCATCTTAATATTATTTTCTATCCGCTCAATATTTTCGCAGTTAGCCAAAAATTAGTGACGAAAACTCCGAAAATATTGACCGGATAAGAAAATAATATTAAGATAACCTGAAGATAATTTTAATCATCTATAAGAGTTTTATTTATCTAAATTTGACAAACAGTTCTCGAGGTACACAAGTGTGACCGCTGAATAAGGTAGTCTTATTAGTCAGGCCAATACAAAAGAATCAATATGTGATAGAAGAAAAGTAAAAACATATTCTTGCTTAGCTCATCAAATTCCATTTAGTCTACCTATTTTGTTTAACGAAAAAAATATTTTTTTTTTCGCCACAACTTGGTTATAGGTATACATGGGTATATTTACTTGACTGCGAATAAAAGATGACTTAAAGGCATTTTTAGTCCACATTTTTTTTCTTGTGTATAATTTATACAAATCGTAAATACCGTTCATGAGTTATGATGAAATATACTCGTATAGTGGCCTTATTATAAGCGAAATAAACTGAAAGCAGATTCGTGTTTACCACATTAAAATCCATATGGTCCTTGATGGAGGATTTTTTTTTGCCGATTAGTATTATTTCATACCCAGACGAAATATAAGTTTTGCAATAACCTAAACTTTAACTATTCAAAAATGCTTTTAAAAATTTCGAACCAAAGGGCGTTTTTTTTTTTTTTTGGAATATTCTTTGGAACCCAGTTTGACTAACATTTTCCAAGACCTGCAATATTTTGTTTGCTGTTTAGAGATACATTTCATAATATATCCTTAGAGGCACAGACTGCAGGTTAATCTCATGAACAAGAAATTTGTTTTAAATAAACTTAATAATACAATAAAAAGAAAGCTATAACCTGGTTGCCCAGTATCTCTGATAAAGAGGGCAAAAATTTTCTAAATAGTATGAGGTAAGCTAAGTTCTAAAATGTATGAGGTAAGCTTTTCTTATCTGGCGGATATGCTGCAGAAGAATGTGTATTTCCCGTGTAATTAAGTAATTTACCCTCCTTATCCTCTAGATAGGACATGGATCTTTTGTTTTTTGATAGGAATACCTGACATTTTATACCAAACTTTTGTTCTATTTGCCAATAGTCATAGGAATAGCTTCGCTATCTATGTGCACCAAACTTTTATAAAAAAAAAAAAATAATTACAATTTTTTTTTCAATATACAATTTTCATTCTTTTTATGGGATTATGATGATTTCCACCAAACTCTTTACCTGTAATGTCATTATGGCGCACTATGGGGTAAAAACGCCAAAAATGGAGCTTAATTCATTTTGTAGTAATTATAATAAGATAATAAATTTAATTTTGTTGTAATAATTAGATCATTAGTATGTCAAATAAATACTTTATGAATTTGTAAATAATTTTTTAAATTTTCCAGCTATCCGTGCATCAATTACTAATAGTTAAGATAAACTATAGGTGGGCTTTTTAAATATAACTTATTGAAATTCGTCAAATGAGCTTTTCCTGGGCCAATAATACAACGTGTTAAAATTGGTTATAATCGAACCGGGAAATAGGTCAAACACTTATAAATGTCTTAAATATGATATGAACTTCCATACATTTCTAAATAGGTGAGTTTTGTCTAAGCAAGAATAATACCACTAAATTTCATTAGGATCGGTCCAGAATTGCCCATAGCTTTCATATAAAAACCCTCCCGAAAATCACCGGGAATAATTCCTTTATAAATTCATTTGTAAATGTTCGCATAAAAATACAATTAAGTACAAATACAAAAAATTTATTTAAGTATTTGTCTTACAGTAAAATTTCAAAAGGACCGGTTCATAATTCACTATAACTCCCACTACATGCACGCAAAGAAAAAACATGGTTACAGCATTATCACTACAACAATATTATGTTCTCATTGTTAATTTTATTGAAATTTTATAACTCTGTGTGAAAATAAAATGTTTCTAATAAATATAATACTTTTCCTTTCTACAAACTGAAGGAAAAATTCAATACTTGTTTGTTTTTAAATATAATGTGTCTTTAATGATCAATTTCCAACTTCATTATTTTGCACAACATGTGTATGTAAATAAACTAAATAAAATTAATTAATAAACAAATAATGATTGATCATATTAATGTTAATATTGAAACATGTTATGAGTAATTTTGAATATGTCATAAAAATTTTTTTCAACCATATTTATAAAAAGCATAGGTATTATAATTATTTGTAACCATTTTGTTTTTGTTATGGGAATAATACTATTAATGCCATTCATATTAATAAAATTTTGTTTATGATAAAAATATTCAGAAACATAAAACTTTTTTAAGCAACTATATTAAAATTTTTATTGAATGTAAATACTGAATGATAAAACTGAAAGAAAACATTATTATTATGAAAACAATATTACTAAAATTAATGAAAACTAACAATTATAACATAATATTGTTGTATTGACAACGTCGTAACAATACTTTTTCTATGGTTGTGCGTAAGGTATCTCGTTTCATTAATATATCGATTTTGTCATATGGATAAGCGTGGATATATTTCGTATTACAAGAAAACTGGTTTCAATGAAATATGAGTGAAAAAAATACGACTTTTTTCAACTTTCAGGCAATGTATGAATACCATCCATAAATTACTCATATTTTGAGTCTAGAAATAAATCAGGATAATTCTTGATACTTTGTTTTTAAATTAATCGTCCTAAATCGAACGAAAATTATAGTAGTTGAAAAGGGCAAAATCTAGCAAAATTTCCCAACCACTATTTTCCAATAGTACATATCAGACCCAAATCTGATCGATAATTCTGACTAATTTTCGTTCATTGCTCTGTTCAAATGGATTACCCAGTTTAATGGCATATAACATATCGCAACTTTTCTGATCCTACCAAATACAAAGCATTACTTCGGCGACAGGAATCTTCGGCTTTGGTATCGATTTTCCAGTTTGGTCGATTTTCACATAAAATCTTTTGCGCTTTGCGTAAATACAAATGATCCTCTTTTTACCGACTGTAATAATTCGATGCAGAAACCACTTCGTTTTGTGGCACTGAAGCAACATTTCAAATATGCAAAATCGCTTTTCGTCGACTATTGACTTGAGTTCATGTGGTACCCAATATCATTACTTTTGGATGAATCCAAGTTCTTTGAGGTGTCTAGAGATATTTTTTTATATATTCTCAATGATTCTGGAACCAGTTCTGGCAATTTTTATTGGAATTAATCAAGTAAATCCTATAACCCTTCATCTACATACTTTCCTCTAGTTAAAACGATCTTTACTATACACATCGAAATCGCCACTTCGTCTAAATTATGCATAACAAGATACTTCAGCTAAAGCATAATCTCCATATACTTCCATCAAATTACAATGGATTTCCGTAGCGGTTTTCTTCAAAAAATAATCATGTAGTAAAACACCCTGCAAATGTTACTTTTTTTGTACGAAACTTTCCATATTAAAAGCTTTAAAAAAACTATCTACTTTTCCTGTCAACAGAATGATGTATATTTAGTAAAAAAGCTTAATGGTAGTACTTTCACGTGATATAGTTGGAAAAATGGATCACAAAATACTATCAAAATGATGGGAATTAATGCACACACCCAATACTATCAGTAAAAAGAAATTATATGAGTCAAAAATAATTTGAGGATCACCTCTTCACCAAGTTCAAATTACCTATGCAAAATCATCATAAAAGTTGCTGTAATCTCTTATCTCTCTGTGTAGAATCACCTCTACCATTATAATGCTCTATATTAAGATATGATTTATAAATAGCTTTTTTATTTCATGTGATCGTCGCAGAGACCGGGAGTTTTGATCTTTAGTTTTAGAATCGTTTCTTCTCAACTTATTTCCCAATACAAGACTTCAAATAAGATACGAGAGAAGCTTAGGGTTGTTGCTGACATTTACCAAATTTAATATATTTTCTACGTTTTTACTAGTATGACACAAGGCACCTTCTTACTTAACACAGTCTCCGATGAATCCTATTACTAAGTAATTTAGTCAGCAATTTTCCCACGGTTTGCTACTCGGTTAAGTAGATTATTCTTTTGGATTTGACCTTCTCTGTACGTCGTATACATAAAACAGATACTATATACCTAACGCTGCACAGTGGTTCCAAAAGGTTTTTTCTGAGAAATAATTCTGAAACTTGTGAACCGTAGGAAATATCTCAATGAAATCTCAAATGGTCAGAAACGAAGTCTTTTTGAGTTAATCTACCGGAACACTGATTCCTAATGGCTCAAAAGGGGAGTGTGTAGATCACCAAATTTGACCACCTCGGGTACATAATTTTTTAAAAAATCGGCAAAAATTCATTTATAATTTAACAGAAAAAGAATTTAGTTCGAAATAAATTTCTCTCATATCTAACCTCATTTTTTAGGTTTTTTTAATATGGCGGGCACAATATTAGACCAGTTTTTATTTCTTTTTTAAATCTTACAGCAAGAATCGTTTACATAAATATATATTTTGGTTTGATCCATATAATTTTTTCAATGTTTTCAAAGGAATCTTGATGTAAATGCAAGTAAAGTAAACTAGAGAGTGCTTAGGACAACCGCCTTCCCACAAGCCCTATCCAAACTTTATAAATATTTCACAATTTTTTTAAATTTGTTAAGAATCTGTGCTCCCCCAAATCAACTCGAACTGCCCACCTGAAATTTTATTGAGGTATTTCTAACGGTTCGCAAGTTATATAATTGTTTCAAAGAAAAAAACACTTTGGAACCACCGTGATACCAAATATTAAGAGGAATATAAAAAAGGAATGAAATACAATTTTTGTGGGATAATCCCAGAAACTGTTTTTTCTTTTTGTTAGAATTTATTAAAAAATCAACAACATGTTTTAAAAAGGTTAAAGTTATTAGAGGACTCTCATGGTAGGTTTATACAAAAATCACACTTTAGAAAGTAAATGTGCTATAATGTTTTCAAATTATTGACGTCTACTAAATATAATTTCTAACAAAAGAACCATCCAAATATAATTTTAACAAATTCTAGACCAAAAATGCTCTTAAACATTTAAACCCCACTGTATTTCCTGTTTAAAGACTACTAGCAAAACGTCAAAACAAACGAATGTATAACACAAACAAATTGCTGTTGTTGTTTTGTTGCAAATCTGTGTATGTATGTGTCTAAACTTTAGTAGCAAAAAGCAAGAAAAAAAATAAAAAAGCCAAAAAAATAAAAATATATTTGTATAGATGTGTTAGTTGTATGTTTGTTGTTTTTGTCCCACACCAAAAAAAAAAAAAATATTTTCAATGTTTTTATTTTTTATTTTTTTGTTTTTTAATTATTTTCAGTCACTTTGTTAATTTTTTGTTTAAAGTTTTTCAGTTGTAGTATCTATAAAAATAATCAAAAAAAAAAAAAAAAAAAAAACAACGAGAATAAATATATTTAGCTATGATAAAACTTCATAATCACATATCATCATCCTCAAAAAAAGAAAAAAAAAGTACCAACAAAATAGTATTTATATATAACTCTCATAAAGTTGTTAACAAAATGAATGAACCAACAAAAATAATTGAAAGCAAACCAAATATTTAAAGTCTATTTTTAGGCTTCTGCCAAAAAAAATACAAGCAAACAGGAATTGTTTAACAAACTAACCAACAAATGTAAAACTATGCTTTAGCTTTTAACTGTTACTTTTTGTTGTTATTTTATATTTTTAAAAGATATTTTTTTATTTTAATTTTTGCTATATTTTTTGTTCTTTTTAATTTTTTGTTAACTGAGCTTAAATGTTGTCAACGTCTACCATTTAAAATATGTAATGAAAAATATCGTAATGTTGATGTTGGGCCACATATACTATTACAGTGTTATATTAAATATTAAAAAAAAGTGAAATAAATATATAAAAAGTTAAAGCAATTTTTTATAGCTACATATGTGTGCGTTTAAAAAAATATATAAATAATGATATTGTTAAATATTATAAAATATTTTATAAAAAAAAATGAGAAATCTATTTAAATAATAATTTTTTCCCCCTAGCAAAATAAAGGCGTTCGGATTTTTACTGGTAACATAATATATATTTAATATATTAAATTTTTTGGTTATATATATAATTGAAATATTTAAATTTAAGTATTTACAATAGAAAAAAAAAAAAGAAAACGATGTGTTAGTAAATCAAGTGTAAAAAATTTTTTATTATTATTTTTTTATTTTACATTTTATTTTTTATTATTTTTATTGTTGAATTTACATACTTGTAAATAAATTTAAAATTTATCAAAAATTTATATACCAAACTTTTAGCACAAAATATTGCAAAATTCACAATTTTATTATAAATAGGTCACTTTAAGTATATGTTGTTAATATTTTAAAATTTTCAGCCAATAAATTTGTTTTCATATAAAGGAAATAAATTGCTGAATAATAATTTTTTTTTTTAAATATGGGATTTTTAAAATTTTCGAAATTTCTTCAAACTGACTGACAATAGAGTGAAATTTAGATATTGTTTTGTCATATTTTTCTTAATATGCATATTTGTTAAATTTTAAATTTTTTTCTACTTTTTTGGTAAATTTTTTAGTTTTGAGGTGAAATGCGCATAGCATGTTTTCTACCGATATTTAACTTTCATTTTGCGGTTATTCTCAAAATGTCGTTATTTAAACAACACCGATTTTATTTAAACATTCGATTTTATTGGATTCTAATAATATTTTTTTTTATTTTTATCTGATTCGGCACCATATATGGTCAAATCTGCAAAAGCCTTTAAAATTGTTTATCCCATGCATTACATGCGCAAAAAATTAAGGAAAATTAGTACAATTTACCACTTGTTCTTCATCCGGTTATTACGATGGAGATCTTGGCTCGATGCTGTAAAATATTACGAACAATATTTTGATGACTTCAAAAAAAATTTTTTTTAACAAGTATCTTAATTAAAGTGGCGTGATTCACGAAATCGAATGCTTCAGAATGATCCAAAACCGTTAAAACGACTATTTTTCGTTTGCCTACATGAATTCTAATTTCCTCTGAAACGTCGATAAGTGTTGTATTGTAACCTCTTCTTTTTCTAAGGACTGATTATTTATTATACAATAACTAAATTTGTAAGTTGTCTTTTGTGCATATATCAGATTTCAAAGACTTTAGATAGATAAGGAAGGACGGCTATTGGTGTGAATTCTTTATCACTTTTAGGCAATGGAACAATCTTTGCGATTTTCCATAATTTGGTATCAATTGATGTCATAAATATTATATTAAATATATGTGTGATATAAGACAAAATTTTTGGCAACAAGGTTTTAAAAAAATCGGTTTTATGCCATCCGGGATCTTCCGAGTTGGATTTTACGGAAAGAAAAGCCTCCACAACTTCTTACTGATTAATACCGTGAAAGTCAATTAAAGTGCCCAGGAAGGACGGCTATTGGTGTGAATTCTTTATCACTTTTAGGCAATGGAACAATCTTTGCGATTTTCCATAATTTGGTATCAATTGATGTCATAAATATTATATTAAATATATGTGTGATATAAGACAAAATTTTTGGCAACAAGGTTTTAAAAAAATCGGTTTTATGCCATCCGGGATCTTCCGAGTTGGATTTTACGGAAAGTCAATTAAAGTGCCCAGGTTATGTATTAGCAAGTTATCATAGTATAAAGATTAAATATTTAATGGATGGATCGTTGTAAAAGTTTCAGTTCCATTTCTTCGAAGCCCAGATTTACTATTTTCTTAAAGATTTGAAAATATTGTGTAATTGTGGAGTTTTATACCTTTTGCATTAAAAAGGATGGCTTCTTCACGCCTCCACTCAGATACCATTCGGTTCCCTTTATAAATAACAAAGAAAGCTGATAGATGAAGAAAGAGAAAAATCCTAATAGAATATAGCAAAAGATTGAGAATAAAGATAGCTAAATATAAGAAAAATAAGAAAGGTGTGGAACTTAAGAGCCATCAAATCAACCCTGACTACCTCTAAGCCACTTTATTTCCATTACGAACCCTATAAGGTTGCCGAGTTCTTCACCAGCATCCTCCTCTAGTTCGTGCAGAATATTTCTCCCAAACTACCTCAGTCTACTTCGCTGAAGTCCTACACAGTGACAGAGTATATGCTCCACTGTCTCTAGCTCCTCCACATCATCGCACGTTCTGCTAAATTTGGACGCGTCAGTGTCCCACTTGCTGGTCATATTCCCTATTGCGAGGTGACCAGTAATCATGCCAACAATGATCCTTAGATTCACACGACTCATGCTCAGAAGATGCTTCGAATCTGCTGGTTTAAAACTAGGCCGTAACCATAGGCTGATCTACTCCCCCAAGCATCATTCGTTCTACCTATAGTCCATTCCCTTATTGCCATGAAATTTTATCCAATCGGAATCATAATCGATACCTCCACAAGAGACCTGTCCAACTCCTAGCCCTTACGAGCTAGCTCATCGGCTATTTCATTGCTGAGAATATCACAGTGACCAGGAACCTAACAAAGTCTTATTCTGTAGCCATCCATTAGCCTTCTAAATTCCTTCCTACCCTCCAGCACTAACCTGGATCTGACAAATATAATAAGTTTATTTCTTTCAGTAGATTACATTTATTAGTATTAAACCAAGGTTTTGAAACTATTTTGCTTTTTACTGGTACATATTTTTCAAAAAGATGGGAAACCATATCATTAAGGAATTTGGTTTGTTCATCAAAATCTATCAAACTATAAATATTGTGCCAATTTAAATTATATATTTCGTATCCATAACAATCATAGTTAATAAGATACAGCTTTATTATTCGTAGGTTTAACTATGAACAAATCATAGATTAAATAAATGAATTCGTATTTGGAAAAACTGGGTGCTGATATTTGATCATATAACCGTATTTTGGAGCCTATATGAAAAGTATTAGGAAATGAAAAAACGTATTGTGGAAAAACATTTATATGATGATTTCAACCAAATTCACTTGAGTCTCCTTGGAAAGAAAGTTATGTATCAAAGCTCAATAAGAATTGTAACATACAGTTACAGACAAAAAATAGAGTCAAGTATAATTATTTTAAAGTTTTTTACTTTTCGATAAAATTTTATGCAAAACAATAGAACTTTTAGTTCCAAATCATTGCTAATACCTTGAATTAGAAACCTATGCAAAAATAATATCTTTTAACACTATCTTAATAACGATACATAGTCTCAAGTGCAAATAGTCCCTTATCACATACACAAAAAATAGGGTCAGCAGTAAATTGCTTAAATTTTTTAATTTCGCTAACTTTTTTTTCAAAACTTTACCTTTTTTAATCTACAAAACGATATCAACAATTTAAAACTGAAAAAGATGCGAATCTTTGATGATCTTAAACTGTACTTAGTTTGATCAGAATGTTTATATCTGTAGCAGTCTATATCGGTTAAACTTACGGAGTGACAAACATCGGTGGGTCGGTTTGGCATTATTTAGTGCCAAATTAAACACCTAAAGATGGCTAAATGACATTGGTTTTGAGCGCTATAAGCACCATCAAAAACGCTATAGGATGACGTAGCCTCATAATTAAAAAAGATCGTACTATATAATCTTACTATATATATGCTGAAATCTTTCTTTTTTCAACGATACCAATATCTGTCTACCTACATTTTTTGCCCCAATATGTAGTATGGAATTTAGTCTGTTCTATAATAGCAACCAATTTTGTTCTTTGCTGATTGTATTCGAAACTTTCCAGAACTCTTTAGAGGTATCATTATTCGACTAACGACAAGATTTTGATTGTCGTTGTACAAGTCTTCGAATATTTCAGCCTATGAGACCTTTCCCTCGAAAATGTTTATTAGAACGAAATATTTTAGTGTTTTCTGATATTTTACTAAGAAATAAAAAAACATGCGAAGGTACATCACTAAATTAACACTTATAATTTTTAAAATATTTGCCAGGGACCGAAAATAACGAATATGGCACATTTTCGACTAAATAGAAATAAATTCATAATCGTTCTCTTTTGAACAGAAAATAAAATTCAAATATAATAATTACACATGTTAACGCTAATAAGATATTGCGATTGTGTAAGAATACTAATTCCAATCACACAAAAAAATCATTCCATCACTTTTCAAATTTAACCTATTGACGACCAAGGAAAATATATAGTATTATAAAATAAGAGCTGGAGAAAATATGTCAATTACATTTTGTAGAGCATAAGTAGTGCTAAAAATTGTAGTACAAATTAGGCACCTCTTTTGCTCTATTTGGCTTCTATGAATATTTTATTAAATTAAATTAAATTGAAAGATTACAAATTTCCTTTTAATCCTCATATAACCATAGCAGAATATGAGGCAAAGATAGAGTGCTGAGGGATAATTTGCATATGATATCATTACAAAATTTTCTGGATTTTGATAAACAAATTCATGTTTATTTATATCACTAAGTTAACTTTTAAAGTTCGAAAGCTATTTCTCAGGGACCGAAAATAACGAATATGGAAAATTTTTAAAAATCTTCTAATAATTGTGATATTTCAAAAGCAAACAATTAAGAAAGTTATAGTTAGTCAAGTCCAACAATTTGATACTCCCCACACCATAGTTAGTTAAGTTAACTTTTAAAGTTGGAAAGCTATTTCTCAGGGACTGAAAATAACGAATATGGACAATTTTTAAGAATCTTATAATAATTGTGATATTTCAAGCAAACAACTAAGAAAGTTATAGTTGGTCAAGCCCAACAATTTGGTACCCCCCACACCATAGTGTATGTGTGTCAAAGTTACTTTTGAGGTTTTTGTTTATAGAATTTTGAAAGGCGCATATTTCTGAAATAGGGCATGATATTGACTTGAATCTTTTTGCAAAAGATCGGAAATTATATATGCTAAAGGATAAGCTTAATTTGGAATACATATTTTTAAAATTTCTTTCGCTATTTAGAATAAACCAAACAAAGGGGTTTTTGGAGAAAATACAAATTTTTTAATTGTAATAACATATTTGTTTATAAAGATATCTCAATGAAATTTGCAAGAAATGTGGATCTTATTAATATAAATAAAAGCGCGTTAACCAAATTTCAATCAAGGGTAGGGTTTCCGGAATTCCCAAAAATGGGATATTTTGCATTTTTGGCTATAGAATCCACATTTTTCCGAAGTCCCGTAGATTTTGATTTAAAACTTTTAACAACATATTGAAGATTCTTAAAATATATTCCGCTTGTCATTCGTGCTTTGAGATTTGAGAAAATACGGTCTAAAATCAAAACTTTCTTATAAAATGGGTCGAATTCCGGAGGGTGTGTACCATAACCAATTGAGTTATTGGACTTGTTGTTTATCTCAAAGTCATCTCTGTGAAGTTACCTTTCAGAAAAGTGCAAAATTATTATATGTTGCTAAAGAAAGTTTTATTTTAGATAAAAAATAGTGTAGATACTTTTTCGGCTAAAAAACACAAAAATTCGTCTTTTTTGCAATTTTCAAATTCAAAATCGTTTATTTTTGAACTCGGTAAAGATATTGACTTCAAGTTTTTTTTGTTCAATAGATAATTTTATTCGTAATCATCTAAGAAAAAAATAATAAAATCGGTTGGAAATACTAGGATATATATGAAAAAAACTGAACCAAGAACATGCAAAATTATGGTGCTTAAAAATTCAAACGCAAATATCTCGAAAATTATAAGGGATAAATAGGACACGTAAGCATATTTTTATATGTCTTATCAGGGCCTACAACAATATATAAAAATATTTGAAATAGGACAAGAAACAAAAATTTGGCAAGCGAATGAAAATTTCTTATGTCAGAGGTACCTAATTTTGAGCCCCCTTAGCTCCGCCCCTGAGGGGTTAGCTTTGGCCCCCTTCCAAACTTAACATTGCACACTCCTGTGCTATACCAAATTTCATGAAAATCAAACCAGCCGATCAGAAGTTACAGATTTATTTCCAAAAAATTTCGATTCTGCCCCACTGTGCACTGTCAGCAAGTTTAACCTGAGAGTGGCTAATGTTCGGGTTTAACCAGGTTTCCTATATACATATGATCTCTACTCCAGAATTTTCAAAAATGTATCTAAACTCATCGATTTTGTTAAATAAACTTTGTGTATTAATATGACCTTTTCTTTTGTATTAATTAGACCTTTCTTCGGTTTACCAAGAATGACCACCATTGAATGTGATAAAATTTTGGAACTCATACTACTACTATCAAAAGCGAACGAAATTTTTATTTCCATTTGCAAGAACTAATAATATAAACTTATAAAATTCAATAATAATAAATTTAAACATATTTAATGTAAAAATACATAAATACAATAGTAAATTGCTAAAATAATAATTATCCAAAGCGTATATTAATAGATCAATATTAAGGGCTACAACATTATGTTTTTAAACTTAAGATAATAATGTCCTTCAAAACTACTCAGAAATTGCCTAGAAAGGTTCGAAATGTTGGATAATATTAATTGATCAGTTTTTGGAGAAATTAGAACTTTTTCAATTTTATTATCACTTTTCCAGAAATAATAATAAAAAAATATGTTTGTTGTTTTTTAAGACAATTTCACGAAAAATATTTCCACTTTTCAAACGTGCCTTTCCAAGCAGTTTTTTTTCAAGCTTTACTATTTAGCTAGTTATTTCAGTTTGAGCAACATTTTAAACATGATTGAAAATGTTTACTAAATATCGATATACTATTAAGATACTAATAGAGTATCGAAAAAGTTTCAAAGCTATTCTCATATATTTTTAGTTAATTATTTTTTATTGAGAGAAATTATTTGAATTGGTCATTTTTAACCCACCACATCTTCTTCTTGTCTATTTCCCGTACTTGTTACTTACTTTTACTTTTCTAACATTAATTATACATTTTATGTTTCCTGTTTCCTTTTAATTATTTTCTTGTACTCTTTGTTGCAAATAAAGATACTTGTTTTATAATATTTTTCTATATTTCTATTTACTATAGTTTTGGGTTTCTTAGCGTGTTTTTATGTCTTTTTTTTTGCAGTTTACGTTTATAGTTCTTTTTAATTAGAATTTTTGTCGAAATACATTTTTCTCGTAGTTTAGTGGTTTAAAACCACAAGAGTTGAAAATGATTATATTTTTTGTGGCAGACAAAACAGAGAAAAAAATACAGCAATGAGAATTAGAAAAAGGAAAAGTATTCGAAATTTTTTGAATAAATTTTAAATATAAAGGAAATTTAACATTTCAATTTGTGAGACTAAAAAAAATAGATGAACATATATGATTTGAAATTGTGGTTACAAATTATGATGCTGTGGAATTGTTCAAAAAATTAAGTAAAACACATACGACTCAAATAATTTCAAAATCAACAAACACAAAACAATTTATAGAAAATTTATATTAAAATTAAAATCATAATTTGCTATATAAATTTTATAAAAATTTACAAAGTACAAAAATTAAAATTATTTCTTGAGTCCTACTAGGCATTGAAAGTTAAAAAATAAAGAAAATATTGTCCACTTATTTAAAAATAATCGGGAGATTTTATCATTCAAGTACACAAAAAAAAAATATTTTCGAAAAAAAATTCAATTAAATTATTAATCAGAATTTTAAACTGAATCCAGGTATTTTTATAATTAAATAAATTCTTCTAATTCGAAGTAATTTTAACAAATTAAATTCAAATTTTACTTAGACAAATCTAAAATGCAATTTCAATTATGAATGATACATATGCAATTATTTTATTAATTAAAATTTAACCTATGAAAAAAATGTATATTCAATTATACAAATTATCACTTATTCTTATTTATATTTGATTAATTTATTAATTGATATAATAAGAAAAATAATTGAGAGCCAATAAATTGTTTTATTGGCTCTCAATTATTCGAATTTTTATCACTTGAATAATTCACACAATTAAAAAGGTAATTGAAATAGTTTTTATCTTTGATAAAACGTTTAATAAAAATTATTGTAATTTGCTTCTATTTTTTATTTATTTATATTTGATGAATTTATTAATTAAAATAATAAGAAAAAAAATTGTAAGCCAATAAATTGTTTTATTTTTATTAAAAAATGTGGGAAAATTCGAATTTTGATCAATTGAATAATTCACACAATTCAAAAGGTAATTGAAATAGCTTTTATCTTTGATAAAACGTTTAATATAACATATTTTTTTCTGTGTATATAAAAAAAAACTATTGTAATTTGTTATTTTCAGGCTTTATTAAAACTATTTAATTATTAAATGGTTTTTATTTAATAGTTTATATATATTTTCTTAACAATAATATAAAAGTTATTCTTGAAAATCCTTCAACTGTTGCTCAAAGATTTATAGCAAAAATTTCAAACAATAAACAAAGCTTTTATTGTTCATATATGCAGCTGATTTTACGCATACATACACTTATTGAAAACTCATTTGAATCCTACAGGCCTCACAAACACTTACTTGAATGCAAAAAAAGAAAAAAATTTCCCTTAAGCATAAATTTGTCAGTTATCCTTATGCATGTATGTCTGTGTCAGGCATTCACACTACTTTTATATGTAAAAAAGAATAAAAATAAAATAACAATTGTATAAAATGCGTTATTGTATTATTGCAATATTCAAATTGTAAAATCGTTATTATTGTAACCATAGCAATTTTAAAATACAAAAAAAAAAAAAAGTTTCATAACAATTGTTCTTCTTCCTCCAACTCCTCCACTAAGTTAGAAATCCTTATCACGCGTATTAAAAGCAAATAAAAATAAATTTTTACATAAAATGAAAGAAAAAAAATTATAAAAAACATACTGCATAATAAAGCATAAAAAATAAAGCTTTTTCTTTAGTACAATAGAAAATCTTATTAGTAATAAATCTTTGGCAAAGAATAAGATTGTTATAAAACGATAAAGACATTTACATTTGCAAAAGGGAGTGTACATAAAGTACGTAAAGAAGAAACTACAGAAATAAAGAAAATACAGATTTTACTTCAGTTTTTTATTATTATTATTATTTTTTTTTTTCTTCTGAACTACTTAAAGTCTTAAGCTTTTTATAAAGTTTTTCTAACTTAGTTTTTTTTTCTTCAACAATTTTCTATCTATCTTTTACTGTTTTATTTGTTGGAAGGAAAGAACAACATTGTCTTGTTATCATTATTACTTTATGGTGGTTTGAATTTTAACAATCACTAACAAAATGCACTTTTACAAGGATCATTGAAAATTAAGAAAAATATTGTTTCATTGTATAACTTCATTTTAAAGGAAATAAAGCTTTTTAAAAAAATCAAATAAATATCTAAAAATATTAAAAAAGAAATAATAAAATTAGAAAGATTTTCTTATGAAATTTTTCATTAAAAGCTTTGAAAAATTTAAATTTTTTTTTTTAATTACCCAGTTGAAGATATTATGTATGAATCATATACTTATGCATATATAGAGTTCTATATATACAGTGCAAGCTCATTTTTCGCGACTAATTAAAAACCAGACCTGTCGCGAAAACTGAATTTTTGGCGATAACAGAATTCAAAATATTATTGAAAAATTTGATGTAATTGTTTTTATTGATATATTTACATTTTTAAAGAAATTGGATAATAATAATAACAGCTGAATCACGTAGTTGTCGGCTTATCATTTTCCCATTGTATGCCTATGTTTATCAATATTATACAATCGTTTTTTTAACTTTATTTTTTTCATGACCACTATAGTATTAATCCTCCAATCACGTATCTGATAATTCCATTTGCTCCTCATTACTATCCAGTTATTTATGGCAATCGTAGCAATTTGAGGTATAAGTGTACCAATAGCTGAAAGATCTTCATTTTATTTCTGAATTACATTTTTAAAATATTTAGAGGCATATTATCCTCTTCACTCCATTCACTACCGAATTCGAGGAAGGCGTTCCAGGTTTTTCGGTTATTAGACACTGATATTTTATCCCAGGGCGTAGCTAGAATCTGAACTGCATTTTTGAGATTAAAGTTTTTTAGTTTGAGCTCCAAATTTGTTCCTTCTCACCAAGCAATTGGCTGAGCAGTTGCTTTTTTTATAATTTAATTTGACCAAGTTGATAACGTTTTGATCTAATGGTTGAATAAGCTCAGTGCAATTGGATGGTAGATTGATTGCTATGTCCAGAAAAAATAAATAGGAGTCATTTTTAAGGAAATACTTTTTCATTAATTTTAAAGTTTCAATAAGTGAAAGATTTCTTGTGCTTAAGAAGTTATATAAAAATCATTCAAAAATGTTATTAAAAGTAATTCCGATACATTTTTCTCATATAAACTGTTTTAATCAAATGAAAAAATATTTGGTTTATATAAAAAAAGTTTCCTTGAATTGATAAAAAAATATATAAAAATTCAATTTTACATGACATCGTAAACATGACTTCCTACTCAGTGAATGGGTATCAAAAAAGAGAACATCTTCCAATGACAGGCCTATGTTAAATTTATCAGAAATGATCCGAATTTGCAATACTTTTTGATCACAAGTTCATGATCTTATTAACTTCTTTGGATATTTTTTTTTTTTTGCTGGGTGGTTAAACCGTCATCACTCTTTAGTTCCTCAACTGGGTGATACGTGGTGTTCTCTGAAAGTAAAACTGCTTTTTGCGGCTGACCTTAATATATCAAAAAACGAAGATTTCTCTTTTTTGGTTATAGACATTGTAATCAAATTAAAAAAAAAAACAGATAAAAGTCGCGAAAATAGAAACCGTTTTTCATAAACCTGCTATTTTAAAAATAAAGCCGTCACTATAACCGGGCCGCCGCAACAATAGGTAGTCGCGAATACCGAATAGATATTGCAATCAAATTAAAAAAAAAACAGATAAAAGTCGCGAAAATAGATCCCGTTTTTCGTAAACTGTCGCGATTATAGAACCTGCTATTTTAAAAATTAAGCCGTCGAGATAACAGGGCCGCCGCGATAATGGGTAGTCGAGAATACCGAGCTTGCGCTGTATTTGAATCTAAAAATTGAGGATATATAAAAATATACAGTATCCCGTAAAACTAAGGACACAGTAGTACTTTTTTTAAATTTTGTTTTTTTTTTAGAGAGAGGATTACAACAAAAAACAAAACACTCAGAAAAGAAAAAATTAATTATTTCAATTCAGTGTAATAAGTTAATAAAGAACATTAAATACATTAAATGAGAAAAAAAAACATAAAAAATTTCTATTTGTTTTAAAATTGGCACAGCATAGGTTAGGACACATCCAAATAAACTCATTAAATATTACTTTAAAATAGTTAAAAATCAATGAAATTTCAACCTTTTTAATATTTTTTAGGGCAGCCTTTATTTTCTGTTATAGCTTATAAACGTTTTCTCTTTAAATTTACCTGAACTAATCTTACTCCATTAATCTAAAAGGACTTCTTTCAGTAATAATCTGATGTTTTCGTATATTTCTTTCTAAAATTTTCCATATGTGCTCAATAGGATTGAGGTTTGTACTTTGTGTAGGTGTTGCAATCATATGTGGAGTCTTGTGCTGAAACATTTTCACATTATGAGCTGTATGCTTAGGGTCGTTATCTTGCTCGAAGCAATAGTTATCAGCTAGACCTAGTTTTATTGCACTCTCCCATAGATTCTTTGCGCCATACTTTTCAATGTCCATAGAAATCAAATATTGTATTTAAATTCGTCCGTAAAAATAACATTGTCTCAAAACTCTTGAGGCTTATTTAAATATGTTTTTGCTATGCGCTTTTGTCTGTTGCCTTGTTTATTAGGACATGAACTTGTTTATTAGGACATGACATAAGACCTTGATTCTTTAAACATCGTCGGATTGTATCGGGTGAAACTTTTGTGTTTTGATATTGTCCTAGTGCAACGGCTATTTTTGTGACACTAGTAAATAGATTCTTTTCAACGACGCGATTAATATATCTTTTATCCTTTTCTGTCAGCTTTAAAGGCCCATCATTTACGGGCTTATTTTCAATCCGATTTTCTTTCAGCTTTCTTATATATATATATATATTTTTTTTTTCAAAAAGATCGATTAAAATTTGTCTTTCCTCCAAGGTAAGCTGCTTACGAGCCGTTATTATATTTATATTTTAAAATGAATAAAAAAAAAATTTAAATATTTTATGCTTTTTAATTTATTTTAGATGCTGTTTATAAAATACAGTTTAATTTTTCTTTTTTAGTCTTTTATGTAACCATTATTCTACATTGGGACCATGTATGCCCTTAGTTTTGCATCGCCTTATTATAACCTTACATTGAAAATTCCAGATGTAAACCAATTAGAAAGTTAGTTACATTAATTAACAATATAATTAAATTTCAATATAAAATTAATTAATAATTTTATTGAAAAATTATTTGGAATATTTTTTTCTGTGAATATCAAAGTGCTGACTTTGAACATTTTTCACGTCCAAATGAATTGAAGTAATTAAAATTATAAAATATTTTCAAAAAAATTTTCCCTCATTTCCACTTATTCACGAAGAACGAAATAATGTCGTGGCAAAAAATTAAAAATTCTAAATTCAAACGCAAATATGTTTCTAACTGCAAGAGATAACTTAGGCTACACAGAAAAAAATAAATTTCGTATTCTATTACTAAATTCATAAAACCAAATATATTTTTTACTGAAATCGGACCTATCACTGAATTGTTAAAAGCAAATATTAAAATTCGTAAATATTTTTTTGAAAAAATTTTAATTTTTTTTTTTAATTTTTAAATTTTTAAATTTTTAAATTTAAATTCAATTATATGGTTTAATAAAATCAATTAAAAAAATTTTTGTAGATTTTTAAACAATTTTTATTTTTTATTTAATATATTTTTTTTTTAAATTTTCTATAATAATTCGGATCGAATGTTAGTATTGTATTTTATCATGTAAATGCATGTACGAAAATTTGGTGTAGAGAAGCGAAACTTTTATATGATGCTAACTAATTAATGGAGACTTTTTTAGATGAAATATAGTTTAACGGTAATAAGCAGTGTATAGTGTGTAGATAATGTGTAATTATGCTGGTGAAAAATAATGGTGGCATAACTAATAGTTTATGTGTTCATGTATGGTTTGAAATATATGAAATAAAAGTAAACACGACACTATTTCCAAATTTCATTAGTGGCCAAAATCATCTAAAACAGAAACCTAACCATTATCAATTGAAACATTTTCTAAATGAATTCAACTGATATACCTTTTAAAGTTTAGGCAAAGTTTTTAACGAAGTGAAATACTTAAGTTTCAATGAAACCTTAATAGATAATGCGCAAAAAACTCTGCCTTGGTACCGCCAAAACCGTACAACAGGGCAATTTACGATTGCAAAAATATATCATTTTTTTAAGGACCACTTCCGCTGAAGACCATTTCCGCAAAATACTTTTAAATGATTTGAAATAAAAAATTAAAACACATCAAATTATCTTCAAGAAGGCCAGTTACTTTCGCATAATTTTGATACTTGAGGATTATACAGCAATATACAATAGACCCCTATTATATATGCGATATATTGCTACATATGTACATGCATATTTCATATGGTTTTGATTCATCTAGAACATACACAAAAATAAATCATTATATATACTTGGTAATGAAATATATACGAAAATTAAGATAACTTACCTCTGGAATCCTGCAAATGATGGATTTTATATTTCTTTGTGTCAACATTTTTATAATTTTATTTATTTTATATTTTTAATTGTCAAAAACAAGAAATTGTTATTGTTTTTCGCATTAGTTTTTAAGCAATAAAATTATATATTAAAATCAAAAATTTTATCTAAAGTTAAATAATGATTTATTTAAAAAATTTTAGCCATATTTTTTTCTGTGTAGTACGTTTATATTAAAAATATTTCTTTTACATCATACATCACAAATTTTTAAAATATGAGAATTATATTAAATTACATTTTATTTCATTGTACATAAAGTATGACGTACATTATGTACTTATCCTGAGTTTTAGTAGGTACTAATTGTAACAATTTCATGAGATATAATTTTAAATATTTTATACTTTACTTTACTTTACTATAAATTTTATTTACAAATAATAAAAAAAAGATAATTCATAATAAGTATGTATTTATTACTTTATTTACTCGAGCACATAAGAATTATACGTATATTATATATCAACTGTCCATAACACATATAGTTATATGTGAGTTATATACCCACATTATACGCTCTTACTTACCCAAAAATAAAACTATTAAATTTAATTAAAAACCGCGCTGAAACAGAAAATAACAATTATATATACATATGTATGTATGTATACTTGTAGATGCTAGTTTCACAATTTAGTCCTTTGGTCAATTTCTGTTGGTTTTTTTTTTTTGTGATTATACTTCATAATTCTATTGTGCAATAAGTATGAGAGTATATTAAATAAATGCAATTATAAATTATATGACAGCAAATTATGGTATTTATAACACATATGCATTAGGGTGGTCCCGTTTGTATGGAGAGAAAATATGATATCGATGTTCGCATCTCAAATGCAAAATTTACTTCATTTTAAGATACCGTTTCTAAAAATATCATCGTGACATTATCTTTTCATGAGCTAGATCAAATTTAAAAAAAGTTTCTTTTTTCGGATCTTCGGATTTTTTCTTTCATATTTTTGTCAAAGAAACAATATGAAAATTTTATATCGTAAGAAGGGCCTTTAAGACGCGCATTTAATGACATAACAAAAGTTTTGGACCAGATGCAAATGAGTCCGAAATTTTGCAATTTTTCACAAAAAAAAATGGATAATTGAATTTTTTACACCAAGCCCAAGAACAAGACAATACAATATAATCCTCTAGCAGTTATACCGAAATGGTTTTTTCCGTTTTTTAAAATTCGACCTAGTCTGAATTTTGTTAGATTTTTTCAAAACATATTTTTCTTCATATACAAATGTTTCTACATAAGTAGAAAAAAAAAATAAGTGTAGGATCAAAATACATTTATTTTTATAACCTTTCTGATGATATACAATACTTCATACTTCTATTAACCAGCAACGAAATAAATTAAGTTTAAGTGAAACACGCACAAATATTATGCTAAGAAGTGTATTTATTTACACCTTAGTACACAGAGAGAGAATAATTTCTTGCTCTGAGGCAAGAAAAAATCACTCTCTGTATATTACTTAAGAGGTATAATTGTAAACAAATATCCTTATTAGCATACATTTTGTTGGTGTTTAATTTATTAAATTTCTTGTTAACATAAGTATAAAGTGTTATATATCATTATAAAGCTTATAAAAATACCAGTATTTCAGTGCCAAATTCATTTAATATCTCCTCATGCAGAAACATTTATGAAGAAAAATATGTTTCGGAAAAAACAAAAAAAGTCAAACAAGTCGAATTTTAAAAAACGGAAAAACCATTTATAACACATATTTATTTAAATATCCAAAATTTTTGTGAAAAATTGCAACATTTCGTACTCATTTGGACCTGGTCCAAAAATTTTGTTATGTTATTAAATTCGCGTCTTAAAGACCTTCCTTACGATACCAAGTTTTAGTATTGCTCCTTTGGCAGAAATATGAAAAAATCCGAAAGATACAAAAAAAGGAATTTTTGTCATTTTGGTCCAGCTCACGAAACGATATTGTAAGGATGAAAATTTTGGGAAACGGTATCTTAGAATGAAATAAATTTTCACTTGAGCTGGGATACTTTTTATTTTGGGACCAACCTAATAGACATACATAAAAAATACAAACAAAACAAAAAAAAAAAACAAATATTATAAAATATGAAATAAAAATAACCCATAAGATGGAAAAGAAAAGAGAGAAGATAAGAAAACTTAAATAAATATAAAAATTATTATTTTTGAAGGACGGACAATATATATGAGTAAGCCAATCGTAAAAAATATAATAAAAACTAAACAGAACAGTTAAAGAGTGAAAACTAGCTTAAACTAATATTATTCAATGTTATTTTCTAGTGAATGACTCGGCGTCATAATTAAAAGGAACAAGGGAATAAGCTTTGGATTAAAAATTAACTCAATGTTAATATTTCTACTAGTCATTAGTGTTATCGGATGTATTTTGTATATCACTTAGGGTTAAAGCTGTAATTTATTTGAGATTTAAATAATAGATTTTTCTATATATTTATACACTACACCACCATAGGTGGGGAAAGGGGAGTATTATGCATTTGTACTGATGTTTATAATACTCTAAAATATTTGCCTAATACCTGTTTTATACAAACTGGCTCAGAATCACTTTCTGGGTCTATTTAACAATGTCCGTACGTCCGTCTGTCTGTCCGTCCATGTAAAATTTGTAATCAAGCTACAAGCCACAATATTAAACATACTTTAACGAAATTTGTCACACAAGTTTCCCATGATTCAGGTACTAACGCTTATTGAAATTGGCTATGATCAGTCCATTATCTCATCTGACCCCCATACAAATGTCCTTCCGAAATGGAGGTTTAACGATCATAAATCAATTAAATATATCAATATTTTAGAAAAAATTTGTTATATATATATCGTAAGTGTTATATATCCTTCGTAAGTGTTAATACGTGTACCGAGTTTCATGAAGATCCGTCCATAATTAACCATACCTCCCATATAAATTCCTCTTCAGAAAATCTCTTTAACAGGCAAAAATACCATAAAAATGTTAGTATCAGGTTAATATATTAGAAATCGCAGTGCCAAATTTTATGAGGATCGGCTAATAATTGACCATAGCTCCTATATAAGGTCCATTTCCGGGAATTACGCTAAAGTTCATAAATAACATAATATAATTCATACGTATGTTTCATATAAATATAAGCTGCGCTTAATATCAGTATCGAACCACAATAGGCCTTGGATTCTATATAAGACCTCCTCCAAAATGTTTCCTATAATTTTAATTGTGGTTTCTGATACTAAATTGAATTTGAACTTAATTGTGGGTCCTTTACTGTTTCAAATCATACCTCAATCAATTTTTACATGAGTCGTGCGTCATTTTTTACTTCAAATTTCACTTTAATCATAAGTAGTTGGTTACTTTCAGTTACTGAATGTCTTTAGCTTAATTGCGAGTCCTTCCTTTAGTCTTTCTTTAATACTTCACTTCAATCATTTAAATCGTGTACCATTTTTTGCCTTATTTCAATGATAAGTCCTTTATTACTTTCTGATATTAAATATTTTTAATATAAATGTAGGTCCTGCTATGCTTCAATTTTTACTTTAATCATTATTTTCTATAATTTTTATTTGAATCGTACGTCATTCTTTATTAAAATTTCGCTTCAATCGTAAGTCTTTATTTCATTATATTAGCATTTATTTCAGTCAAGAGTATTTTTTATTTTAGATTTAACTTCAATCTTGGAATTTTTGTCTTCAATCAGGGATTTTAGTTATGTTTAATTTTTTTTTTATCTAGAATTAATTGCTTTACTTCTATTCTTTTAAAGTTTACTTTTCACTGTTTCACTACACAGATTTTTACCTCTATAAAACTTATATATATGCTAAATTTCAATTAAAAATTGCTATTTTTAATGCATTTATAATCGTTAAACCTTTATTCAAAGGGTACATTTGTATGGGGCTAGGTGAAATAATGTACCGATCATAACCAATTTCAATAGACCTTGTTCCTGGACCACCAAAAGTATGTGTGCTAAAATGTATTCAATTATTTTCAAAGTTGTGATTTGTAGTTTGATTACAAGTTTTACATGGACGGACATCGTTAAATCAAGTCATAAAGTGATTCTAAGCCATTTGGTATACATCAATATGTGTCTTATACCAATATTTTTGGGTGTTATAAACATCAGCACAAACGCATAATATTCCAACCACCTGTGGTGTAATGTTTAAAGACTCACAAGTAAAATAAAAACTGAAGTGAAAACTAGTAAAAAAGTGTCCATTAATGAAGTTAAATGGATCAAGATTTTAGTAGAAACTGAAGTATAAAAAGCCCATCGATTAAGATAAAAAGAGATTTACGATTAATATGAAAAAATCCTACGATTGGTATTAAAGCTGAAGTATAAAAGGAATGACAAAGGAAGGCTTATCATTGAAGTGAAAAATAAGGTATAAAAATATGCATGAATGAACTTCAAAAAGGCTTTCAATTGAAGAGAAGAAAGACCAGCGATTGTAGAAAAGAAAGAACTACGATTGAGGTAAAGTAATACCATAGATTGCAGTAAAAACGAAACTATGTCATGCTGTTTAAGGAAAATGTCATACGATTAGAGTAGAAAAACTTAAGAATAATTAGTCCTAAAATTTAAATGAAAATTGAAGTAGAAAAGTACTCATTGTTTAAATAAAGATCACCAATTTTGAAGTAAGAATTAAAGTTTAAAAAGACCATCTCTTGGAAAAAAGAAAAAGCTGCGATTGATGCAAAGAAATCCCAGGGATTGAAGTTAAAGCTAATTTAAGAAAGAAAACGAATTTAAAGCACACGGGTCACTGATTAAAGTGAAAATTGAAGTATAATTATTCCTAATATTGATGTGAAAACTAATATGCAAAAGCCTCAATTGTAAAAAGCATTAAGATTAAAGTAAAAGCTGAAAAAGACTCTTGACTCGGGGTGTTTTACTACATCGTTTTTGAATCATTTGGCACTCTGATCTTTAGGTCAATCGTGACTCCTTTGATGTTACATTTCTTAGTGCAATTTCAGAATATATACTTAAGAATTATTGTCAATCTTAGCCCTTTCTTTACTTAAATATTTACTTAAATTTTAATTCATTTTTACTTTAATCGTCGCTTGGAGATTGTACCCTTTTTAATAAATTAATAGATCTCTCTTTACTTCAACCATTAATCTTTAAAACTTCAGATTTTCGCTTTAATAGTAGGTAATTTTATACTTGAGTCTTTAATTTAATCACAGGCATTTCTTCATCTTAATGACAAGTCTTTGTTCACTTTAACCAATGGAATTTTTATATTTCTGTTCATACTTCCGTCTTGGTCCTGTTTGTTACATCAGTAGTTCCATTTTTACTTTAATTTTCACTTCCATTTTAGGAGTAATTATATCTGAGGTGTAACCTCAATTATAGCATCTGTTCTGTTGTTAGTAGGAATTTTTATACTTAATTTTTTTACTTCAATACGAGGTCTTTCACTACCTCTTCATTTTTGTGTGTTTTTCTTAAATTTTTATATTTTAGTCTTTACTTGAATCATATGTTCTTCTTTACATTATTCAAGGACATTTTTATGCTTTTGTTTTTACTTAAATCTTGGGTATGTTTAGTGGGCCATTTTTTACTTACCTTATTCTCTCTATTCGCTTTAAATGATATTTTTTTTATACATCAGTTTATACCTCCACCTTGGTGTTTTTTATTTCAACAGTAATTCCTTTTGTTTTTAAATTTTCTCTTTAATCCTAGAACTAATTACGCTTCAGTTTTCATCCTGTATAATGTTGCTTCAATAATAGATCATATTATATCTCAATTTATAATTCAATGTTTCATTGCTTTCTTCGAGGATCTTTTAATACCTCAATATATCTCTCTTTCTTGGTATGTATTGCTTCAATAATGAGGCTTTTTGTACATCACTATAGTCGTTGGTCTTTCGTTACTTTTGTTAATGATATTTTAATACTTCAGTTTGTATATTTTGCTTCAATAGTAACTCTCTTTGTAAACAATTTTTTACTTCAATCTTATGAACAATTACACTTCAGTTTTTATTTTATTCGTCGATCATTTGACTTTAATTGTGGATGACTTTTTTAATGCAGCCTTTATTTAATTTTTAGGTATTTTTTACTTCAGTCGATAGTCTTTCTTAACATAGGTTTATTCTACATTTGAGAACTTTTTAGACTTCAGTTTCTATTTCGATCATGCAACTTTCACTAGATCAATCAAGAGTCCTTTTCAGTTTTAAATTCGTTTTCTTTCTTAAATTAGCTTTAACTTCAATCCCTGGAATTTCTTTGCATCAATCGCAGCTTTTTCTTTTTTCTAACAGATGGTCTTTTTAAACTTTAATTCTTACTTCAAAATTGGTGATCTTTATTTAGACAATGAGTACTTTTCTACTTCAATATTAATTTCAGTTTTAGTACTAATTATTCTTAAGTTTTTTTACTCTAATCGTATGACATTTTCCTTAAACAGCAGGTCCTTTTATAGTTTCGTTTTTACTGCAATCTATGGTATTACTTTACCTCAATCGTAGTTCTTTCTTTTCTACAATCGATGGTATTTCTTCTCTTCAATTGAAAGCCTTTATGAAGTTCATTCATGCATATTTTTATACCTTATTTTTCATTTCAATAATAAGCCTTCCTTTGTCATTTCAAAAGGCCTTTTCGTACTTCAGTTTTTATTTCAGTTTTGGACGTTATGGTAAAATATTAGTTCCTTTTATACTTCAGCTTTAATACCAATCGTAAGTCTTTTTCATATTAATCGTAAATCTCTTTTTATCTTAATCGATGGGCTTTTTATACTTCAGTTTCTACTAAAATCTTGATCCATTTAACTTCATTAATGGACACTTTTTTACTAGTTTTCACTTCAGTTTTTATTTTACTTGTGAGTCTTTAAACATTACACCACAGGTGGTTGGGATATTATGCGTTTGTGCTGATGTTTATAACACCCAAATGTATTGATATAAGACACATATTGATGTATACCAAATGGCTTAGAATCACTTTATGACTTGATTTAACGATGTTCGTCCGTCCGTCTGTCTGTCCATGTAAAACTTGTAATCAAACTACAGATCACAACTTTGAAAATAATTTAATAAATTTTAGCACACATTCTTTTTGTTGTCCAGGAACAAAGTCTATTGAAATTGGTTATGATCGGTACATTATTTCACCTAGCCCCATACAAATGTACCCTTTGAATAAAGGTTTAACGATTATAAATGCCTTAAAAATAGAAACATGTACTTGAAATTTAGCATATATATAAGTTTTATAGAGGTAAAAATCTGTATGCTATATTTAATGAAAATCGGTCTATAATTGAAAAAAACTCCCATATAAACCCCTCTTCAGAAAATAACTCTAACGTGCATAAATTCATGCATATAAATATTAGTATTAAGTTAATATAAGTAAAAAATAAATTTTATATAAGTAGAAATCACAGTGCCAACTTTTGTTACAATATACCAATAGTTCCCATATAAAACCCGGGAATCACTCTAAAATACATAAATAATATAATGTATACGTTTTTCATAGAAATATACAACACTCTTACTACAAGTATCATTCAACAATTGGCCCCAGGTCCCATATCATCAGTGTTGCCAGTTCAGCCTTTTGGAGGCTAAATCAAGCTTTTTATTTTGGTTTTAGCCTCGAAATTTTTAGTTTTTAAAATTGCCTTAAAAAGACTAAAATTTTATTATTTCAACAACGAAGAAAATAGTTTCTTATTTGCTATTACTAATTTTATTTTTACAAAAGCACTATTTATGAATATAATTAAGAAAATATTATAACAAAAGCTCACCCAAAAACTTGGAAATGCTTAGTCAAAAACGTATTGTAATCCAAAAATAATGAAAAATCATTTCAAGACGTTGTGCTTTTTTCATATGGAATATGACTCAAAAAAATAAAATTTTTGAGAAAGAGAAAAAAAATAAGTTTTTAAATAAAAAATAGTGTTTTCGATCTTTTTAAAGTCCAGTTTAGCCTTTTTTGTATGACGCTCCTGGCAATTTTTTTAATCTATACCTGTTTTGTCTTTACTTCAGTTGTTACTTAAATTATGAATTTTTCTCGCTAAGAATTCACTTCAGTCAAATGTTTTTCTAATCTATATTTACCTAACTCAGCAATGGAGGTTTCTGTAATATATACTAAGAGAAATACTGATTTTAATTGTATACAAAATAAAATCCTTCTGTGCCAATCAGTGTGACCATTTCAGCGTTTTTGCAGTTAAATTTTGCATTTTTTTCAGATTTAGTCGCAAATTTTTCATTTAGAATTTGGCATATTATTTAACATTTTTTAATAATTCATCAAGTATTTTCAAGCATTTTTTTATAAGGAGGAAATTCAAATATAATTTCTATATTAAATGAGCTTCACAAATATTAAATAAATGTTTTCGAAGCTTTGAAACAGACATGGACGTATTAAAATAATATATCTGTTCTACAATTCCTAATTCATAGAGTTTGTGTCCCGCTGAAGAAATGATAATGTTATTATGACGGGAAACTGTCCCATCAGATCGAAATTAAATATGTGGGACAAGGACACATCGAATCTTTGCGGATAATGTGAGTATTTTGAGAAAACGTAAGTGGGAGAACACGTAATTTTCCACAGCGCACGGTTGCAACATCATTGACTTAGATGGTTAGGGACGCAATGCCACAATAAACAGGGTGACAAATATAACTGCAAACTTGAGAATATTGTGCGATTCATCCTGAAAATTGAAAGACTTGATAACAGCAGATAGGAGAGCAAATATTGGGAAATCCTTCATATATCCTTCGTAGCTTTTTTTATAACTCTTTTTGGTCATGCAACTATTGCTTCTGCATATGTATTCTTTTCCTTATTCTGTTTTATAATCGGTCCTTTTTTATAATACTAATGAGGTTAAAATTATGTAAAATTAACACGAAATTCAAATATACCACAAATAAAAATTATTTAATTAATAATTTTTTTGCATTTTTTTAGCTTTATTTTAAACACGATTTAGCTGAAAATTTTTTTCGCATCTAGTCACATTGGTGTCAATATAATATCAACCCTGTGCTCAAATTGTGCACAACGATTTAACATCGAAAATCTGTCAGCTCGACACTGCAACAGAGTAGAATTATTTATTCGATTACATTTGATTAAAAGTTGTAAACGTATGGTATTAAAAGAGCGGTACCGCTATTGTGAATATAATCATAACTATTGTCAATTTTGCAACGTCATTTTTCACTCGTTGTATCTTTGTTTGAACAATTGTCTCCAAATAATTTTTCACATCTCACTTCAATCACAAAATCTATAGATTGAAATATTTTAATATTTGCTTTCTTTATCTCAAATACTTTCTCCTGTCACTATATAAATCCATAAAACTTGCTTTTAATTTAAATTGAAATCCAAATGCAGCACAGAACATGAGAAGAAAATCTCAAAGCTGATGTTAAATGAAAATGCTACTAAAGCAATTTCAACTACTGTATAACCATATATCCATATCTCAATATATATGCAAATAATTACTATTATTATACATTTGATATGTCAACAGTATTTAATAGAGTATACACGTACAAAACTACATATATAGTAAAGAAAAGGTCAACGAATAAACGATATAATTTTATTTTATTGCAGCACAAAATCTGGTTGATTATTTTTTTTTTGCTCTTAATACAGATTCCATTAATTCATGAGGTCACATTTATAATGCATTAAATTTATGTATATTGCATTAAAATATATGCATATTACGGAAAAGTGTCCATCATATTGTTTTAAAATGTGTTCTATATTTCATTTTAGCATTTTTAATTGTTGTTTTATTGTCACATAAATAGTTGGTGTTGTTTTTATATGAATTATAAAATTTTAATAAAAGCTATCAATGATAAGTTGACGATATGATACTGAAAACCAACAAAAAAAATCTTACAAAAATGTTATACTTTAATAATTTCCTCTACGTATTAATTTCAATAACAATTTTCTACTTCATATTAAATTGTTGCAAAACTTCCTTTTATAATACGAAAGTCACTCTATTTTGGATCAATAGGAAATTATTTTAAATTAATAGTTTTATTGTTAGGTAATTAACTCACTCCCAGAAAACATCAAAAAAAAACCAAGTTAGAGAGCTATATTCGGGTGTGCAGAATTTATTATACTCTCCTTTACTACCCTACCAACAAATATTAAAATTTACGCCTTAAATTAGGCTTTCATATTTTCATATTAATACTTACAAAAATATTCTACATTTTTTCCAAACTATAAAAATATAAATACCAAATTAAACTATCATAGCAAGCGTTGCTATCTAAAGAAAAAAAACAACACTGATAGCCAGTGTCGCCAGAAGATGGAAAAAAGCGGCTAAATTGAACATTAAAAAAGGCCAGAAAAGGCTAAATGCCCCAAAAAATTGTGCCAGAAAAATGTTAATGTGGCCTAGCTTAAAACTGGCGGATTCCAAGCATCTTTTATTTATGAGTCGTGGTAGTCTTAGAGTCATAGTAGGTATGGTTACGGGTCACTTCTCAATAGGGAATATGATGAGTAAGTGGGACATTGGCACATCAGACTTTTGTAGAACGTGCGATGATGTTGAGAAGCTAGAGACAGTGGAGCACATACTCTGTCACTGCGTAGGGCTTCAGCGTAATAGATTGAAGTGGTTTGGGAGCCATTCACTACATGAACTAGGTGAGGTTAATGGCAAAGGACTTGTCAACCTCATAAGGTTTGTAATGGGAATGAAATGGCTTAGGAACAATCATAACTGATTGACTGGGTATAGGTTCCACTTTTCTTTTTTTTTCTTTCATAAAGGGATCACAATGGGCCGTTCGGCCTCTGGGTGTAGGCGTGAATGCGCCAGCCTTTCCAACCTAACCTAACCTAACCTATGTTGCAAGTTGTCATTGGTTTCTAATATTTTTCTAAAGAAATTTTAATTTATTTATTTGTTTAGTCTATGGAATACAACTCCTAACTAGCTCCTTACTAAACTTACAACTTAAATCTAATTACAAAATTATAATAATTTATTTAACTGGTTTTTTAATACATTTTTTGAATCACTAATATCTAGATACTTATAAAGACTGTTAAATAAACTTATCGATTTAGTTATTAGTTCGTTTCTACCATAATCATTTCTATGTATATCAATATGAATAAGATTGAATTACCATAATTGTCTCTGAGGAACAGATTTTTGAATAAAATTAGGAAGGATTTTACAATCAATATTTTCCGTCAATAATTCCATGAAGAAATAATAATGAAAAAATTTTACTTCGAATTTATATCCATACATATCTATTATCATAAGATGTAAAATGTATTGAAAAATTTAAAAAAGAAAATACAAATTTTAAAAATTTAATTTCGACTTTATCCAAATTTATAAATAATACCCAGCAAAATTATTCTGTGAAAAATCGCCGAAGAAATTACCTAACAAATTTGGTTTATATTTATATGATAAATTACCCAATGTTTTGAAGTGATTTTTCAACATTTTCGAACTATAATTTCTTTTTGATTAAGCATTTCCAAATTTTTGGATGATTTTTCGCATTAATAAGATTTTTTAATTATTTTCAGAAATAGTTTCTATTGTTCATGAACTATATTAAAAAATAATTATAACAATCGACTTAATAAATAAATCTACCAAATTTGTTAAGGTACTTTTTATTTCGATACTGAAGGGCCGCAGGCAAAATTTTTTATTAAATATAATAAAATTTCAATTTTTTTATGCGAATAAATACACAAAAACAGATAAATATATGATTCTGTTAAAGTAAAATTAGTAATAGCAAATAAGAAAATATTTACTTCTTTTCAAAAAAAAAATCTAGAAAATTTTGAGGTTAAAAGAAAAATAATAAAGCTATATTTAGCCTTAAAAAAGCTAAACTGGCAACACTGCTAAATTTATATATATATATATATATATATATATATGTTTATATGTAGATACATGCTTATATAAAAAACAACAACACTGAGTCGTTCCAATGATTCTATTTCCAACTAAAATACGTTGAAACATACATAAAAATGTTTGTCTATATGTATATAAAATCAGCAACTACTGCTTGCTTATACAAAAAACGACAACACTGAAAATTATATATGTTTGTGTGTGTATACTTTTAATAAGTTTTTCAGACTTTTGCCTATAAGTCGGTTGTTTATGGCCCGATATGGTTAATTCAAAAAACCCAAATTTTACAAAAATATTTATGAGCGATTTATATAAAAACGAAATCCATAGCTTAAACAAGGGCTTCAAAAAGTCAAAAATGCTTTTTGCCCGATATCTCGGTTCAGCATAAAAAAAAATCCAAATCTTCTTTGCAAAAACAAAGTCCTTATATGGAGGTCTAAACGGAATATAAAAACTACTAGATTGTGGAATAAATCTACAAATAGAAAGACTATTGATTGAAGTAAAAAGAGGCCTATGACCGAACTAAAAAATAAATAACATTGAAATAAAAACTGCGTTGAAAAAACTTTCACTATTGAAGTCAAATGATCGAAGATTAAAGTAGAAACTAAAGTGTAATTGTTCCTAAGATTGAAGTAAAAAATTGTTTACAAAAGGAGTCACTGTTAAAGCAAAATGTACAAATTGAAATATTAAAAGATTATTAACAGAAGTACCGAAAGACCAACGATTGTAGTGATATACAAAAAGACTCACTATTGAAGCAATATATCCCAAGATTGAGATATATATTGAGGTATTAAAAGATCCTCGAAGAAAGCAATGAAACATTGAATTAAAAATTGAGATATAAAATGATTTATTATTGAAGCAAAATTATACACTATTAAGGATAAAAACTGAAGCGTAATTAGTTCTATGATTAAAGAGAAAATTTAAAAACAAAAGAGGTATTGTTGAAATAAAAACCACCAAGGTGGAGGTATAAACTGATGTATAAAAAAAACATCATTTAAAGCGAATAGAGAGAATAAGGTAAGTAAAAAATTACCCATTAAGCATACCCAAGATTGAAGTAAAAATAAAAGCATAAAAATATCCTTGAATAAGGACTAAATATAAAAATTTAAGAAAAACACACAAAAGTAAAGTAAAGTAAAAAAATGAAGTATAAAAGTTTCTACTAACAACAGAACAGATGCTATAATTGAGGTTACACCTCAGATATAATTACTCCTAAAATGGAAGTGAAAATTAAAGTAAAAAAGGAACTACTGATGTAGCAAACAGGACCAAGACGGAAGTATAAACAGAAATATAAAATCTTCATTGGTTAAAGTGAACAAAGACTTGTCATTAAGGTGAAGAAATGCCAGAGATTAAATTAAAGACCCAAGTATAAAAGGACCTACTATTGAAGCGAAAATCTGAAGTTTTAAAGATTAATGGTTGAAGTAAAGAGAGATCTATAAATTAAGGGTACAATCTCCAAGCAACGATTAGGGAAAAATGAACTAAAATTTAAGTAAATATTTAAGTAAAGAAAGGGCTAAGATTGACATCAATTCTTAAGTATATATTCTGAAAGTGCACTAAGAAATGTAATATGAGAGGAGTCACGATTGAGCTAAAGAACAGTGTGCAAAATGATTCAAAAACGATGTAGTAAAACACCCCCGAAAATAGTGAAAAGTAAATTTTAAAAGGATAGAAGTAAAGCAACTAAATATAACTAAAATCCCTGACTGAAGACAAAAGTTCCAAGATTGAAGTTAAATCTGAAGTAAAAAATACTCATGACTGAAATAAATGCTAAAATAACGCAGTAAAGGCATACGATTGAAGCGAAATTTTTAATAAAGAATGACATACGATTCAAATAAAAATTGAAGAAAAGAATAGTCCATAATTGAAGTAAAAATTGTAGCACAGGTGGAACTACATTTAAGTTAAAAATATTTAGTGTCAGAAAGTAACAAAAGACCTATGATTGAAGTGAAATTTTAAGAAAAAAAGGATCGTGCATCCTTAAATGATTGAGGAGAAATTTTAAGGAAAGAATAAACCACAATTGAGATAAAAATTTAAGCGATTAAATATTCGTAATTAAGCTTAAAACAATCAGTAACTGAAAGTAATCAAAGACTTACGACTAAGGTGAATTTTGAAGTAGAAAATTACGCACGATACAAGTAAAAACTTGTTGAAGTATGATTTCAAGCAGCAAAGGATCCACAATTAAGTTAAAATTAAATTTAGTATTAGAAACCACAATTGAAATTAAAGGAAACAGAAAATAGTGGCAGAAACTTAATTCCCAGAAAAACCTACAATTAAAGACAGAATGACTTATGATTGTAAAAAAAAAAGAAGTAAAAATATATAATAGTTCAAGTCTGAACATATGTGCCCGTGCATCAAAATTGGGGAAGGAGTCTTATGTGGAACCCAAGGCCAATTGTGGTGCGATACTAATATTAAGCGTAGCTTATATTTATATGAAACATACGTATGAATTATATGATGTTATTTATGCACTTTAGCGTAATTCCCGGAAATAGACCTTATATAGGAGCTATGGTCAATTATTAGCCGATCTATTTATTAGCCGATTCTATTTATATTTGTGTAATATATTAACCTGATACTAATATTATTATGGGATTTATGACCGTTAAAGTGATTTTCTGAAGGTGTGTTTATATGGGAGCTATGGTAAATTATGGACGGATCTTCATGAAACTTGGCACATAGATTACTACTTATTAAGGACATGTATATGATAACTTACCAATCATAACCGATTTCAATATGTTAAATCCTTGAATCATGGGAAACTTGTGTGCAAAATTTCGTTAAATTATTTTCAACATTGAGACCTGTAGCTTGACGGTCGGACGGACGTACGGATATCGTTAAATAGTCCCAGAAAATGATTCTAAGCCAATTTATATAAAATAGATATTGGACAAGTATTTTGGATTGTTAGAAACATCAGAACAAACGCTTGTCTCTAGCAGCCACACCTATCCTTGATATCAATAAGAGTAATTTTTTTAGGGCTTGAGAATAAACACGTGTTTTGTTCACAATTTGGAACGACCCTGAACTCTACTGAGCCTAACCCAGCAACCAGCGGTAAACTTTAAACCGCTTTAAAGGCATCTATAAATAGAGATTTATTAAAGCCCTAATAAAATCAAGTCTGGAAATAAAACTATAATATTATCTACAATTAAAGTTGACTTAATAGATTAAAAGCTCTCAGAAATGATATTTAATTAGGGCTTGTTAAAGTTTTTAGAATTTAAACAAAATTAAGTCTTACAAAGGTATAAAACTTAAACTTTATTAAGGCTTAATTGGAACTTTCAGCCAATGACTTCCAAAAGATCTACAATTAAGACTAAATTATGGAGTTAAATTAAGCATTAAAAATACCTACAATTAAGATCACATTGTGAGTTTAGAAAGTCCTAAGATTAGACGTAAATAAATTATTTTTCTGGCTAAAATGTTGTCTTAATTCTGTGCTTTTGCATTATACAGCTTTATTAAAATAAAGGTAACATTTTAAGAACAGAAGAAAATACTACAAAACTTTAAAAACATTTTCAACTAAATCACAATTGATATCTAATTGAGACTTAAGATCTCTAATGATTGAAAGCTATTTGAAACTCCTACAAAAGCTTTAATAAGTCTTTTTGAAAAACTGAAAGGAAAATATGTTTTTTCTTCTAATTTTTTGAACAATAATCTTGCATCTTCTTAGTTTTATTTACAGCAAAAAAAAAAATCCGAACGCCTTTTTGTTTCAACTCTACAGGGCCTCATCATTAATTTACTTGTATATACTTAATCTAAATTAAATAACTTAAATTATTTTGCATGTTTGTTTTCTTAACAAATTATTCACAAAACTAAAAAAACTTCTATTCAACAAAAACTAACTGAAACTGAACTAAAAACTATTACAAGAAACAAAGCTTTAAAACTATCGCGTATGAAATAAAAAAATATAAACCAAATCACCTACAAAATCATTTTCTTATTTAAAATAAAAAAAATAACAAATCATCCAACAATATTATCATAGAGTTAACAACATAAAGAAATCTTTTACTAATATTTTCTATATGTATTTTCTTAAACTATATAATTCAAACAAATTATAAACTCAAAAAAACCCCCTTAAATGTGGTCAAAAATAAAACAACTTCATAGATACGTGTGGTATTTCTATGCTGGTTACCCTGGATTTTACGCATGCATCGACCAGGTAGACCTATAATATTGGATTTCTCATCAACCCCTTGCTCGGATACATCGTCGGAGAGGAAACATCAAATATTGTCGGATGTGGAATTAAAAGAACGGTAATTTATAACTAAATAATAGTGATTTAATTTTTATAAAAAAGGAATTTGTAAATATGATTTTGTATTCTTTTATTTAGCTCCTCGAAGTCGCTGCTGGCCAATGTTTTGGATATTGATGATGATTTTCGTAATGTGCGCCCTATGACCCCAGGGGGTACTTTGCCTCATAATCCTGCTTTTTATCGTACAGTTTATGGGTATCTAATTTGTTCTTTTTTATGTTAATGGGTGTTGTTATTTTTATATTTGTTGTGTAAATGAATTAATTAAATATTTTATTTTATTTCTGGGACCAATGTAGCCAAGGTGACGATGGTAGCATAGGTCCCATAGGTAGTACCCGTATGCCGGATGCTGTAACGCATCATACATGTATAAAAACACAAACGGAATATGAATTAAGTTTAATATTAAAGGAAATACGTTTCATCACAGATCAGGTATGAGAAGTATTTAATTTATATTGTAGTTTGTAAAGAAAAAAGGTTCAGTTTTATAGTGATAAAGATAAAGAGAAGTTTGAAGCAACATAAATAAATCATTAAAAATTAATTACAGCAGAAGCTTACTTGAGACTGTAAAAAGTCTTAAGGCTGGAGAACTCAAATTAATTTGCAGCTGAAAATTTAAAACAATTTCAACTTGCGAATTTAAAATAATTTAAATTTGAAAGTTTGAAATTGTTTAAATTTAAAATTTTAAAATAATTTAAATTTTTGAATTTAAAATCATTTGAATTTGAGAACTTAAAATTATTTAAATTTGAGAATTTAAAACAATTTAAGTTGAAAATTTTAAATAAATTGAATTTGAGAGTTTAAATTAATTTAAACCTAAAAACTCAAATTGATTTAAATTTGAAAATTTAAAATAATCTAAATTTGAAAATTTAAAATAATGTAAATTTGAGAATTTAAAGTAATAGAATTTGAAAATTTAAAATAATTTGAATTTGAGAATTTAAAATAATTTAAATTTAAGAATTTAAAATAATTAAAATTTCGGAATTTAAAATAATTTAAATTTAAAATAATTACAATTTTGGAATTTAAAATTATTTAAGTTTGAGAATTTAAAATTATTTAAATTGAAGAATTTAATTCTTTATTTTTTTTTTAATTTTAAAATTTAAAATTATTTAAATTTGACAATATAAAATTTCTTTAGCCCTAGAAATAAGAAACTTGAGAAAGACTTTTGAGTAAAGATTTTTTCATAAAACGTAGGATAAAAGTTAATTTGGGGGAGCTCTAGAACGGAGTCGTTTTTTAACTTTAATTGTTCAGACTTACTTATGATTGAAAACAATTTAAGCGCAATTTAAAAGAGATATAATTGTAGTTATAATGAGACTTACAATCACACAAATTGGACTTTGACTAACTAATGAAGTTATTTTGAGTCTTCAAAGACACCTGCGAATAAGTGATTTCAAACAGGCGCTAATGAACTGACGATTACATTTTACTTATGCGGGATAAAATTGCAACAAAAGTTTCGACGCTGGTTAAAAACAGTTTACTCGTGATAAAGAAACTTTATCATCAAATTTGGAGAGTACATGCTTTCTAATAATAATGTGTAAATTTTAACGAAAATTGGACTTAAAGTTTCTTCAAAATAATAAGCAAAGTGGAATTACCTTTAAAAGAAATTTTGTAATTTATTTGAATATTTTTACATATATCCCAAACAAAAATGATTTATATTTTAAGTTTGATGGCGATTAAAATCTGACTTGACTTTATTCTTTTTTAAATTTGCATTACAATCGGGGTTCTAGTTTCTAAAGATATTTACGAAAATGATCTGCCTTGAACAAAAGATTTGTATTTTTTTCGATTATTTTTGTATTTTCCCCACAAAAAATGAGATAGCATTTTAAACTCAGATGACAGTGAGAGTCAAAGACATCTATCTTTCTATTGATTTAAACTGGTTGATTGATAAAGTAAAAAAATTAAGCCCAAAAGTATTTCGCAGAAATTTTGAATGGATCAAAGTCAATTTGTATCAAAACTTTTCTTAGATCTTATTTAACTGCAATTTTCGGCTAATATATTTAGGTGTGAAAAGGAAAGGTAATTGATTTCATAAAAAAAACATCGAGATATATTGTCCAATAAAGGTATATCTCCTAAACTATTTTAATATGCGGATATAAGGACTGGATGATCTTGGAGAATTGGAAAAATCTATAAGTTTAATAAAACTGTTAAAATTCAAAATTTTCAAATGTTTCTAAATTAAACTCGATTAACAAGTTCAAGCAAGAAGAGTTTCTATTATCTTGTTAATGAAATTTCAAGCCAAATTAGGATACAATAACTAAATAAGAGGTTTGAAAATTTCCAACATTGAGTTTTAAAACTCACTAAAACTTCTCGAAAAGTTTACAAAAGCTACCGAAATTTCGAATATATAAAACTAGCATAACAAGTTATCTTGTGAAGAAATAATATAACAATTTTATTAATTTTGTAAAAATTTTAATTTTGTTGCAATTTTTAAATTTAGAGTTTTTCTTCTCCCGGTCTTTTTCCGTACCCAGGAAATTAGAATTGATTTTTAAATTTCCCACGATCCCAGGAATATACACTAAGAATAAATAATTAACAATTTTAATATATTTGTAAAATAATTCAGTTAAATGAAGGACAAAAAAGTTTAAAATAGACTAGTTAATCTCAAAACGATAAACAAACTCAGTTCTCTTTGAAATATTGACGTTTTGAAAATTAAATGAACGGATTTTGTTATACAACAACTCATCCAAAAGTCGAATCATTACTTTGGTTTTTATATTCACTTAATAATTTTACGAAATTAGTCTTGTTTTTAAGAGAGTCACAAAGAATTTTATAAATTTCTGAAGCCCCATTCTTCACAAGATTATAACCCATTTCTATGAAAAATATAATTAACTTCCTTCTATTTTTATACTCAAAAATTAATTTACATTAAGTTTAGTTCTTAGACAATTGCACCCATTAAATTACATGATCTTATAAGTGAACTTTTTGTAATTAACTTACAAAAAATCTATATACAGTTAATAATTCGAATACTTCTAGGACCACATTTTCAGTGGTGCTTTTAAAACGTATATTGTTATTTGAGTATTTTAGGCATTATAAGAGAAATCTTCTTAAAATGCCTAAAATAAATATACTTTCCAAATGACGAATTTTACTTCTTACTAGTCTTTTTGCAATATATGATATTATGCAGTATAAAAAATTTTCTTTTTCAAATAATCCTAGAATTGCTTTATTTGCCATCTATTATACAGAAACTATCAAATATATGTATTTAGATATCTATTTAAATATATTTAAACTCACAACAAAATTAAATTAAATAAATGAAAGCAAATGTAGAAATACATTGTATACTGAAATACCCATACGTGAGTTAGAAAATTTTTTATTTATTTATTTATTTATAATTACAATGCAATTACAAATTATATTCTAATTCTAACCGAGCGGAGTAACGAAGACCTTAGCTCGTTGTAGTGAAACAGACCAGAGTCTCTGGTGGGAATCGAACCAACAACCCCCAGACTGACAGACTAGCTCACTACCAACTAGGCCATCGGGGCACCCAAGAATTAGAAAATATAACATTTTGCTTACACAAGAAATCCCGGGAATTTCATATGATTTCCCAGGATTATTCGATTGAAAATTTTGCTGCATTCGCTTGAAAAAATCTAGTTAAATTGTAGATTTTAATATATTATAAAAATTTAATTTTAATAAAAAAAACTGTTAACATAAACTTATTACGTTAGCTTAAACTTATCGCTTTCTCTGTAAAACTGAACCTTTATCTTAATAACTTTTTCTTACTAAATCAAAAATTTTATTAATTAACTTTAACTCACCTCTTATTCTCTTGCAAAAAAAATTCCTTAATTTAATTCTTTATTTTCCTTTCCATTCTTTTTAAATAAATATATGTATGACCTTTGACCTTACCATTACTAACTAATATTTTTTTAAACTCTCACACACATCTACATTTAAAAATTTATAATTTGATTTAAACATTTTAATTACCAAAAAATACCTTATACACATTATATTTATGTGTATATAGCTTCGCAAAGAAGATGAAGAAAATGATATAGCCAATGATTGGAAATTTGCCGCTATGGTCGTTGACAGACTGTGCCTTATCATATTCACAATGTTCACAATATTAGCTACAATAGCTGTACTACTATCAGCACCACATATTATTGTCTCGTAGCTATATGAGAGAGGTGGTTATTGTTATTGGTTTTATCACAAAATCAATTTGTTAATTATTAAATTAATAACGAAAATTTTTAAATAAAAAACAACCAAGAAAAAAACCGAAAAAAACTAAACAAACCAAAAAAAAAACCGAAAAAAAATCTTAAAAAAAACACGCTTAAAAACAATAATTAAATAATGAAAAAATTAATTATTAAACAAAAAAATCGTAAAAAAATAAAAGAACAGAAAAAAACTAAATAAAAAAAGTAAACAAAAAAAGAGTAAAATTAAAACAAAAAAATCTAAAAAAAGTAAATAATTTTTTCTTCCTAAACTTAAATTTAAAATAAACATAAATAAAATCATAATTTTAAATAAGCAAAGCAAAAAAACTTTAAATAAACTCCTTTAAGCATTAAACTAAAATCCATTAAATTTAAAGTCTTAAATGAACATAAACCTTATCCTTACTTACTTTTCTCTTTTCCAACCTAAAAAAATATTATTTGAAATCCTTTAAACAAACCCGGCCCATAATTAAAAAATTAATCCACAAGAACATAAAATAAATAAATTGAAAATCACATTCTTCCATTTGTTTTTAATTAAAATGGCACCCTTAGATAAACGAACAAAAGAAATTTAAATGAAATTTTGTAAATATTAGGAAAATTAATTAATTAATTCATAAACATAAATTATTTAATGTTTTTTTAAGAATCATATTTTTTTAATTTTATTTTTTAAAAATAAAAAAAATAAATAAACAAAGTAACTTCAAAATTATATTAAAAAAATTGTCTAGGAATTTACTAAAAAATATTATTATTTTTAATATTATTATTACTATTATTATTATTATTATTATTATTATTATTAATATTTTTATTAATATTATTATTATTTTTATTATGAATATTATTAATATTAACATTAATATTAATATTAATATTAATATTAATATTAATATTAATATTAATATTAATATTAATATTATTATTATTATTATTATTATTATTTTTATTAATATTTTTATTAATATTATTATTATTTTTATTATGAATATTGTTATTGTTATTTTTATTATTATTATTATTATTATTATTATTATTATTATTATTATTATTATTATTAATATTAATATTTTTATTAATATTATTATTATTTTTATTATGAATATTATTATTGTTATTTTTATTATTATTATTATTATTATTATTATTAATATTTTTATTAATATTATTATTATTTTTATTATGAATATTATTATTGTTATTTTTATTATTATTATTATTATTATTATTATTATTATTATTGTTATTATTTTTATTATGAATATTATTATTGTTATTTTTATTATTATTATTATTATTATTATTATTATTATTATTATTGTTATTATTATTATTATTATTATTATTATTATTATTAATATTTTTATTAATATTATGAATATTATTATTGTTATTATTATTATTATTATTATTATTATTATTATTATTATTTAATTTTTATTTTAAGAATCATATTTTTTTAATTTTATTTTTAAAAAATTAAAAAAAATAAATAAACAAAATAATTCCACAATTATGTTATAAAAATTGTCTAGCAATTTATTTAAATATTATTATTATTTTTATTATTTTTAATATTGTTGTTATGATTATTTTATTTAAAAAATTGAAATTATATTAATTTATATTAAAAAAAATAATAATAATTTTTAATAACTTTTTATTAATATTTTTAGTTATTTGAATTTACCTATTTTACTTTCATTCATTTTTTATTCCTAATTTTATTTTTCCACCCCACAATTCACGGTTTCCTTAGAAAGAAAAAACATTAAATAATACAAATAAAATTAAATAAACATTTATTAAATTATGAAAAAATTTTGTAATAAAAAAAATATATTAAAAATAAAAAATTAAATACTGCCATAAAGTATCAATAAATTAAATTAATTTTTATATTTATTATAAGTAAAACTCCATAAATAATTAAAAATGATGGAAATTTCCTTTCAATTCCTTATAAGTTCCTTTTCGTTTCAAATATTCCTTCGACTTTTCAAAGTTGACCTTAATTAAGCCATAAAACTAAATGTGAGGAAAAACAGTAAAACGTGACTTTTTTTAAATGCAAAGTAATTTTTAATTTTATAGAAATTTTAAAAATAAATTTCATTTGCAATTGGCTTATAAAATTGTTACTGAAATCTTTATTCTTTTTTAGAATTTTTCCTTATTAAATAGAATTTTAAATTAGATATCTACAGAATTGGTGAATTATTAAATCATATCAATTATAAACTTTTCAATATTTAACAATTAAAACTTTTCAGCTGCTTTATTTTTTGTGCTTTAAATCAATAACTATTTTTTTGTAAAATAATTAAAAGTTTTACCTTGAGATTGATTTGGAATTATCTTAAATATCTTTAGAAAGTTACTCTGTATAAAAAGTGAAGAAGATCGCTTAATGATCAACGAACCCAAACTAGAATTCATTTAGTAGCATACATATAAGACTCAGAAGAAAATTAATTCGGGTAGTTTGTCATTTAAATTAATTCATCTGTAATTTGACAGCTGAAAACTTTTATAATAAAACAAGTGGGGCCGATCGTAAAAATATTTGTAATAACTAAATTAGTATATATATTATTTTAAGAAAAAAAATTTAAAAAATTAAAAAACCATTATTTAAATTTCTTTAAAACCTGCAATTAAAGCTTGTTTTGAAACTATAAATGAAATACGTATGAAAACTAATATGAGATAAATGAGGGATGAAATCTAATTAGGGACACGAAAAGGACTCCAAGAAAAGATACCCTAACTTCAGGCTCTAAAATATATTAAAATAATATTTGGGGCCCTAAAAAGGTTCGTCATTTACGCTAATGTTTCCTATTTTAGTTATATTTAATACTTTAACAATATCCACAATCAATTGGAATTTGAAGAAAAACAAGCAAAACTATAATCGACATTTATGACGAAAGGCCATGTCGATCATACAAGACAATTGCTGTGTCGGGAAATACAGTTTTTTTAGAGTTGTGGTCTCTGGAAAAAAAACTGGTAACTGAATAAGAAGTGAATTTGTATACAGAATTTTCAGATGAAATAGCAAGAATTTAAGGAGATAATCACTTAATCTCTGGAGGAAGGTTACTCATTCATTAAATTTATTTTGATCATTTATAAGAAAAGTTAAAAGAAGCATTCTCAGAATTGTAGAGAAAAAAGAGAGAACGAAAATTGTTGAAATAAATTTTTTTTAAATTATGAACGCTTTCTAAAGGCCGATAAGTAGTGGTGAATGCCTATGGATAATAGTTCTTCCTATTTTTAGAAAATACAGAGTAGCCTAATTTTTCTGGCCTCATCTCGCTTCTTGATATTGCAGCAGTTTTAAATTGCCTTTAAATCTGCCTTAGTAAAAAAACATTTAAAAAATACTGAAACCTCAACAAAAAATAGAATATTTTTTTTCAGAAAAAGAAACGATAACACAAGAAAAGTTTTTATTATACCTTTTCAAAAAATTTTGAATACTTAACTTTTTTTATGCATTACTTTTTTCTTGTGCAGTCCCATTTCCGTCCTAATTTTTCTAGCCTCATCTCGCTTCTTGCCATTGCAGCGATAAAAATTGTTAATATGTTTTAAATTGCCCAGAAATTTGTTTATTTAATAGGTATTAGGCCTTAGTAAAAAAAAAAACATTTAAAGAATACTGAAACCTCAGCAAACCATTAAATAGTTTTTTTTTTTTCAAAAGAGGAAACGATAACACAATAAAAGCTTTTACAATAGCTATTCCAAAAAATTTTAAATAGTTTCTTATATGCTATTGTTATAATTTAAAATATCAAAGAGAATTAGCCATTGGTTTTAGATTTTTATGCATTAATTTTTTCGTGTGCAGTTCTCATTTGCGGTTGCATTATAATTTTATTTGAGACTTTCAAAGCACCCCAAATTCAGTTTACTTTGAACTTAAACTCAAAGTAATTTCAAATTTATTTAAGATTTTAGAAAAATCTGCAACCAAAACTATTTTGAAAAATGATAGAATTTATACTAGGACTTGGAAAAAATCGCAATTGAAACTGATTTAAATTTAACATCTAAAAAAGAGAAACATGGTTACAGACAAGGCAGATTTAAAAGGTATAATTGTACATAGCTCATTTTTTATTTTGGGATTATCAGATGTCAAGTCAGTTTATATTAAAAAAAATTTCAAATGTGGGCGTGTCAAACACAAAAAAAAACAAATAAATAAAAAATAACATTTATAAAAAAATTATTTAAAATAATAATTTTTGTGTTATTATTGTGTTTGTATGATAAAATCCCTCATTAAAAGATTGTAAGCGCTTATGTATTTAAAAAAGTAGTAAAATGTAAGAAAAATTTGGTTATGCAACGAAAGCGAAAAAAAATTTAAAATTTTCATAAATTTTATTTTCTTTACGACATTTGCTTTTGACAGCCAGAAATACTCCTATTTGGGTTGTTATGTTTGCTGCTCTAATGACTTAGTCTTCTATATCAGCCTTCTTCACAGTTAAATTGAGGTTATATGTATACTAATTTGAGATTGTATGCGATTGTAGTCAATTTCAGGCTAATACCCGTATGCCAAACTTAGTGACAATGACAAAATTATTATTTATTTATTATTATTATTCTTTTGACGTTTATTCATGAAAATTTGTTAATTTTATTTTGTTATAGTTTTGTCACTAGTTATAAAGTTCAGAATGCGGGAGTAACATTTACATTAATCTGCGATTTCGAAGAGATATAAAATTAAAGCAAAAACCCTTCAAATTCAGTTTCAATTAATAGTAAAATTAAATGAAAAAATATTTCTCACATTCACATTTATTTTAAACTATTGATAACCTAATTTAACAATTATTATTCGCATTTTGTGTACTAAAGAAAAATAAAAAAATAAGTAAATATAAATGTGCGAGAGTATGAAATATATTAAGTAAAACATGAAAAGTTGAAAAAGCTGAAGAAGAATCGAAGAATTTAGACATTTATTAAGCCCACTACACGTGTTCAAATCTATCAGTTATATAGAACATATGTACTCTCCTAAACTTACATATGGTACTTTTATAAAACTTAACCTCCCCCCAAAACTGCATCATATTCATATTGATCATATTGACCTTTTGTGATCAATTTTGTCAAGTCTTTAATTTGAACGTTAGAATTTACACTATTCTCTTTGGGTGAAATTTCGATTATGTAACCATTTTAAGAAATAATAGATTTTAAATAAAATTCATTGTGAGAGAGAGTTTAATTATTAATATATGTATATGTGAGATCTTTATCGAGATTCGTCCTATTTTTACTAGTGCGTTTGCAACATAATTTTCTTTTATGCTCCCATATCTCTCACAGAGTTGAAAGTATTTTCTGTTTGAGATTCATAAATAAATATTGAGATCGAAAACTTAACAACTAGGGTCTTAGTGGGACTATGAAGAATATTTGCATCGAAAATTTTGTAATATCTACTTCAATTCGCCACACAAACATCACAGCTAATATTTCAGCTTTTTTCAAGGAACTTAAAGCACTTCAATACACATGAATGTTAGTTATTCCATATTTCCCTGCCCCTAATGTACTTAAGGAATTAAAAACTTTAAAATTAATATATGTTAAAGTGAGCTAAAATAAAGAAATATTTATAAATGATCATGAATTAAAACCAATTAAAATTTTTAAATAATCCTGTTGAAATTTGGGTGAAGTCTTTAAAATGAATTGTTCCATGATCTAGGAAAATAATGCTACTAGAAAATAGTGGTAATCATCATATGAAAAGAGGATAAATTACTGATTAACAGTCAAAATATGACATTAGATAACCATGTAAATTTTGATTCTAATGAATACGAGTAATAATGCATTCTCTTATTAATGTATTTATTCAAAATAAATCTCTGGGACAACAATATAAAAATTATTTTTTCTGAACAAAAAAAATCATAAAAGAAGTACCATTTAAATAATATACTAAATAATATATAAGTTAAATGTACCGATATTTTTGTTTAAGTTTAATTATTGTGATTTGTGACTAATACCCTTGCAAATTATCTTGAAAATGAAGTGACCAGTTTTAGAGTACTTATTGATTTTCTTTTATTTTACTGATAACGCCATCAAACTTTGACAGTTTGCAATTTCCATATGATCTGAAGCAAACGTGATTTTTTCTGTGATGATTAGAAATAAAATAGTCATTGTTATAATTGATTCTCCCTGGAGATCACTCTTAAGACTCCTGATGGGTCGACTCCACCTTTATTCCAAAATATCTCAATCAGTATCAAAGCAGAGTTTGTGGAATGTAATTAGACACCAGCAGAATGCAATACGTATTTTCTGTGCCGCTACACACTTCGTCAGAATTCGTGATGTCTTATCATTTAGGTTTCGTTGAAACCTAAACAGGAATAAAAATCCAAAGCTTAGTAAAATGCGTTTAGAAAAATAAATGCAGTTGGAAATAAATATAAGCTAACATTTGTGAGTTTTCAAAATAGTAGAAATTTAAGTTCATAGAGGCAAAATTTAAATGTCCCAAATTCTTGACACTTTTGTACAAATTTTAGTTTAAAAATAATGCCATTGATTTAAAGGCAATAAATCTTAAAGATCGTTTATAATGCAAAACTATAAGCCAGAAATTTAATAAAAAATTAAATAGAAAAATATACAATTTTCAAAATAAAAACTGCGAAAATATTTTTTAGTGATTTCTTTTTTTTTTAATTTATTTTAACAATGTTTTACTGTTTTCCCCCTAAACCTTTAAATTTTCCCTCTAAACAGAAACTAACCAGCGAAACAAAACCAATAGAATAACCCATTAAAAACAATAGAAAAGATTAAAGGCTAATTTAGAAAGTCTTTACAAACAATTGGTTTTAATAATTCAAAAATAAGGGAAACCGCCCAAACCAAAAATGAAACTAATTCGGCAATAGAAAAAATATAAACCATAAAACGCCATAAAACAAACCAATCATCAAAACCAACTAAAACCAAACAAATAAAATCAAATCATTTTAAAACACACACCTCAAGCTCATACCAAAACCAAATTGTTTATAAACATTTGAGGAAACATTTTTCAAAACAATTTATGTTTTATTTTACAGGTTTTTTTTTTCATATATATGAAAAAAAACCACAAATAAACATATAGTTTTGGAAAATACTAAATGTTTATAAAATAATTTTTTTAAGGTGTTCTTTTTTTCAAATGGTCAAAAATAAAAGGCCACAAAAAAACACCACAAACTAATTGTTGAACCACATAAAATTTAAAACAACAAAATCTAACAAATAAACCTAACAAAATACGAAACAGAAAAACAGAAGAAAATATGGTTTAAAACTAAATTAATAAATTAACAAAATAGAATTCAAATGAATGAATGAATAAATATTTCATAAATAAAAGTGGCTGCGAGCAATAATATCTGAGTGTTGATGAAAATGCATAATTTTTGGTGTTATGCGCAACTATTTAATAAATAACAAAAACAATCGAACAATTTATTGTTGGGAAAATTTTTGTTTTTTCTATAAAACAAAAATTTTTGAACAAAAAATTGTTGATTTTGTTTTTATTTTAGTACAAAATAATAGAAATATGTTTAAGAAAAACACTACAAAAATAAAAATAAATTCCAAATACTTCAGGCTACACATCAACCAATAAAACACCACCACAACTCTTCATTTGATAGAGAAAAAAACTCAAAAAAGTTTAAATAGGAACAAATTTTAAATTTAGCTCAAAATTAAAAAAAAAAAAACAAAAAATTAAATAAAAATAAATACAATTGATTTTAAAAGAAATTTAAAATTTCCTACTTTTTTGCTAGTTTTTTCTAAGCACAAGCTTTGAAATTTAAAATTTATTTCTTCTTAATTTAAATATTTACAAAACATCAGCCACTTAACAAATCCATGAAAACATCTACAGCAAAAAAAAAATTCAGTTAAGAAATGATAGAAAATTTTTCAATAAATTTTAATTTTAAAGTTACAGTTATTCAGCTTCTTCATTGTAAATATTGTGTAATATAAAACCCCCTGCTCATCACAAAACACTCAGAATTTTTTTTAAATCCTTTTTAAATACTTCAAAAACAAAAAAATTACTAAAATCTCAAACCAAACAAGAAAAACTTCTTTGAATATAAAACTTTTATAAAAAAAAAATATATAAAATACTTAAGATTAAAAATAATAATTAAAATTATTATTAAAAAGACGCTCATATTATTAAGAAAATTATATAATAAAAAAAATCAAACCAAAATTCAAAATTTTGGTTTAACAATAGTAAATTTTCAATTCGAATTCAAATTCTTCAAATTAATAAAAAAAAAGAAAATAAAATTATTATTATTTTTTTTTTAATATCAAGGCACTTTAGGTTGTTATAAATAATATAATTAATAATAAAATTTGTAAATATATTTATAATAATATGGAAATAAACTAAATAATTTAAGTATAAATGTAATATATAATATAAGTGGAAAGAGTAATATAGTGAGGGAAATTTATATAACAGCACTTTTAATTTTAGTTAAGTATTAAACAAAGTAAATTTCAATATACGTTTTAAGCTTTTTTTAAGACTTTTAAAATATACACTCTATCTAGAGATGAAGTTTTGGTTATAAGGATTTTCTGCCCATAACAGTATTGAATCTTTAAGGAATCAAGCAGTAATCTATGTCAGGACCCCTCTCGTCTCTTAATAAGCAAAGAGTGTAATCAGTCTCTTTTACAAATGAGTATATATTTCGACTTGAGCGAGTAAGAATAATAAACTTTTATGACAGTAAAACTGATTATGTGACATTTCCAAAAAAGTGTCATCTAATAGAATTTTAGTTTAAAATGGCATTTTAAAGATTTTGACAGTTCAAGAAAACCAGAAAATATTTTTAAGCCATTTGTTTATCAATTAGGATTTCTAATTTCACCCACAAATTTTGTTATATAATATAAGTGGAAATAGTAATATAGTGAGGGAAGTTTATAGAAGAGCACTTTTAATTTTCGTTAAGTATTAAACAAAGTAAATTTCAATATACTGTTTAAGCTTTTTTTAAGACTTTTCAAATATACACTCTATCTAGAGATGAAGTTTTGGTTATAAGAATTTTCTGCCATTAATCGTATTGAATCTTTAAGGAATCAAGCAGTACTCTATGTCAGGACTCCTCTTGTCTCTTAATAAGCAAATATACAAATCTGACATAGGATCATTAGAGTGTAATTAGTCTCTTTTACAAATGAGTATATATTTCGACTTGAGCGAGTAAGAATAATAACAAACTTTTATGACAGTAAAACTGATTATATGACGTTTGCAAAAAAAAGTGTCATCTAATAGACTTTTAGTTTAAAATGGCAGTTTAAAAATTCTGACAGTTCAAGAAAACAGAAAATATTTTTAAGCCACTTGTTTATCAATTAGGATTTCTAATTTTCCCCACAAGTTTTGTTCCCGGGAAAGTAGTTAAAACTAAATAATACATATTAATTGTTATAAAGCTATAAACAATTGTTTTGCTCTTTTAAGTTATTGGCTAAAAAGCTTATAGGCACTTATAGCAACTTTCAATGACAAATAATGACCTTTAATCGGAATTTGACAGAAAATTTAATTTATGAAAATATTTTAAAATCATTCAATCTAAAAAGTTAAAAAATTAAATACTATTTCACCTATGCCATAGCATTTTTTTTTCCACAGCTAATCAGTACACAGAAAAAAGTCACCAATCACCAAAATAATTCATTCAATTAAAAATTGTTTAAACTATAACATCTCATCAAAATTACTATATCAATTACTAAAAATTGTAGAAAATTAAAAATGGAAAATTTTTTCCAATTAAAAATTTATTAAATCAATCAATCAATGATTAAATTAATTAAAAATTTAAATAAGAAAAAAAAACTTGCTTGAATTTTATTTCTACTAAATCTTTTATTTTATTTTTTCTTGTATATATTAAAAAAAAATTATGGAAAATGAGATCAATTCCTTAATTGCAAAATATAAGGTAATAATTTTTTCTGTATATCCATGGAGATTATCATATTTTAAAAATTATTTATGCCTAATAAAAACAAATGAAAAATCGCGCAAAATTATTTTTCTATTATTGAGATTAGTTTAGGTAATTATTGATCCTTATAAATATGTAAGGATAATTCCTTTAACAATAAACTAAAACTAAACATTTTAATTTACTAATACGAGAGAAAAACACCTACAATTTAAATCTTATTTAGATGCCCTGAAATAAAAAGTTTAATTTTCCATACCTGGTTGAAACATTAGAAAGATCATAAGATACTCTCTTCTCGAAAATACATACACAGAGAAAAAACATGATTATAGCAAAATCGCTACAACAATATTATGTTCTCATTGTTAATTTTCTTGAATTTGAATAAATCATGAGAACAATGCTTTTGTTTAAATTTTAACATTTAATGTTTACACGCACTAAAAAATGTTAATAATGTTTGAGTGCGAAAACTATATGTTTTTAAATATTTTTACCAGTAACAAAATTTTATTTTTACAACTGTTAAATATTTACAGTCTTTTTTTTCTTGTTCTTAAAATATATTCTGTTTTTATACCATGTTAATATTATTATTTCCATGACAATAAAATATTTCAAATAAATATAATACTTATCCTTTACACAAACTTATTGGAAAAATTCTTAACTTGATTGTTTTTAAATAAATTTTGTTTTTAACAATTGTTCAACTTCATTGTAATTCTCATTTGGTTGATATATGAATAAATATAAATAGACAAGATTTGGTAATACCATTAAAGGGTTTAGTTAAAAAACATATCTTGCATACATATATATATATATATATATATATATATATATATATATATATATATATATATATATATATATATACATATACATATATATATATACATATACATATAGACATAGAAAGTTTAAATATGGTCATTTAATTATTTTTCCTACAAATCCTAACAGAGCCATATTTCCATCAGGAAACGGAGATAGTCGTATTTATATAATTTCCTAGGCATGTTTTCAAAATCTTCCAGACGACGTAGAAAATTCTTCTTACTTATGTAACTATTCGTTCTCTAAATCCTTTCAGAGCCAGATTTTGAAATTGATATAATTTCCAAAGCTTGTTTTCTGCTTCCAGATCTCTCTGGAGCTCCCAGATTCGGCTTATTTATAAAACTATTCGTTGTATAAATAGTAATTTAGCCAGATTTTAAAATGTCTATTAGATAGCGGATATACGTAAATTTATTTCTTATTTTCTTTAATATTTGAAGAAGTTTAAATTTGCTATGCCCATTGTTTGCTCTCCAAATCTTATTGCTAACTGAGTTTGTATTTGTATTATATTATTCACCACCAAATTCTAACACATTCAAATCTCACGGTTCCCAGATTTCATTAGGGTCATATCCCCAAATGAAAAATTTTCATTCCCAAAATTTTCCAAATAACTACTTATATTATCTCCAAAATCGCCGCTAAAATAATAACTTAATTTTCGATGTAATATAAACTATATTTCTTTTCATTTGTACTTCAATCAATTTCCTTTGCAGATATGCAGATTTGAGCAGATAAATTTACCAAAATAGTCAGTGGTGAAAAAAAAAATTCTTTAGTTTTCAAAAAAAAAAAAAAAATATAGATTTTATGGAAATCCCAACATTTGTAGCAATAAATAATTTTTGTAATTTTTATAGTTATTGCATAGACCGAAGATTACGTTTTTATTTCTTCTTCAAAGTTGTGAAAGTATGATTAATTAAGTTCCATTGCATTAATTATTTTTGATACAATTTCTTGAACTTTTAAATAACTATTTATTGAAAGCTTTTAAATTTTTTTTTACTATTGCAGTAGCAATAATGAAGCAATAATTGCTAAAACATTACTCTCACAGCCAACCCGTACAGTAATCATTTTTTGTGGAGGTTTTAATTATTCTTCACTTTACTATTATTGAAACTTCATAGCCGGCGGAAAATTATTACTGTTATTTTTTTTCAATATTTCTTAAGCTTAAAAGAAAAACTATAAAAATGAAAATCCCCAAAAAAAATTCTAAAGCATCCCTAAAAATTAAAAGACATTCCCAATAAATCCCCTAATCACCAATCCAAATTTTTCATTTCCATTTACAAAAAAAAAATCCCCAATTTGGGGATAAATCCCATAATCTTCCCTATTCTCATTTCCAAAGAGAAATCCCCAATTTAGGGATAAATCCCCTAATCTGACAACGCTGTCAAATCTTTGAATTTCAATTAGGGAGAAGAAAAGCGTCAAAAAGTTTTCCATAAATTTTTTAAAAGATTTTTGAAATTTATGTCCTTTTTTATATTGCAATTTTTTTGGCATTGGTAGGCTTATACCACAGTATTATTATAATCTCTTTAAATAGTATTTTATATAATAGTGTCGATTTATTCAAGAGGGGTTGCTTTCCTACTCTTTTCTTTTGGCAGGAAGTAGGCAAGTCCTTGCCTCCAATGACACGCTATTTAAAATAGAAACAAGTATGGAATACAATGAGAAGGTTGTGAGAATACAAAGAGCCTTATTGCAAAAAAAGTATAAATTTTCGTCGAAAATTGGTTTTCTTGTTGTCAAAAAAATGTCCCATAAATTATTTACTGTGCAACGGATTTCCTTCAAAGTTGAAACTTACCTACAAATGTAAGCAAATTTTTCTTCGATAATTAGTTAATATATTTTGAAAAAGGAACATATGCCAGGGGAAACTTTATTCGCGATAAAGGTGAAAATAAAGAGCTTTAGAAGGACGCTTTCCTGCTAGTAAATAGCGAATGCAAAGAAATCGGCGGCATCTTTTTTTACAACCTTTTTAATTTTTTTATATTATATACAAAAAATAGTTTCTTCATCACTTACCGCTCCAGTTTTTATAATTTAATTGAAAGAAATTTATCTATTTCATTGTTTTCTAAATTAAGACAAAAGCTGAGAATTGAAATGCACTTGCATAAATCATTTTCTCCCACTGTATTGCAAATGTGTTTCAGACTTTTGAGAACTGTTTTTTTTTAAATTTTCTCATTCCATTTTGAATACGAAAAGATCATTAAATATAAGTTTAATTAGTATTTAAGTATTCATTTAAGCAATAAGGGGTATTATAAAGTTTGCAAAAGAAATTGAAATAAGAAATAATTCTTTCAAGATTCTTAAGATTTTTTCGCTAAAACAATGACCAATGAAATTTCTAAAATAAAGATTTGAAGTTTATTTTCTTATTTGTTTCCAGGAAACTGGAAAGTTTAAAAAGTAAATTATTCAAATGTAGGCTAATTTTGAATCAATTTCAATATTATTATTTTAAAATGTATTCATAATTTTCGTAAAAAATATTACAATAATTACAATAATGTTTTTTTTTAATTATTGTAAAATATACAAAATATTCGATATTTAGTCTTGATGGTGGAAAGATTAAATTTGAAGAGACAATGTTTAATTAAATGTGATCCCATGAAAAACTTATTATTGGTAGATGCTGCGAAATGCCAATACTTCTAATGCACTGTTAAATGCTTCCAAATCATTAATGATCTCAGAAGCCGAGTGCTCTTCGTTATTTACATATGCACAACACGAACTTCAATAAACTAATAACGAGAAGTATAAGAAAATAGAAATTATTTTGTACGATTTCAGATTAAAATTTTAATATTCTCCCTTTGTGCCGTTCACTGTTTTAGAATATTCCAAGTAATTATCTTTATTTTTCAATCTAAAATCTTTTGCAAATTTTAAATTATAAAAATAGAATATTTAAAAAAAAATTAAGTTCCAAAACAAATATTTTTCTCTCATCTAAATACATCGCACAAAAAACGCACAAATTGTAAATATTCAACTAACAAGAAAAAAAACAAAAACAAATAAAATTCATTACAACTCATTTCAATATAAAAAAATATTATTTTAAAAAATACACACAAATTTTTGGTTGGCATTTTCAAAAAAGCAATTGTTGTAAAAAAAATTCATATTTTTTCTGAATCCTAATATTCAAATAAATATGAATTTTTTTCTAATATTTCGTAAGAAAAAATAAAACAACAATGCTAAATAAACGTAAATAATATTCTAAATTATAAAATAAGTGACCAAAAGAAGAATAATTAAAAGAAAAAAAATTAACAAGACCAAATTACAGAATTGAAACAAAAAATGGCATTCAAGGTAAAGGAAAGACATAAATTATTTAAATTGTGTAAATATTTATAAAATAAAAAGAAAAATAAATAAATAAAATATAAATATAAATATAAATATAAATATAAGCTAGTAAACTAAATGTAATTATGATGAAAAATATTAAAGAAAAAACTTAGAAAATTGAAAATTTAAAAAAAAAAATGAATTCAAGCAATTTTAATTGTAAATTAATGGAAGAATTGACTTAAAGCAAGCAACAAGAGTATGAAAAATAATAGTAAAGTTTAAACTTAATTGGTAGAAGCTAAATAGGCAGAGAAAATACACATTTTTTATTGTAAAATTGAAGCAATAATAAATAAATTTTTTTAACTCTATTCAAATTCTCTGCTATTGCTAACAATTGTCTTACACAAAAATGAAACCAGATGAAATATAGCAGTATTCTGAAAATCATAAACCAATTATGAAGGAAATGAAAATCATTATAAAGTAAATTAAATTTAAATATTACCCAGATACAAAAAATAAAAAAAAACATTGACACAAAATTTCTCTTTATAAATTAAACTTTTTTTCTTCATTATATTTAAAACAAAAATCATTAAAAAGCAAAATCTAAAGACATTTATAAATAGTATTTTTTAATTAAAAAAAATATATATATAAAAGTTTGTATAGGAATAAACAAAAATTTATTAATAATTTTTAATATTATTTTTCTTTTTTTAGTCATAAATAAGAAAAATTTGTTATACAAATTTTATAAGATTGAATTCATATTTTGTTTCAATTGTATTTTTATTAAAAATTTATTTAAATTAATTTTAGTATATTATAAACTTTTAGTTCATTAGGCGAGTTTATTTATGTTTCAAATTCGTAAATTTTTTATAAATTTTTACAACTTTCTATATCGAAAAAAAAATAATTTCAAAATAGGTACAAATAAAAGCGGAAAATTATAAAACAAAAAAAAAATAAAAAATAATATTAAAAAAATGTGTCAAAATCTACAAGAGTTATGGTCACCTTGACAACTTGTCTAACACCACTCGTTTACAACTTTTAAACTCACAGAATCGAATACATAATGATATTTAATAATTTGGCACTGTGGTGATGCCAAGTTAATAGCAAAGAGCAGTGTTGTCAGGAGGTGAAAAAAAGAGGCTAAATTAAATTATAAAAAGGGTTAAAAAAAGGCTAAAAGCTCCAAAAAATTATTCCAAAAAAAAAGGTTAAATTTTTTAAAATACTTTTGGAACTTTTGTTCATTTTTTTATTATATTGCAATTTTTTCTGGAATTGACAGGCTTATACCTTAATATAATTATATATATAATAATAATCTCTATAAATAGTATTGTGCATAAGAGTGCCGATTTATTCAAGAGGGATTGCTTTCCTACTCTTTTCTTTTGGCAGGAAGTAGGCAAATCCTTGCCTCGAATTACATTCTATTTAAAATAAAAAAGTGAGGAATGCGGAAAGGTTTTGTGAATTCAAATAGCCTTATTGCTAAAAAGTAAAAAAGTAAAGAAGAAAATATATGTTGCAAAATCGACAAGAGTTATGATCATATGGACAACTTGTGTGATACCATTCTTGGACTAATTTGACGTCCTGAGCAGTGTTGCTAGTTTAACCGTTTTAAGGCTAAAACTGACCTTTTTTATTACGCTTTTAGCCTCTAAATTTTCGATTTAGTTTCTAGCTTTTTGAGATATCTCTTATTTTTAAACTTGCTTTAAAAAATCTAAAAATTTATTATTTCAACAATGAAGAAAATAGTTTTTTATTTGCTGCTACTAATTTTATTTTTACAGAATCATTCATTTAAACATTTCTTTTTAATATAATTCTCTAACCATGGAAACTATTTATGATTATAATTAAAAAAATATTAAAGCAAGAAATCACCCAAAAACTTGGAAATCAAAAAGAGTTCGAACCGAAAAATTACGAAAAAATCATTTCAAAAATCATTCATAACATTATATGAAATACGATTTAAATTTGTATGGGAATAAGGAGAAAAATAAACTTTTAAATTAAAAATAATATTAGCTTTTTCCTATCTCCAAAAAAGCCTAGACTTTTTTAACAACCAATTTAGCCTTTTTTCTTTCTTTTTTATATGACGCTTTCAACACTGGTCCTAAAAAACGTACCATCATTATAATTGTTTTACTTTCGAATAAAATTTTTATTTAAAGGAAAACTGACACAGTCTCTTCGCTCAGATACTCGAAAGTTGAATTTAAACCCATTAGACCATGACATCATTTGTAATTGTTGAGTTTAATTAATGCGTACCTTTCAATTTTTTTTTTTTTTTTTTTTTTTTCTTACAAGGTTTTTTTCTACACCCATAATTTTTGAGTACATATGCTCTTCTCTTAATATTTGAAAGACTTACACCTAACGAGATGCTATTCTTCCTTCTCTGGTAGCAGCTATTAAATTTTTTTAAGAAGATGGTCACTAAATACAGTTTTTCTAGTCATTCAAATAGCTTTAATTAAAAAAAGAGAAAAAAGTTGCAAATGTTTTTAGCACTTAAGTTAAAAACATTTGTTCATCAGTTCCAAATGTTTTAATCACTAATGTATTTGTAGTACAATGGCATATGCACAAAATGTGATTACCTCTGCACAGTGTCACATTTATTCAAATTAGAACGACAAAAAATACGAAAATAAAAGCTTATTAATTGAAGGAAATTTTTTCGCATTTTCTAGTAAACACATCATATATTATGGAAAAAATACTTAGTATATTGAAAAATGTCTATAGCGTAAACTATGGATTTTCAAATTTGCTAATTTTAAAAATATTTTAATATTATTTAAAATTTTTGCGAAAAAGTATGTTAACTTTAACTGCATATATCTCAGTAAATACTGCAGATATTTATATGATGTATCTAAATTAATTTATTATCATTTTTAAGGTTAAAAAATCATTATTAAAACTATTATTATTATTTTATTATTTAAAATAAATCCCATTACTAAACAAAATTTATTTTTGGAAATTCTATAGTGGAGTAGAACTAAAAAGTTCCAACGATTTCCAATTTAGAAATACTATTGGTATATAAAAGAATATATCATATTTGAGAATATTGACTGCAACCTTTTGTGATCTTTTAAAGTATTAGAAAAAATATGCGATACCTCATATTAGCAATTTTTTAAGAATTATTTAAAAATTTTAAAATACTGACTAAAAATTTTTTATGCAAATATTACACTAAGATTAGTGTGATTAGATCTTGCCACGCCTATCTTTAAAGTAATTTTTAATTTATTAAAATTTATAAAAATATGTCCCAAATTCATAAAAAAAATATTTTTTTTTTTTTTCAGTATGGGAGTGGTAACGATACCACCCACCCATTTTTGACAGAAATGTTAACGGCCGTGTCTACTAACAGAATATAAAATTTTAGCTCAATATCTTCAAAACTTGATTTTTATCCTTCTAGAACTGTCAAACCAGACACTGTGCACTGTTTCTAATTACTTGTTAATGTAAAGAGTTACGAACACTTTAATTTCGACTTCCTGTTAAATAAATATTTTTATTGCTGTAAGTAAAGGCAATAGTTTGTTTTTAGGAATTGATTAACAAATTTTAGGAAATAGCTTTAAAAAACCTTAACAAAATATATTGGGTGATTAAAGTAAATGCATACCTGAAATATCATTTCAGTTCCAAATGTTCTTATCATTAGTGTATTCATAGTATAATGTAAAATTAAGTACAGAATGTGATTACCTCTAATTCTTGATCATTTATTAATGTCAACAGCTTTAATTATAAGCTGTTGACATTAATTATTACCATAAGTTTCATTTTAGAAACTAATGAACAAAATTTTGAATACTCAACAATTTCGACTATCCCACTATATAATTATTTTCTTTGCTACATATAAGTTAAAAGAATAGCTTCCTTTTAGTTTTTCAACAAAAGACAATTAATAGAATTTATTAAAAATCAAAAACTTAGCTTTAAAAGGTATTTGGGCTGATTAACATAATTGCAAACCTGAAATATTTTCTCAGTTCCAAATGTTTTTATCATTACTGTCCTTATCGCATAATGTATTTCTAATCAGTTATTAATACAAATAGATACATATAGAACGTAAGAAAAAAATATGAGTTTCAAATATTATGAACTCTTCAATTTTTACGATTCTATTACATAATTATTTTATTGCTATAAATTAAAGGAAGGTTTCATTTTAGTTGTTTGGAAAATAGTAAAAAATAGCTATTAAAAATTTATGCGTGAAATATCTCAGTTCCAAATGTTTTCATCACTACTGTACTCATATTATACTCTACAAACAAAATAATACGGAAGTGATTCGCATTTGTATTGCTTAGAAAAAAAATTTTATTGCAGCAATAATCATATTCGTATTGCGGAAGTTTCCCCCATCGAGAGAGATTGTGCGTCACAGGCGATACGTCTAAGCAATAAGAAATCAATACGCCTGTAAGAAAAATAGGCAATATTGCTAGATAATCATCTAGGTAAAAAAAAGAAGATACCGCCAGAAAATCTTCTGGAAGATGTAATAAATATATAGAAAAATTATCACCAAATAAATCCTGAAATAATATAATAAAGAAATATTTTATATCTTGTAAAGCATGCCTGCACATAAATATTAACAGCATAAAGCACAAAAACTTAAACGCTCACATAAAATATTAATTTTTTGCTAAAAGACAAACAAATTGCTTTGATGACTTTCGTCCAAATAATAAAACAATATATTGGGTAAATTTCTTTCATGAAGATATCTTCCAAATGTTTATAGGGTATTTTTAAGTCACGCAATAACTACTGTAATAGTTGCATCTTATTCTATGTCTTTGGCCCAGTTTCTAACTTCTTTGTAATCCGTTTTAAAAATATTTAGATAATAAAAATGTTTAAGTTTGTCACAGATAGAAATTTGTTACTTTATTAACTAAAATTCGTATAGATCAAAATGTATATCAATTTTCAAAAAGATCGATTTCTCGTATTATAAATTTTTTATTATCTCTAAGTTTTTATTTTTTAATTACAGTTTCAGAGAATAAATCTAGGTATATAAAATTGTATAGAAACTTTTGTTTTTATTAATAAATTTTTGTTTATTTTCAAAATCAAACGCAAACCTATAAATTTCACTCTAATTACTTTGGACTTTTTTCATATATAAATAAAAAAAAATCATTTAGACTATAGAAAAAAAAACGATAAAAAGCATAAAATATAAATTTTAAATTATTATTAAATAAATTTAAATTTAATTTTAAATTTTAGTTATAAGTAAAATTAAAAGAAAAATAATAAATAAGAAACCAAATATTAGCATTTAAAAAAATATTAATTAAAAATTAAAATAATGCTGATTTTTTTATTGTCGTTATAGTTTTAATTAATAATAATAAATAAAAGTTAAATTAAAAATAAATAGAAAAAAATTATATAAAAATAATATAAAAGAAAATCTGATATATAAATATAATTATATATAATAATATAAAACCATATAGAAATTTAAATTTAAGCAAATGAATTAAAGACTAAAGAAATGAAGTCTTAAAAACTTATTAAATAAATTTTAATTATTTAATAAATTTATAATTTTGGATTTTTTTATTATTTAAAAAAATTACCAAAAAAATAGCTTTTTTTTAAAAGAAATTTTTTTCTTCTTAAAATAAAATAAATTTAGAAAAAAATAATTATTTAACTAAATAAATATTAAAAAATAATTATTTAATTAAGTAAAAGAAACAAAAACACTTTTAACTATAAAATTAAATATTAAAGTAAATAAAAAAAAAGACTTTAACTTATAAAATAATTACACAAACACTCACAAGAAATAAATAAAATATATTAATAAAACAAAAATTAAAAAGAAACCAAAAAAAGTCTTAAATCACATAGAAAAAAAATATCAGCAAAAACCGTAAGAAATTTATAAAAGAAAATCACATTTAAATCATTAAATTACATTAAAAAGAAATAAAAAATAATTATTAAAATAAGACAACAACAACAAGAAAAAAAATAAAATAAATTGCAATAACACAAATTTTCGAAATATTTTTAACGTAAAATCGTAAAAAAACAAAACCAAAAAAAAAAATAAAATAATGTAATAATGACAAAAAGAAAATAAGAATGAAAAATATGAAAATCCTAAAGGTGTTTTACTGTAGTTTAAAAAAAATAATAAACAAATTTTTGTTAAAAAATCAATTTTTTTATATATTATGTTTATATTATTAGTTTTAAAGAAATAAATACAAAAAAATAAGAGAAAGAAGAAAAAAAATACAATGAGCGAAAAGAAAATAAAAAACTCAAAAATAAAAATGATTTAAAAAAAATTTCAAAAAAAAAAATAAATATATTTTTAATTTATGAGAAGATTAAAAATTTTTCAGAAAACTTTTGGTCCTCCGAACCATAAACAAAGTCAAAAGAACAAAGATATACATGCTTGAAAAGCACGCACTCTGAGGAAATAGATACAAAGAGTTTTTCTTTTCATCAGCCTGCTTATGAAAGCTTAAATTTTTGGAGCTAGAAGACTGGATGGATGGATTTCGTTGGAACTGAGTAATATAGTAAAATCTGAGAGAAACAAACTTTTAAAATTATTAAAACAATTTAAATTTGAATTTTAATAGCTCAAAACTTATATCAAAAGGTGTCAAAATTTTTTTACAAAAACTGATTAAAAAAAATTAAAAAAATAAATGTATTTTTAATTTATGAGAAGATTAAAAAATGTTCAGATAAATTTTGGTCCTGCGAACCATAAACAAAGTCAAAAGAACAAAGATGTACATGCTTGAAAAGCCCGCACTCTGAGGAAATAAGGACAAAGAGCTTTTTAATGCATCAACCTGCTAATGAAAGCTTAAGTTTTCGTAGCTGGAAGACTGGATAGATGGATTTAATTGAAACTGAGTAATTAGTCAAATCTGAGAGAAAAAACTTTTAAAATTATTAAAACAATTTCAATTTTGATTTAATGCTTCAAAATTTGAAAAAAAAATATCAGTATTTTTTGTAAAAACTGATTAAAAAATTAAAAAAAATAAATATATTTTTAATTTATGAGAAGATTAAAAATTCTTCAGAAAATTTTTGGTCCTGCGAATAATCGTGCTACGAAAATCACAAAGTGATAAATGCTTGAAAAAGCCCATACTCTGAGAATATAAGTACAAAGAGCTTTTTTTTACATCAATCTGCTTATGAAAGCTTGAGTTTTCGGAGCTACAAAACTGGATGGATTTAGTTGCATCTGAGTAACATTATCAAATCGTGGAGAAGCAAACTTTTCAAATTAATAAAACACTTACAATTTCTATTTTAATAGCTCCAAACTTCAATAAAAAAAAAATAAATTGTTGTAATAAAAAATTAATTTTAATTATATTTTTTAATTTAACAACATATTCAAAGAAATCGTTAAAAAAAATTCTCAAAACTTTCTTCCCTCATCCCAAGTCTCTTAAAAAGAATTTTCTTCTGGTTGCAAAGATTACCCTAACAAAAGTTGGTAAATATCATTTCATAATATCAGTCCTTTAACAACTTTTTGTCATTATGGTTAATTCTTGTTTAGGAGATTTTAAGAAAAAAAATTCTGTTTTAATTTAAAGTGCACGGCCTTGTCATCGATGTTTTAAAATTAAAACAAATAAATTAATGCAACACCGAAATAAAATTTTCAATTATTAGAAATCACGACTTCGGACTGAGTAATGTTTTTGGTTCTTTTTCCTTTTTTTTTTTATTTGAATTTTTATTTTATTTTTTAATTTGTCCTAATTTAGATTATAGCACACTTGTATGGATTACTACAACTTTTTCTTATTAAAATATATGCAAATAAGGTAAAATTATTTATGAATATTTTGTAAAATGTACTTAAAATAATTAGCTAAATTTATTATAACTTTTTTTATATATTTTATCTAATAAAGCCTTTTTTCACAGGTTGTAAAATTGTAACATTTTTAAGCCATTATAATAGATAGAGTTTCATTAAATGTAAGTTCCCGAATCAAATGGATTTATGTCTTACCTTACTTTTTAAGCATCTTAAGTGAGATTTTTTGACGTACATCTCCATTTATTTTTATAGCTTTCTTAAAAATCAATAAAATGTACTCGAAGAAATTAATATCTGAACTTGGTTTCTAAAATTGTAGTTAAACGATTTATTTCACTCTATGGTCCATATACATATGTATGTATACTGCAGAGATCTTCTAACAAATTGTAAGATAATCTAAAGTCGAATCAACTATCAACTTTTATTTAATATTTTAAGGTTAATATCCTTATTAGGTCTTTGGACCTAAACCAAATCCATCTGCCACTCTAAAATAAACATATATAATAAAGCAGTGGTCGGCATTCATAGTCCTGAGGGGCCGAATCGAATTCAGCATTTTCATATACTCAACAACAAAAAAGTCAAAGCGTAAACAATATAATTCATTAATATGCTAGCTTTAAATAAAGCCGGTTCAGATGACTTGAACAAAAAAAAATCAAAATTTAAACATTACCTCTTTGTGCCGATCCATGCCACAAATGGTGAGCATATTAGGCTATTGCCTTAAGTAATATAACAAGTATATTTTAATGAAGAAAACATCACATCATCAATAAAAAAATTGGAACCAATTGAACATTGGAGCATTATAATTTTTTTTTTTTTTTTACTTGCATTTCTTCTATTTCCAGCAGCTCAAAAATAAACTATTATATCAGAAATTTATTTTAATATCCTTAACGAATGCAGCCAAAAACTGGAGGCCAATATTTCGTATAAAATTCATATCAGTTTAGGTGAGTATATCATAATATTAACAATTATTTAAAATAAAATTAAATCAAATATATTTTTATGGATACATCAGGATAAATAAGAAAATGTAACTGTTTTTTTCCTTTTTTGCTTTTGAGTTTGTAATTTTCTTTTTATTACTTAAAATTGTAATTTTCTTCAAATTTTAATTTTTCTTTTTCTTAATATTTTTGTATCTTACACCACCATATGGACCACTATTTAAGCCAATGTTTGTAATGCACAGAAAACATATTTGGATTTCTACCTTTAAATATACCATATAATCCAACGATATCGGTCCTTCTAGCTAGCTATCCATATTTGGCCATAGTATCCATATAAGATCCACTTCCGAAAATTACCTCAACTCACATAAATCCCATTTAAATGTTAGAGCCTATTTACACTGAGGATAATCGGAGCGTTTTATTTTTTTTATGACACTTTGTTTTGAAGTCGTAAAACTTTTCAAAAAATATTTTACAAAAAACAACAAATCAGCAAAATAAAAATCTCTGGAAATTTATAGCTTTGCGACGACGTGCAACTATTCTTACCTTGTTTGCTTCTCTACACCTCTAGCCTACACATAAGATATAAAAATTACAGCAATTTTTCCCAGGGAAAATCCCCAACATAAATGGTTTCCTAGTCTGGATGTAATATTTGACATAAATGGGGTATAAATCTCATTACAAAATGAGTCAACAAATGACCACAGATTTCATATAAAAAGTAACCCGAAAACCACTACGATCATATATAAAATAATGTAGGGTATCACTTGGCTGAGCTTGACCGGCTATAACTTTTTTGCTTATTTAATTTTTCTTTTTGAAAAATATGTACAAGTTTGTTTTTATTTTTATTTCTTTTTTATTAACTTTTTTATATTACAATATAATTATAAATTATATTCCAAGATAACTAGCCGAGCATCATTCTGCTCACACTATAAGACCGTTGCAATGAAACAGAGCAGAGTCTCTGCCGGAAATCGAACACACAACACCCACGCTGATACATCAGCTCACCACCAACTAGCTTACCGAGGTACTCAGTTTCTTTTTTATTTACACTGTTTTTATAAAATTTTATAAAATTGTTGTTTTTAGAAATTATTACCTAATTTTTGCAATATTTTAATTTTTCGAAATTTCGTTCTATTTTACACTCAATACTTTTTGTAAAATTTAGGAAAATTGGTTCTTTTTACTTTTGAAAATTTATACTTTTAGTTAAAATTGGTTTAGTCTAAATAAAATTATTGAACGGAAAATCAGTATTTAATAAATGCGATTTCTTTTAAAATATAGAAGGAAAAAAAATATTATAAATTTTGCGCAGTGTTGCCAGTTTAGCTTTTTTAAGACTAAAAAATAAGAGGGCTATTATTTTAATTTCAGCTTCAAAAATTTTGTTTTAGCTTCTAGCTTTTTTTCCATCCTTTTTTTCATTCTTATAATTGCCTTAAAAAGGCTAAAATGTAAGTATTTCAACAAAAAAGAAAATAGGTTCTCATTTCCTATTATTAATTTTATGTTTACAGAATCATCCGTTTAAGCATTTTTGTATATTTACTTGCAAAAAACCGAGATTATTTATATTTAACAAAAAATTCCACCTGTATATCAAAATTATATTCTAATATACTTCATTAACCATAGAACTATTAATGAATGTAATCAAAAAAAATTCTCATAAAAGCGGAAAATCATCTAAAAATTTCGAAATGCTTAATTAAAGAGGAATTATAGTTCTAAAATGACGACACATCATTTTAAAAATTTTGTAATTTTTCATATGAAACCCAAATTTTTATGTGAATTTTTTAAACGATTTCTCATTGGGTCATTTTGCTGGCAGCCGTTCTATGTTTCATTTATAAATTTATTACAATATCTAAAAAAAATATAAAAAACTAATGAGAACATTTAGAAACAAGTTTTAAAACTAAGAAAAAACTGTTAGCTTTTTCCTGGCTTTATTTTTTAAGATATTTAACCTTTTTTTGGCTTTTTTTTAAGTTCAATTTAGCCTCTTTTTTCCCATCTGCTGGCAACACTGATTCTGCGGTATGGGTAATGTTATAGCCGTATGCAAACACATTATTTAGAGACTAGCAAACCATTGTTAAGAAAACGTATGCAAAAACACAGCTTTAATATACAAAGTTTTTTTTTTAATTTTAATAATGGCATAACAAAGCTCGGAGGATACCACTTTAAAACTAAGAAAAAAATTTTAGCTTTTTTTTAAGACATTTAGCATTTTTTGGTTTTTTTTTATAATTCAATTCAGCCTCTGTGTCCTTAGTGTCCTGGCAACACTGATTCTGCGGTATGAGTGATATTTTATAGCCGTATGCAAACACTTTAGTTACCCAACACTTCGAGACTAACAAACCTTTGTTAAGAAAACGTATGCATTAATGTACAAAGTTTTTTTAATTTTGATAACGGCAACACTTGTATTTTGTTTATATGTCCGACCGTCTGTCCATTTGTCTGTTGAAAGCATGATAAGGCTCGGGGAGAAAACTTAGGAGGGCAAAATTTGGCATAAATATTTATCTTATATAAGATTTGCTTGGTATTGAAAAAGGCCGAAATCGGTTAATACACAAAAAAGTTTTGGCCCAAATACTAGGAAAACAGAGTGTTGTAACTTTAGTTCATACTTTTCTACTGATATCTCTTAAATAAAAACATGTACGACAACGAAATTTTGTACATATAGTTCTAGAATCAATATAAACTCGAAAACCAAAAATGGCGTGGTCCGCCTACTTTACCGCCAACCTCACATATAAAGTGAAATATCAACGAAATTTTATACAAATAGTTCAAGGACCAATGTAAACTTGGAAATAAAAAGTGGGCGTGGTCTGCTCATTTTACCGCCCACTTCTCATATTAGGTGAAATTTTTCAGTTGGTGGGTATATAGATTCGGCTAAGCAGAATATAAAATTCTCAGCTAGTTATTTAATAGTTTTCAGCTATTTAATAAAAAAATACTGGAAAAAATTAGTCTCTTCCGTAACTCTAATTCATACTTTACCGCCGATACCTCTTTAAAGAAGCATGTATGCATGATCCGACCACTTTACTACCAAATAAGGTGAAATTTTTAATTTGGGACAAAGAAAAGTTTCAGATGGTGGGTATGATAAATTCGGCCAAGCCAAATATAACTTTCTCCTTTGTTAATGACTGTAGTTCTCGAGATAATACGTAGTATAGAAAACCAATGACATTCAATCAGATATTGCAACATATGTCGAGAAGTTTCAAGTATATGAGTGATTAGTGTCGCCGAAAAAATAATTTTCTCTAGAAATCAAATTAGCGAACATGAAAATATATACGTAGAGTAAACTACCCATGAATACAACATTTTTTATTTGGCTTGTTGTACCGGAAGTTTTTGGTAGAAGGGGCTATAAAAGTATGTGTACAAACATTGGGTGAATCGGTCATAAACCGGCCAGTCGACTTTGAATTTTGTCCTAAAAACAAATTTAAAAGTAAGTAAAATCTTTACTGGTAGAAGGAATAAAAAAGGTGTGTATGTTTACAAATATTAAAAGGATTTATTATTTTTGCTTAAATTTCGAGTTTGTATTTAATTCAAAAATTATTTTAAAATATTCGCTATAATCATCCAAAATTTTACGATATACCCTGCATTTTATGTCAATATTTTTATAACAATTAAAAAATCGGTACAAAATAATAAAAACAGTTACTACCAGGCTAGGTTCCTATTAAAACAAGGGCATTTTTTTAAAATAGTCCATGTATGAATTTTTTACTTTGATTGCTTACAAAATCACAAGTCATAGAAGGCTAAAAAATAATATATAATATATAAATTTCTGCTTTTTATTCTGAATTAAAAAGCTTATACAGTTTCCTCGTAAAATTTTAAACTAAAAAGTTATAGCCAAATAAAGATGTTACACGTTAGTTAGTCAAAGTCGACTGACTGCTTTATAAGCGATCGACACATTTTTTGCACGCATATTATTTTTTTATCCCCATCTTACAGAAACTGCCGATGGAACAAGCAAAATCAAAACTTTTTTAAATCCCATACGTTTCATGGGTGGTCTAATGTAGAGTTAGTTTAATTGCACGTTTTTTTCCCCTTTGTCTTTGGTGAATAAAAAAGTTTATAAATATTATCTAATATTCAGTAATTTTAAAAAATATAATTTTATGTTAAAAACACTGTACAATGCTAAAGTTTATCCAACAAATTAGAAGATTCTAAATTTGAGGAAATATACACTGGTGCATATTCTTATAAACGCACCTAAAATTCTTTTAATCAGCGTACCAAAATTGGGGCTAAAAATAATTAAGGTGCTACAAATTAATCTTCTAATTTTTTTTTCCTTTGTAATTTTATTATTTTAATGACAATGTTTATGACACTTTCCTATACACGCACTTAAAATAATGAACCAATTTAGCATTATTAATAGTGTTTTGATGAACCTCAAAAATTCGATCAATTTCTTCCCAGCCTGACTTAATTTTTAGTTTTCACTCCATTATTGTCATTATGGTTTCATGCTGTGTATTCCTTTATGGGCCATGTATACCACAGATTCTCCATTGAATTTAAATATGGACTGCAAGCCGGCCAGTCCAACAGAGGAATACTATGTTTATTAAACCACGATTTAGATTGGAATATGCAATCTTCATCGTAAATGAGAGAACAGCATCTCAAAATAGTTCGTTATAAATTGCACTGTTCATTTTAGTTGGAACAGAACATGCTTTTGATTTTTCTGCAGCAGAAAAGACTGTCCAAACCATAACACTGCCTCCACCGAAATTACATGCCAATAGCAAAAAAAATGAACCGGGGATCATCCAAATCGAATTTCTTTTGTCCATTTCGTGTATTTGCACCCAAATTTTAAATGATTTTCCTTATGATGCTGTTTTAATAATGGCTTACATTTTGGTTTCGTCCATTTTATGTTACCATCTGTTGGCAAAATATGTTCAACATATTTGGAAGTGATAGGAAGGTCAAGTTTATTTTTTATTTGTGCAGCATTTAATTTATTGCGGGTGGCTTCTTTTTTTATTTTAATAATTTGCTTTTTTGTTAATTTTTGATTACCTTTTGTTGATTTCCGAATTCTGTATTTCTGTTCTTTTTTAAGAAATCCTTCAATAACTCCTTCCGAACGGTTAATTTTTCATCCAGTTACACTGTTAGAACAACCTTGATCACGAAAAGTTTGAATATGAATTTTTTCCTGGTCCTTTGAGCTGATGAAATATCTTTATTAAAATAAAAATATTTCCAGTAAACAGAGATGTTGTCATCAGAAACTTACCTTAAGTGAAACAAACAACTAAAACTGTTAAATTTTTTTTTTTTTTTGACTGCATTTGTAGGAATATTCCACTGAAATGAACACCAATATGTTCTGATTAATGATCACCAATATGTTCTGTTTGCTAAATTAAAGAAAACAACAAAAGCCAGAAACAAATATTTCTTACATAAAAAAGTACAGTTATATCGCGAGTTATTGTAAGAACACAACTTTGTTTTTGGTCAAAAGAAACGAATATACCTCAAAGAAAAACAAACATTTTAAATGCATTTATAGGAATATGCACCAGAGTATATAATTCATTTCATGAGAGTTTTATAAAAATGGCAATTTTTACAGAGGATCATCAAATTTTATTCTTATTTGGTACGCATATGATCTATGGAGACATTTACACTTTCTTACAGGCTTATTCAAGATGTTAATTTTTATAAAAGTTAAAAAAATTCGTCAAAGTTCGTGTCATTAAATGTTAGTATTATTTTACAATGTTGATGGATTTTAATGATTCAAGGCTTTAATGAAGGCCAACTGAAAACTCTTTAAAGGCAATAATTTAAAGGTAAATTGCTTATTTAACACCAGTTTTCTCATACAAAATTTTTTCGTAATATTCTAAAAAAACTACATACATCGTCTAAACGATGACGAACTTTGATGAATTTTTTCTGCTGGCTACAAAAATAACATAAAATCATAAGAAGATCCTTTATATGTGGTTTCTCTTTCACTAGTTTTTTACAGTATTATAAAAAAAAACGAAACCTGATTATTGTTTTTAAAAGAAATATTGTCGAATAGTGTAATTCTATTGTTTAGTCACAAAGCACACCCAAAAATAACTGCTCACACTTAGATGTTGACAATTTTAATTATTTTTATTCATATTTTTAATTTCTTAATTTACACCAAATATAAACCGTCACCTATAATATTTACTTTTCTATTTAACAGGCCAATAAAGAAAAAAAAATCTAACACCCCACAAAATTGGTTTGTGCCATTAAGTCAACATTCATGAATATATCTACCCGCCACAAGGTTAACAAAATCACGTTTTTTTATAACAATCAGCAAATACAAAAGCAAATGAAAAATTTATATTTTTGCGGTAACTATTTTTAGTTGAAAGAAAGGCAGCAAAAAATAAAGCAAAAATGTATAGTAAATAATTTAAAAGCCTGTAAAAAATACAAACACAAATTGTTTTATATAAACGAAAACAAAGAAATACCACAAATATGAAAGGGTAAAAAAACTCAAACCAATAATAAAGGAAAATAGCAGCTCAACTATAAAAGCCATAAAAATCCTACAAAAATTGCATGCAGACAATGGTGGAAAAAAACTACTATGACAGCTATTTATAATTTAAGGGTCATTAAATGCGGAAAAACAAATAAATACGTTGATTTTGAAAAACAACTATAATAAAGTTTTAATAACAGCGACAATAATATATGATGAACGAATGATAAATTAAAATTACCATAAAATATTTTTAGAAAAACCTTTTACTCAGATTTAGAGATTATTTGCTATTATTTAACAAAAAAAATATTTTGGTATACATATTATATAAAAATAGTTTATAAAAATTTCTGTAAAATTTTGATTTAGTTTTTATATAAGAATAATAATATAATTTTTTTTTTTAATCTATTAAAAATTTAATATAAATCATACCACCTGTAGTCCTTTATTGCTAAAGTGTAAACCTAGTTAAATATTGTGTATACCACCCAGGGTCTCTGCAATTTATGATTATAAACTTTTTTATGTTAAACCAGGCGCGGATTTAGCCAAAGCATTGGGGAGGGCAATTTTTTTTTTAATTTTTTTATGAAAATCTTACAATTTTAATTACTAAAACTTTATGTTATGCGACAATAATATATAATGAACGAATGATAAATTAAATTTACCATAAAATATTTTTAGAAAAACCTTTTACTTAGATTTAGAGATTATTTTATTTTATTTAAGAAAAAAAATATTTTTGTATACATATTAAATAAAAATAGTTTATAAAAATTTCTGTAAATTTTTGATTTAGTTATATAAGAATAATAATATATTTTTTTTAATCTATTAAAAATTTAATATAAATCATACCACCTGTAGTCCTTTACTGCTAAAGTGTAAACCTAATTAAATATTGCGTATACCACCCAGGGTCTCTGAAATTTATGATTATAAACTTTTCTACGTTAAACCAGGCGCGTATCTAGCCAAAGCATTTGGAAGGGGAAATTTTTTTTTTTTTTTGTTTTTTATGAAAAACTTACGATTTTAGTTACTAAAACTTTGATTTGATTTAATCAATATAAAACTTTTAAAGAATAGATTTTTAAACGAATTGTTGAGCTATGAAATTTGTATATTTCTGTAGCCCAAAAAGACGATATTTTACATAAATTTTCTATTGTTTTTTTAATACAAACAATAAAATAAAAATATGATTTTTAAAATAAATATTTCTCAAAATACTGAATAAATGTTAAAGGTTTAATTTGTCTAGAGTAGTAAATGGTATGAAAAGTTAATAAACGATTTTTGATTTTGATCAACCATTTTAATTTGGATTTTTATGGATTAATCGAATCCCATAATCGCTTCTTTTAATCGGTTATTATTTGTAAAATTAATAAAAAAAATAAATTAAAATAAAATGATATTTTGTTTTAAAAGACCTTTAGACATTTAAATATGCAAATTTTCGATATGTTTAACAACTAAATAGGATAACTAAACTCATTGAAATAAACATTTTGGCGGTGGAGACAATAGTCGCATGACTGTTCGAAGACAACAAGATAATAAAAAAGTGTATGTACTTATTGTTAACCTACTAACGTAGATCACTCTAGTAACATAAATATATGTCTTAAATTCAGCGCCATAGAATTCAAATATGTTATAAAATATTACATATAAAACTGACACTAGAACCGAGTCTTGAATATTTTCTGTTGGACGGGCACTTCTTTCGGAAGATATAGGCTATGAACTTTTATTTGAATGGACATTCCACAACTAAGTCTTAGAATTCGTACGTAGGGAAGTTGTAATATCTACTCAACTGCATTCAATTTCACTACGAGAACACTTGAGAACCATTATCTTACTACTGTAAATTTTATATAACTGGTTCTCAAAGTTGTTTTTAAAAATAATTTCTTGAATCGTATTTCTACTAATTTTTTTATCAAAATATTTTAGAAATTCTCGCTATATTTATATTTTGGGAAGTTTATTTTTTTAACTCTAAATGTTAAAAAGGCGTAGCTTCTAGGCTAACAAAATGCCAGGGTGTTAATTCCAAAGAACCGTCCTCCGCAAATCTTCCACTCGACCCACACTATCGTGTAGAAACTAGAATTCCTGAATTCAGCTTCCAGAGTTTAATGGTCTCCACCATATCAAAATCAGTTGCATGTGACGAATGTAAGCTTCGAAAAACCGTAACGCAATACAGTTACGCGACACTAAATATTTAGTCAGTTCGCAGATGAGACGCAAAGTTCTCGAAGGCGAAACAATAAAAACCCGCATGACTGTATTTAAGAAATAATAACAATGACGCGAGAGTTGTTCCCCAAGCCAGAGTTACTTTACGAAAAAAGTTTAAAATATTTGTACAAAAAACTATTTCACTATGCAGAGTTGATTTTTCGAATAATCGAAAGCTAAAACTTGATTTCAGTAAAATTAGCTCGTCAGAATCGATCGCAAAATAATATTTTTTTTTTTTTTTTTTTTTTTTTTGCCAAGGAGAATCGATTTTCGACCATAATCGAAATTGATTTACAAGTCGCTTATCTAGACGAATTGAGATAATCAAAAATATTTTTTGAGCATATTATTTCGGAATATTATGGAACTTATAGAAAATATTTTAAAAATGTTCCCTCATATACCTCAGGACTTATTCCCGAAAAACGAAATAAAGTCGAGTCAAAATATCAAAAATTCAAAATTCAGGCGTAAATATCTTTTCAACGATAAGAGAAAACTTACGCTAGTAAGATAAGGTACAGAAATTGGACTTGATTTGTCCAATTTTTAAACTTTTACATACTCGAGGTAGTCAAATTTGGCACCCTGTATCTTATCTCTTATAATCACAGAGTGACTGTAAGGTGAGCTTTCTGAAACCTAAGTTCTCGACTACAACTCTCCATATATTTCATTTCGATGCGACTAGAAGTTTAGGAGATACAGATATATTACCAAAAATTTTGTGTATGACCCCACTATGCGATATTAAAGTAAAATTGCATTTTCCAAAAATATATTTATTTGATAATAAAAAGTTTTCATATTTTTAGAAATAAGTGGAAACATTTTAAGAAATGTTACCATTTGCATGGAAAAATTTTGACTTTATTGAAAGTTTTTAAAGTTCTAAACGTAAAATAAATCTTTTCTAACTGACTCTAGTTTTCATGAAAAACAGTTAAAACAAAACTAAATTGCTCCGCATGTTTTATGAAGCATCGTAAATTTGGAATTAACATTATGAAAATGTCAATACTATCGACTTTAATGTGGTACAGCTCATATTATTCATAGAATTTTTGAATGTTTAGCATTTGTGTTTGTTTTTTTTTTTTTTTTGTTTTTTGATTTTTGGAGAATTTTTTTTACAAAACATTTATAATATCAATGGAACTATAGAGTAAATTAAAAAATAATTTAGATGTTACTTGAATTCCCATTTCTATTATTATTTTAGTATTATCCTCTTCATAATTTCAAATTTAATTGATTAATTTAAAAAAAAATCATGATTCATATATTTAATACATAGAATTATTTGAAATTTGTAAAATTCACAAAAAACTTTTAAAATAAAGTAAGTTTTTTTTCGTTGATTTGAGCTAAAATCATTAATACATAATTTCCGAAATATATATTTCATTTTTTTTTTCAAAATTAAATAAGTTCATCAATAGAGAAAAAAATAAAAGTGAACTTCAATTAGGAAAATCTTTACATTAATTACATTTTTAATTGATTTTACTCTTACCAACAAAATAATAATATTAATTAATTGCAGTAATTGTTTTTCGTTTAAATTTCAATTAGTTTTATAACGAATCAATAAGAATTGCACAGACTTCAATTAGGCTTCAATTGGACTTCAAATACTAAATTGTTTATATTAATTAAATTTTTATTTGATTTTGCTCCAAATACCAAAATTATAATATTAATTAACTAGAATAATTGAATTTGGCTTAAGATTTCAATTCATTTTTTAATCAAATTAATTAGAATTATTAATGAATATTTGTTAGAAATCAACTAAACATTTTGTTGATTTAATTCCACAATTAACTAAATCCGTTCTCCAATAAAGGCGCACGTATTTAAATATAATTGTTTATTGAATTATTAAAAATACTTAAATAATACAATAAAAGTAAAATTAAACGCCAATAATATTAGAACCCCAAATTTGATTGAGAAAAATGAAACTTGGTACATATATCACGTATAAATCAAATTTTTTTAAACTTTGACACTGAGTATTTCCTGTAACTCACATGTGATTATCGGTGACGTAAATATAAGTGAACTTTCGTTTCGCTCTATTAAATCTTGGTGTTATACACATATGTAACTACGTGTTACATTAATTTATGTATGTAGTATGTGTAAAAATATATGTAATGTAATGATTAAAAAAATTTTTACTCTTAATATTACGTTTAAAGTATATAATATTTATACTTATATTTATTTTCCGAAAACTTACCATAAAAGCGTTCATCTCTGCGGGACATTCCAAAAAGATCATATCATATTATCCTATTTGAGTGCCCTTGCGACAGATGTCTGAACCAATCATCAAAAATAATCAATACGAACTGACCTTATATACATATATAAATAAGATTATAATCTTTTATATTTCTTATTATCACGTTTTTATTTTTTCTTTATATTTATTACGAGCTTTCGATTTTTGTCAAAATTTCAAACCAATTAAAAAGTTAATTGCATTAATTAAAAATATAATTAAATTTCAATATAAAATTTATTAATCATTTTATCAAAAAAAAATATTTGGGATATTTTTTTCTGTGTGTAATCGAAACTTCGTTTGAAATCAAGTAAAGGATTTATTAATTGGATTTTAAAAATAATTTAATCTATACTATTGCAATGTTTCTCTTAATAAAAATACGCGAATTACATTCCAATTATACATTCTCATTTTATTATTATAATTTTTATTATTATTATAAATATTTAAATAAAAACTGCTTTGAATTAATAATATATGTAAAAACTACGAATATATGAAATCTTAGCCACGAAAATAACTTATGTTTAGAACATCTAAGAGATGCATTTTTGTGATTGTTTGCACCGTTTGTGATAAAATTGTTTTTACCTAAAATTTGTATTTTTACAGTCGACGTAAATAGCTCCAAATTTAAGTTAAAATAATTTTGCGGTAACGGCTCGATACGAAGATCTAAATACATATATGATGTATTGTATATAATGAGCGCAGTGTATGTAATGCATGTTTATGGTATATGATATGTTATATATCTGTGTCCCAAATAAGTTTATCACATACATAAAGTTAACTCCATGGAGAACTCATATTATCATCGGTCAACTCGTTGGGATGTTCCAAAAAATGGAATTTGAATTATCGCTAAGTATAAGAACAGCCTCAGGTACGACACGAAAATACAAAAACAATAAACAACATATGAGGCCTGATTGAAGAAATCCTTAAAGTAGATATATTAGGCTATCAAAAGATAGCCTAATATATCTAAGATATATTAAGCGGACAAATCCATATACAATGACACCGAAATATCTTATTATTTTATTTATCGAAACCTATCAAATCTTTAAAGCTTTACTTACCGAATAATTTTGTGCTCATGTCTTTTGACACCTCTAAAAACTTCATAATATCAGTTACTCGTTATTGTTTTTTAGTAAAGTCCAAGCTGTTAGGAATCTTCCATAATTGTCATAAAATTACATTCTATTTCCAAATGTGTATACCCTACAACACAAAGGTGGTTGGGGTATTATGTGTTTGTAAGGCATAGAAAAAGTTATCCAACACCCACCTTAAAGTATACCAGACGACTCAGAATCACTTTTTAGATCGGTTTAACAGTGACCGTCCGTACATCTGGCTGGACGGCTAGCTGTCCATATAAACGTTGTGCACAATAATTGAATAAAATTTGACACGTGGTACTTCTATGATACAAAGACGAAACCTATTGAAAATGGTTGTGATCGGTCTATTATTTCACCTAGCACCCGTAAAAATGTCCCCCCGGAATAGAGTTTAAACACTCAAAAATGTCTTAAAAATTCGGTGCAAAGGAGTTGTGTACCAGTATCAACCTTTGTATCAAATTTTATGAAGATCGGTCAATAAATGATCATAGCTCCCATATAAATCCACTTCCAAGAATCACCCTAAAGGGCATAAAATCATCTAGATGTTAGTATCAACGTATTATTCTGTATTTGTATATTTTTTTACATTTTTTTTACATTTAGTCTACACAATGGTGTAGAGTATCATATGTCGGTCTTTATCGACCATATCTTTCTTTTTCGCTTTATTTTAATATTATTCTTTTTTACGATTTATGTCATAAAATGTAAATCAATTAGAAAGTTCATTACATTAATAAACGTATTTTATTAAGCTTAAATTTAAATTATTGACAAATTTTATGGAACAATTTTTTCTGTGAAGGTTTGAAAATTATTCAAATATTTCAATATGCAGACGAAAAGTCTTGTGTTTTTCAAAAGGCGAAAACATAGTTTATATTTTATATGAAAGCCAAACATACTCATATATACACAAGCATTAATCTTTGGAACTAATGCAGATTTTTTAACTAATTTAGATTTTGGAAAATAGATTGATAATGAAAATGGATGGTTAACAGGTAAATAATTCGGAAAATTACCTTTTAAGTTCTAAAGCAATGTTTGAAATTTTCTTGAGAATATTTTTAGTTTTGAATGCCTTTTAGTCACACAATAAGGACAGAACAATGATTTTTAAATCATATAAATACATGCTGTAGAATTTTCTAAATACAACTAGATCCACCCAAGTCCAAATTTGTTTATGAGCAGGTCAAATGAACACTTTCTAAAATCTGTAATTTCTGTTCGACTACACAGTAAAAATTATGAGTATAATTTTCTTAATTAAACAACTATTTGATATCAAATTTCAATTTAATTTAAAAAAAATATTTGTATCAATTATAATTTTTTCTTGAACGAAAAAAATTTAAAAAAAGTAAAACTATTTTTTATTATTATTTATGACAACTGCAAAATATAAAAGTCATTATGTTTTTATTAAAAATAAATATGGTCATACATATTTTAGTGAGAGCAGACATTTATCTATGTTTTATAAAGAAAGATCTGGGGTAAGTCATACTAAATTTTGTGGATGTAATCTAATTATTATAATTACTATTTCTTCATTTATTTAGATAATTTCCAAAGTGTTTTACATATGTGTTGTTATTGTTTCATTAATAGATTCTGAGGAATTAAATTCTGGGTGTGGATCTCTAGTTTATGCAACCATATTATTGTAATTTTACCAGTGAACGAATGCTAAGTTATATCAAGTTATAGTTTCTTTTTCAATTGTTATAATTACCTTTTTTATAATAAATTTTCAATTTGTAGTTTAGATGATGTAATAGATGAAACTGCGAAGAGCCGAATTAAAATATTGTTTTAAATATTGTTATAATATATATGATTACAAATATGTATAGTATGATTACCCTACGTCTTACCATTTGCCATTTAAATCACACATGTTGATTAGAGTGCTCCTAGGTTATTTCGCATAGGAAAATTTCTCAACGATGCTGTTGTGATTTGAATACGGAAAAAATTAAAAAAAAAAAATAAATGCATCTCTAATTTTTAACCAGATATCAAAATTTTGAGCTTGTACCCATGATAGGTTTTGAGAATAGAATATAGATTTTAAAATTTTCAGATCATCCAAACGCAACGTTTGAACAAATTTATAATCGTAAATTGCCTTGTTGTCTCTGTTTGGCAATACCAAAGCAGAGTTTGTGGACTATAATTACACACCTAGCTTCATAAACGCTGTCATAGATGTCGTTACAGGAATTTCGTAAGCCGATATCCGGTTCGAAGAACCATAAACAAGCTTACTATCGTAAATTGTCTTGTTGTCTCTATTTGGCAGTACAAAAGCTGAAATTGTGGACTATGATTACACACCAGCAGAATATGATACGTATTTTCTGTGGTTTTTGGTTTCGTTGAAATCTAAACAACAATTGAGGTGTTTTTTTTTTTAATTTCTTTTTTTTAAATATCGTTAAAACTACTTAGAACATAGTAGAAACATATACCACATGTATTATATTTACTCACATTATTGTGACATAATATTTTAATTTTGTAATAAATATTTGTAATAATTGAAATATTTACACTGTATTTTATTGAAGGAAATATTTTTAAATATAGGTCTATATTTAGTTAATTTTTTTAAATCCGTCTATTGATATTTAGCCCAACAAGAGGCGAAGTATTTATCTCCTCGGATTTTATTCAGAATTAAGCGTAGTTCACACAATTTTTATTTTGATTGCATTTTTAAGACGAAACCTGTAGTTAGTCTACCAAGAGATGAATAATTTTTATTGTCGGATTATATTTAGAATTTAGCATAGCTCATACGATCTTAGCTAGCCGATTGAGTGCTGAAGCATTTATCTCGTCGGATTGTATTTTGGAGACGAAACTCGTAGTGAACCGACCGAGAGCCAAAGAATTTGTCTCTTCGAATTTTTTTCTGAGAACTCTGCGAATTACCTTTACTCTTTTCTCTTACAGCAAGATACTGTTTCGTCGTTGTTCGTGTCACGAAGGAACAAGGAAGCTATGTGGTAATAGACAAAGGAAGCAGACCTTTAAAGAAACTGGACAGACTGAGTATACCCCAGCGGGAAACAAAAACTGCTTTACATATAATAGCTTTCGTAGTGGTTTAATTCCAAATATAATAATAAAGAAAAACTTTTCGTGAATGTTGCATTTTTTGCTACAAAATTCTTTATTATTTTGTTTATGTTTCAACGCTACACGTACTAAATAAGAAAAACTATTTACAGTATTATCACATGACATAGTTGTAAAAATGAAACACTTGGAAAAATGTTATAAATACAATCTAGTGCAGAACGATAGTAATTAATAAATACGCCCTATATTTTTGGACTAGGTTTAGTAGATTAGTTTCCATATTTTTCTTAATATGAAATAATATAAAAATTCCCCTAAATTTATAGAGATGTATGACTAACATCAATTTTTCTCAAAATAAAATTTTAATTTTTACTTAGCCCACTTAAGTGTCCCTAATCTATTTTCCCATAGCTCCGTTTTATTCGATTATGTTTTCTTTTTAATATTAGTAAACAGAAATATACTGTATTAACCTTACAACCTTAAAATCATTAAAGGCACGTGTTCTATCTGCTGTCTACTTTCAATTATACAACAATGTTTGAACATTAAACCAACAAAAAAAAATATAGTAAAAACAACAACTAGCAAAAAAATTTTCACTGTAACTAAACATGTAGGTAATGTTTGTTTCTATTTATTTATTCGTTTTCTATATCAATGACAATGAAAATTGGGAAAACACAAATGATATAAAGGAAATTTTGCTTTGTAAAGACTATACAAAACACATAAAAATAAGTTAGAAAACTATATAGACATATTTAGGTGAGAGTCATGAAAAAGGGCTTAAGAGACAAATTTTTAAATTACATTATTCTAGATTATGAGATATAACTATTGCGTTAAAAATGCTCTGCTTTATGGCATATTAAGAAAAAGATCAGTAGATCAGAAATCCGTAAAAACTTTGTTGCATAGAAATGTAGTTTAATCACTTCGTTACTATTAACGGACATGATATTACTTCTAAGTTTTAAAAAAAGTAGTTTAGTCCTTTTTACAATTTCCTCTATTTATATACGAGTATGATATACAAAATACTTAGAACCTAAAACTGGGCGCATTTTTTTACAACGGTGTTTAACTTTACACTAACTATTCCATGTCAAACATTACACAGGTCTCCTGTCTAGCTTAAAAGCAGAGTAAATTGTAATACAAGTAGCAATGTATGTAATTGCATTTTTTCTTTTTTGTTCTTTTATAAAAAACAATAAAAATAAAAATAACTGAAAAAAACAAATAGCAACAAAATCAACAAAGTTTAGTTTACCAATAGTCTCGGTAGTTTAAAGAACAAATTTAATGAAGTGTAGAAATTAAAGAAATAAATAGAAAATTTAAAACCAAAAAAAAAAATAAAAAATAAAATAAAAATTGAAAACTAATATAAAATAGTTATAAAAAATAAATTTTAAATTTATAAAAATAGTTTTAAGATATTTTTGTTAAATATATATATTAATAAAAATTTTACAAATTTTAACATTTTGTGCTCCAAAAAAATCTTAATAAAATTGTTTAATTGCAAGGATATTAAAAAAAAACATCAAGAGGTGAGTAAATTTTGTTATAAACACTTTTTAATTAATTAGCCTAAAAGTATGCTCCAAAATTATTATAAATTTCATATACAAATTTATACATACGTATACGTAATATTTATTTCGATTTATTGCTTATAGCAGCGGTTCTCAAATGGGGGCCTGCAAGGACATTCGTGGTGGGTCGCAAAGAGATCCTGATAAACATTCCTAAACACAAAATTATTTAATGTAAACATTATTTAGAATTTTAAATAAAATATCCAATGAAAGCATGGAACTTATTAAAAGTGGAAAGACAATTTTATACAAAGCATTCCTAACTTAAAGACAAAAATAAAGATTTTTTTCTAAAATAAGTTGTTTTAGGAATCAACTAGCACTAGTTGCAAGAAAATCCAATGAAGGATCCCGTGTTTTGTTTCGATTGGAAATGTTATACTTGATAGTGGTAACAATGACCAAATGAAGAAAGTGATTCTGTCTAATAACGCAATATAAAGAAAACTTTACGATGCGACGGGTAAAACAATTAATTAAAAAAATAAATAGTTCACTTTAAATTGATGAAACTATCGATTTTTTTGCATGAAGCCCTACTTTTAGTTTTTGTAAATATATTACGTCAAGAAATTTTTTTATAAAGTCGTTTCAATGCCGTTTCAAAATTTTAACCATAGAATAACATCCAGTGGAATAAGATTTTTAAAATTTGCTCTAATGGTGCAACATCTCAATATAGAATACACTAGACTTTTATCTCGCAGAGAATTTTGCTGGCCATAAAAACAAAATTTACTTAAAAAACTTTATAATTTAAATAAGGAAAAATTCTTTGGATATGAATATCAATATTAGTTTAAATGTAACCCATGTGTTACATTTAATTTTGAATCAACAGACATTAAGGCTTTTTAGTTAAAATATGGCAAAATTTATCCGCTTGTTGGCTCCGAAGCCCTAAAACTATTACTATATTTTTCGCTCTTTTGTTCAACAAAAGAAAGAATAGAACCTTTGTAGGCGCAGAGAATGTTATTAGATATGCATTATCCTAGAAAGTCTCTTAATATTAAAGATCTCATGAAGCAAAAACAATGTCGCAATTATTAATATTATTTTTAAATTATTTTATCTTTTCATAATATTTTATCAAATTTGTAAACTAGTAGAAGTTGTAGCGGGTTACTCTTCCATTGCAATCAGTGTTGCCAGTTTAGTCTTTTTAAGGCTAAATATAGCTTTTTATTTTGCTTTTAGACTCAAAATTTTCGTTTTAGCTTCTAGCCTTTTTTTAAGATATTAGCATTTCAACAGTGATGAGAACAATTTCTTATTATTATTTTATTTTTACAGAATCATCCATTTAAGATTTTTTTGTATTTGTTGGCAAAAAAAAATCTATATTATTTATACTTACCAAAAATTTTCACCTGCAACGCTTAATTATAAAAATAAAAAATAACGACTAATTTTATTGACTTACGAAATCGATTATTATAATTATTTTTCTTTAAATATAGAAACTATTTATAAACATAATTTAACATAATTTTATTTATTTTTATTTAAAATTCTAAAAATAAAAGCGAAAGTCACCCACAAATTTAAAAATGCTTATTAAAAAAAATTAATTATAAATATATACAAATGACAAAAAGTTACTCAAAACATTAGGTAATTTTTCATATAAAATATAACCAAAATTTGTATAAGCATTTTTTAGGCGATTTTTCAATGGGTGATTTTTCTGGCAGCTGTTCCACGTTTTATTTATAAATATATTACAATATCTTTTAAAAAATATTAAAAAATAATGAGATCGAGAAAAAAATAAGAAAAATTTTTAACTTTTTTCTGGCCTCAATTTTTGGCCCATTTAGCCTTTTTTGGCCTTTTTTAAAACCTTTTTTTCTCGCCTCCTGGCAACACTGATTATAATATCATAAGGAAGTCTCGAAACAAGATCTTGTGGGAACCCCTGGTTTATAGTAATTGTTACTCTTTAGCGTATACGTAATATTTATTTATGGTCTTACCCAGGTGTTACCAGATTTGAGGTTTTGACCACAATTTTGGGGAATTTTTGTTGCAAAAAAGAACATCAATTTTTTTTTTTTTTAGGAAAGTATATAATAATTACATTACAACTTTTTGGTATACAATAATGACGACATGAGAACGTTGATTGTAAATTTTCACACTTTCAGAAAAAGAACGACAATTCTTAAGATTTAGCTTTCCCTATGTTGGTTTCAAATTTGCTTTTTTAGAAATACGATGATCTATTTCTAAAATATGATATACTACATATGATTTCTTATTTATTTACGTAATAATATATATTTTCTTATTTGATTTCTAGTATTAAAAAATCTCTTGACCATTAATATGTTAATCCATTAACGCCCACTGTTACATATATGTAACATGATGAAGTCTAAGTCTTAATTTAAATTGAAAAAAAAAACGGAATAATATAAACTTCAATTTTTTTATGAATTATACAGTTCAATATTCGACCTACGTCCTAAAATGTTTTTGGTCCACTTTCACTCTTGTTGTTGTGGCTAAAAGTAATTTTGTAAATTTCATTATTCGACAGCTTGCAAAAATTCGATTTTAATGGCAGCAAGATTATAAGAAGGCTTATTATATGCATTCAACATGTTTTAACGAACTAAAACAAATCAAATTTGTTTATCTAATTGTTTAAAAATAATTAAATAATCAAATTTGATTTGTTTTCCTATATTATGTGTCCGATGAAAACTAAGAAAGTGGAGAAAAAAAGTGTAACATATTGGAACACTGGGTCATTCTGAGTACTTTTTGGCCAACTCTATATTCAATACAAATTCGTAAAAATTATGATGTATTTCATAAATCCCATAAAATCCCATGTGACTTTTATGAAAAAATCTAAATTTGTTTAAAGTGATTATGATTGTGGGCATGAATAATTAGAAAACCTATGAGAAAATTTGCCGCAGGCATTATTTACACAGGCTGGTCAGATTTCTTTTTGTAAATCCTTACTAATATGTCAGTTATCAGTATAAAAATATAGATGATGATAAAAATGTTTTCATAGATCAAGCATTGAAAGGCATTTCCGGATCCCTATTGTAGCCAAACATGAATTTATAAAAGTTTTTTAATGAAAAATTAGTACAAATTTTATGAGATTTATAAAATACATTAATTTAATTGTACCTTTTATTAAGAAATCTAACTTTTTTATGTGATTACGTATATAACACTTGAGATTTACATAGAAAATATAAGAGCCAAAAATGCTTGAGTAACGCAGACTGTTACATAAATTTAACGGCTTATAACTGCCTAACTAAACTAGATCTAAGCAATTTTCCTACGTCAATAGGTTTATATGCCAAAGTTAACATGTTGTTCAAAAACTCAGGCCTCTACCTAGGCTAGATCGCCATGGGCATTAATGCCAATAATTTAATTAGACATTTGGAATAATAATCTCTATAAAAAGAAAGAATGAATAATTGTTAAAAAAGATCTTTTTTTTTTGTTTTTTTTTTTTTTTTTTTTTTTGTTGAGAAGATTTTATGAGGAAATCTTCTCTGTCTTACTTTTAGTAAACAAACTAAACGTTTAAGTAATAAATATTTTTATTAACTTTTATTAGACTTGTTGAGAAAACTAAAATTATATATAATATTCAATTGACTACAGAACCTTTCAAAAATTAATGAACCAATTATGCTTATAAGCAATAATATAATTGAATAATAATTTTCAAATATATTGAAGGTTATTTAAAATTGAATAACAATTCAACGAGTGCAGCTCGAAAACTACAATATCAATATTAAATAATATTTTTTAAAAGGAAAAGTTTTTACCATTTTCTGGAAAAATCATTATTCCAAAAGTCAATGAAAATTACATATCCATTTTGAACTTAAACATTATTACAACATTTAAATGCTGCATTTAAATATTTTCTAATATCCGCAAGATTTTTAAGTAGAAACCCAGAAAAAAAACAAGTTAGAGCGTTATATTTGACTGTGTCAAATCTTTTATACCCTTCACTAACTTACCGACAAATAAATAAAATTTAATATGCTTTTATATTTCCACATTTACATTTAAAAAAATATTCCACATTTTTTCCAAACTACAAAAATGTAAACACAAATTTAAACTATATAGCAAGCAGTGTTGCCAGAGACCTTGGCTAAAAAATCATTAGTTGAGCAATGAAAAAACATAATTTTTCTATAAATATCATCAAAATTATAATTTTAATGATATTTTGTTTAACTACCTCCCAATTAGAAAACAACTTTTTATATCTGTATGATTATTCTGTATAACGATTCAATGTATAAATTGTAGAAGTCCGAGGTATTTTTTATGGATTCGAATTATTTAAGAAAACATTTTCTCCATGAAGAAGTCTTTCAACACTCAAAGGGAGTGATCGATTTTCAGCAATAATATTTTTTCTATGCATACCTTAAGGAATATTCTCTATAATTTGATGTATAAAGCATATATTTTCGATAACTGTGGTTTTCTAAAAACTGAGTCAAACAGACAGGCGGACATTGTTCCGATCCCGGTTTTGGCAAACTTATATAAACCTTCACACCTGTGGTAAAGGGTATAATAAGAAATAATTTAATACAATATTGTAATTGCAAGCATAAGACTTTAGGGAATATATATATATATATATATATATATATATATATATATATAAAGAGAGAGCGAGACAGAATATACCTTAAGGTACACACAGAAAAAAGATTTGTGGTAAAATGATTATACATGCGGATATTTAAATTTTATGACTGCAATTAATATCTTATTAGTTTTCTAGAATATCTTTATTAGCAAACATAAAAATATAGTAATAATTAAAATATAGTTTTTACAATATTTCATTTTGTTATTGAGGAACAGCAACCGAATCAAATTTTTTATATCAAAACCAAGTATTGGAATTTGCAATTAAACAATTGTTTGCATTTTAATAATTAATTTAATTAGTATGTTTTTAATTACCACAAACCCGAGTATTCGACTATAATAACAAAAGAAAAATCAATTCAGTATTTGCATATGAAATTAATTAGTAATGACTAAATAATTTTTTAATTATATTTGATATTTTTTTTTTTTAAATAAATAAAAAAATATAAATTATAATAAAACATAAAACAGAGAAAACATAATTGATTGCCTTATTTAAAAAACGTTATATTTTGAAAAAAACCATAAGACAAAGAAAAAGCATATTATGTGGGTGAGTATTTCTTTGTTAAGAGAAATTTGAATTAATTTCTTTTCTTTCACAGATATTTTTTGGGCTGAGTAATTTTTCGCATTAAGTAACAGTTCAGTCATCTTTTCAGAGTATATATTTTTTGTGAAGGTTTTTATAGCGAGAGTCAAAAAACTGGTAAGGAAATTAAACCCTTTTTAAATATTCCTTCAATAACCAAACTATGGAAGTTCCTTTCTTACTAAATGACTGTTTAAAACGAATTAACATATTCCCTATCAAATTCAAAGAATTACGCTCAATCAGCATTTAAGACTTTTTGAGAGATGGTGCATATGAATTCATAAAATTAATAAATAAATATTTAATGCTCATATTTATTTAATTTTTTAATGACCTTAATTTTTATACAAAAAAAATAATAAAAATAGCAAACTATATTCTATGCTATAGTTAAGATTATGGACAATACTAAGGCCAAGACTATAATCAGACTATATTCAAGAATATAACGAAATTATAGTTAAAACTATGGTCAAACTATAGTTAATTCCATGTATATACAAACTTATTTATGGCAAAATTAATTAGTCAATTTAGCAAAGTTTTCTTATGTTGATATTTATTTACGTAAATGTAAAAAAGAGAAAATGATATCTTAATCTTTTAACTATATTTTTCTGAATTTTTAATCTGGTCATATTTTTATTCGAAAACCGATAAATGCAAAGTAAGTTTCTTCTGTATAATTGACCACATCAAAATATTTTTCTTACTTAAGTGGAAAAAAGTACACAACGAAGTGATTTAGATTCATACGTAATACTAAAGTTCTACCATTTAAACATTTAGAAGTTTATTTAGACATTTTTCATATAAAAGGTAATCTAGAAATCGTGATAATATATATCAACACAATCAAAGTCTTAAAATTATTCAGAACTTCTTAGGTCTTACCAATATATTTTTTTTAATTTGAATTAGACCGCCTTAATGAAAAATTACTATGCTTTTTACCTTTAGGATGTTATTTGTATAATACGAAGTAATATACGAAATAATGACACCACATTATCAAGTAATTCATGATGTTACCTCATGCCAAAAAAAAATAAAAACTTATTGCTGGTTTTATATTCATTCCAGCGTTAATTTTAAAATTAGTATTTTTTAGTTACTCAGCATATAATGCCTAAATAAGAAATTTAAAATTTTCCTAATTTTGGATAATTGCACAGAAATTGGCAACAATAACGAAAGCAAATTTTGTTGTTATATATTTTGAAATTTATGACAAATACTGTGATCAAAATGAAGGCACATCCTCAAGGAGAGAGAATTTAATTTGAGTTAATTTAGAACTTAAAAATTATTAGCACTTTAGGATTTAACATGGTCTGAGATATTTAAAAGGTTAGCAAATTATTCTCTTAAACATAAACGAAAATTTTTTTTTATCGTAAAAACACAATTTTTTTGTGAATAAAATAAAAACTTATTTTTTGTAAAAATTTTTATTTTTTCAGAAATCCAATATTTTTTTAATTTCTGCTAAGTCTGCAGTAATAATATTTAGCATTTCTTTTAAAATTTAAAACCAAAATAATTTGTTGTGTCATTTATTTTTATTAGGACCACAAAATTTTAAATGTGTCCGCATGAGTCACAAAAAAATTTAACATTGAATTTTTAAATGGTCGTTAATGCAAAATGTCTATGCAGAAAAACTTAATTTAAATAATTGATTTTTTTTTTCTTTTGTACAGACAGCAAAATGTTTTTTCTTTAATAGTGAACTTTAAAGTTCTTTTCCAAATTTTATTTGATTTGCTAACATTTGCTCAATTCGCAACTTCGTTATAGTGTTATTTGCTAAAATATTATATGAAGAAAAATATACTTTGTACGGTCAGACAAGGAAAATATTTGACAGAAACTGACAAATATTTCTTTGACGTAATGTGACCATAGAATGTTTTTATGTGGAAAACAACAAATTAGTTGATTTTATGCAACTAAAATTATATAATACCAAACAAAAAAGTTTTTAATATGAACATAGTGTGACCACTTAATGGAAAATATTTTTCCATTTTTTAGGCAAATAATTATTTGATCTTAAAAATTGAATCTATTGAATCTAAATCATTAAAATATATAATTAAATGAGAAATTTTAAGCAATAAATTCCGCTAATACAATATTGCTTATCATTTTAATAATTTCATTAACTTGCTTGCTTAAACAAGCAAAAGTAAATAATATAATAAAGCTGGATATGTAATTATATCTTATATTCTTAGTTGGTGCTCCTGCAAATTATACCAAAAAATAGTTTATCACCGAAATTGTTGGATATTGCTTCGTCTGGGTGTCTTATACATACTGCTAAAAGTTAGCGTTAAATACGCGTTTGTTGCGAGAGTTAATCGCGGTTAAAGGTACCAAAATCAGTTTTTTTCATATATATCTCGCTTATTATGCATCATACGTATTTTATGCTATTTCAACATTTATAGAATATAAACGTTTTAACAATTTTGCTGAAGTACATTTTTATCCGCCATCATTAGTTTTGGAGTTATAGCACATTTTATGTTAGATTTAATGTTTTTTTAGTATCCGCTATATTAATAAACGATATAATCAAATTATAAGGATAATTATACTAAACATCTTCTACAGAGATTCACTTATCTTCTGTTGCACATATTGTCGATAAATATTTTTGTGGTCCATATTAGGGTGTCCGCAAATGTAAAACTTTTAATGGGGCTACAGAGTAAAATTACAATCGCAAACTGGGCACATAACTGAACACAGACTTCGCAAGCCAGATTACTGTCTCTACAAGTTTTTGTTTAAATCGGACAATATTTTCAATAAGCACCTACATAAATAAGAAAAATTGTTATTTAAGTCGATTATTTATATACGTGCTATACCTAAATGTGGTCCAATTTTAATAAAAAGTTATAGGAACAGTCGTCAGACTTTTTCAAATATGCAGCCGAAGTCTTTTCAGTTTGCTATTGAAATATTATCCTGTAGCCTTATTAAAATTTCTACGTTTGCAAACACCCTAATATGGAGTAGGAACCGATTTTTCAATAATTTGTATAACAAAAGCTAAGTACATATCTTTTGAAGATGGCTGGTATAATTAACTTTACAATTTTACTATGTAATTTGTTTTTTTTTTATCAATTGTGCACAACATCCTCTCTGATTTCGTCTTTAAACTCACTTCAGAACCCATTTTTTTTTTCCTTCTTATTTCTTTTTTTTCTACTAAAAAAGCTATCGAAGCTGCTCCATATCATTAAACCATAAAATGTTTATCCTCTTTGTTTATTAGAGATCTGCATAAACATATTTTTGTATGTAGAGTATACGTGTGCTGGCGAAGCAACAAATGTTGTTATTTGCCTGTGTTCACTAATAATGAACACTGCCGACATGTTCTATTCGAACATGCCAAGAGAAATCATGTCGAGTATGAACGTAGTACTACATGTACAATGTTCAGTTTGGAGGCAAAAAAACTGTTTTATATTTGTATTATCGGCATCAACGAAAAATTAATACTCCTTAAGTAAGTTATAATTTTTCAAATAAAAAATGACGATTAGTTTAAAATATATATTTTTTTAATGAATAAAAAATAATAAAGGGTGATTCAATTAGAGATACTTTTTTCAATCACCTTTTTTCGACAGATCACGTGTGATTCGTGTCATGCTGTCATGTTATTTTTGTTTAGTATTGTTTAGCATTTCATAATGGAAAGACTTACGCCTCAACAACGTTTAAAAATCGTTCAACTTTATTACGAAAATTCACGTTCTGTGAGGAATGTGTTTCGTGCACTTCGCTCAACTTATGGTCAACATAATCGGCCTACGGAGCGTATTATTCGTAACACCCATTTGAGACCCATCATTCTTTATTGGGTAATATTCGACCTAATACACCACGTCCAGCACGCTGTGAAGAAAATATAACGGCCGTAGCTGAGAGTGTACACGAAGACCGTGGAGAGTCGATTCGGCGCCGTTCGCAGCAACTCGGACTGACGTATGGAACGACTTGGCGCATTTTACGTCGAGATCTTAAATTTAAAGCGTACAAAATACAGCTTGTGTAACAACTGAAGCCGCTCGACCTTCCCAAGCAACATCGCTTCGCTCTATGGGCTCTTGAAAAGTTCCAAGAAGATCCGACGTTTTCGAGGCAAATTTTGTTCAGCGATGAGGCCCATTTCTGGCTCAACGGGTATGTAAACAAATAAAATTGCCGCATTTGGAACGAAGAGCAACCTGAAGAGATTCAAGAACTGCCACTTCATCTAGAAAAAAAACAATGGTTTGGTATGGTTTGTTGGCCGGTGGAATCATCGAAATAGACGTGTAAAAAATGCAAAAAATATTAAATATCAAAAAATATATTTAATATATTTTAAACTTTTTTCTAAGAGCTGTAAATGAATCATTCATTTTTGAATTAATTCTCGAATCATTCATGCATTGAATTAGCAAATTTTGAATTAATTATTTTCACACAAAAAAAAAATGAATTGAATGAAATTTAAGTCAATTCAAATGAATTTGGTAAAAATGAATTGCAATTCATTTCCAATATATTTGCTAAAAGAAACTTAAATTTTTATTTTTATCAAATAGTGTGAAAATATTATTAAAGTTGTATTTAACAATCATTTTTTGTTTAAATGATCTCATATTTGTATATTGTGGAAAATTTCTTTTTTTTTTAATTTTTCAATCGAATTTTAAAGATTCTAGCAACTTTGAATCTCACCATAACATTTTTTGTTTTCAAAGCTGTGTTTTTTTTACTCGAAATTCTTACCACCTTATTTGTAAAAGATAGTTTTATTCTTTTGAAATAATTATATCATAAATATTACCAAAAAGTTTGTCGTTGGGTGGTCGTGGGTCACAAAATTTCAAAAATTATTAATTGTGTTTTGTCGTTCAGCATATTTCAAAATAAAAATCAGTTTTTCTTGAAGAAAAAAACTCCAAACACCATGTTTTCTTTGATCAGGCGCGTCTGGAAGACAGAGCTTTTCAATTTTTGTACTGAATATTTTCATTTTGATAAGAGAAATTTCCATTTTTCATTCCCCCTAGATCTGCTCTTGAATTTGATTGATTGAAACTCATTTTCGATTTCATTCATTTGAATTGCAATTCATTGTTCCAATTCATTTAAAAAAAATTCAAAATGAATTCAATTCAAACGAATTGGAAATGAATTGCAATTCACTTTAACAAATTTATTTAAATTGGAAACGAATTGCAATTCATTTTATAGATTCATTTGAATTGAAAATTAATTGCAACTCATTCTACAAATTCATTTGAATTAGAAACGAACTGAAATTCATTTCTGCCTAATTCGTTTGAATTAATTCAAATTTCATTCAATACTTTTTTGTTGTGAAAAGAATTAATTCAAAATTTAACCAATTCGTAGCAAATTAAAATCAAAAAAGAATGATTCATTTATAGCTCTGTTTTTTCTCCCTTCTTGAAGAATTTTGAATTTTATAAATAAAAAAAAAATAAAAATTAAATATATTCTGAATTTATATTTTATTTATACTTTAATTAATTTTATATGTTTACACATTTTAATTAATACTTTATCCCAGAAAAAAACTACTTCTTAGACCTCTTTAAAAAGCTTTAAAAGAATTAAATAAATTAAAAAAAGATTTCAAAACTGGCCTTTAGGAGATAGCTGATTAGAATTAAAAATAAAATATAAAAAAATTTACCAACTGGTTCTTGAATCGTTCCCTAGTGCTACTATAGAACTAGTTCTGAATGCGACAATTTCAAACAAAAATCATTGAATCAAGAACTAGTTCTAGAACCGTTCCATAGAATGGGTACTGGTTTGGTAACTCTTCCACAGAACTAGTTCTGGAGATGATACTTTTGAACAAAATTCATTAGTCGTTACGCCAAATTAGAACAACAAACTATGTATTACTTTGGAAAATTTTTATGTATGTATTTTTATGCAAACAAATTCGAATCAAACATTTGCCTAATCTGACCGTACCTTAAGTATGTTATTTTCAAATGAATGAAAATATTATAAATATTAAAATTTTTAATATTTATTTTTTTTTCGGTTTTGTTAAATATTTAAAATTTTTAATGAAAAATTTTGATGAGAATTTTACTATTTGAAATTTCTGTTTTATATATTGCAATATCCACCTTAAATACACAAAAATAGACCTAGAATATTCGTCCATCTGAGAGGTTGCCTGGATGTCCGGATGGCTGGTAATCAGTCAGTAATTTTAAAAATAATTTAATGAAATTTAGATCATATGACTATTTTGGTATAACGTCACTGCCTATTGAAACTGGTTATTATCGGTCCATTATTTCAACCGGTCCCCATGCAAATGTTTCCGCAATAGGGTTTCAATACTCATAAGTTAAATGTCATTATTTCAATAAAATTTGGTACAAATAACTTTTATATAAGAAAAAGTAGAATACTAAATATCATGGATCCATAATTAAGCATAGCTCACATACTAGATCCGAAAATCATTTAAACTCGCATAAATACCACAACAATTACAGTATCAAAGTAATATTATATACAACTTGTATCAAGTTTTATATAAGCAGAAATCACAGTACCAAGGATAATGATTAATTCATGAATTTAAGTATTAATTCATAATTGGTCTCCTATAAGTCCATTTCTGAAAATCTCGAAAATTATTTTGAGGCTCAAACGCAATGGTGCATGATATCATATTGTAGAGTATACCGACTATATATACTTGCTATTAGAGATAAATCGATTTTTTTTACTTTTTGGTAAAAAAAAAAAAAAAAATTCGATTTTTAGTGAAAAATCAGATTTTTATGAGTAAGCGTATTTTTGGTGAGTAATAAAATTTTTTGGTGAATAATCGGCTTTTAGTGAAAATTTGGATTTTTTTGTGAATAATCGGAATTTTAGTAAAAATTTGGATTTTTGGTGAAAATTTAGAATTTTTTTTCTTTTTCGAATAATCGGATTTTTATTGAATTTGATAGAATTTGTTTATATGTAAAAATTTAAGTTTTTAGTGAAAATTTGAATTTTTGGTGAAAATTCTAATTTTTTGTGAAAATTTGAATTTTTGGTGAAAATTTTAATTTTTGGTAAAAATTTTAATTTTTGGTAAAAATTTGAATTTTTGGTAAAAATTTGAATTTTTGGTAAAAATTTGAATTTGATAAAAATTTGAATTTTTTGTGAAAATTTGATTTTGATAAAAATTTGAATTTTTGGTGAAAATTTGAATTCTTGGTTAAAATTTGAATTTTTGGTTAAAATTTGAATTTTTGATGAAAATTTAAATTTTTGGTGAAAATTTGAATTTTTAGAGAAAATTTGAATTTTTGGTGAAAATTTGAATTTTTGGTGAAAATTTGAATTTTTGGTGAAAATTTGAATTTTTGGTGAAAACGAATTTGGGTGGAGGGAGAACTTTGTAAAAAAAAAATTGAATAAAAAAATAATTTTTATTTTTTGTTAAGAAATCAACATATTTTTAAACAAATAATTTTTAACAGAATTATTAAATATATGTTTCACAATGTTATAATGTTATCTTAAATTTCCATATAAATTTTCAAAAAATGTTAAATAATATCTTATTTTAATTATATGTAACACAATAACTCAAATAACGTATTTTGTGAATAGGGTAATTATGCTTTTTTTCTTCTTCTTTTTCTTTCATAAAAATACTTTATGCTCACATTTTAATTCAAATAAAGTTGTGTTTATTTCTAATGACTATTATTTTCTATATTGTATTACATACTGTTAAGGACACATTGAATTTTATGTATATTGATATTTATAACTAAAGTTTCTTATATAACTATGCTGTCACTCATTGTTTCAATTAGTAGGCCATTTATTTAGTTATTATTAACTGACCTTTTACTACAAATATAAATGAAAAATCGTACAATAAACTTGTAACTATTTTTGGTTAAATTATACTACGTTTTGCATTTAACTTTTGTTTGTTGAACTTTGTTGGCCTCTGGTTTCTAGTTTAATAAAATCAAATCTTTTTAAATATTAAACGGAGGGCTTACACAAAAAATTCCTTTACATTTTTACGTCTAGCGAAGAAATTTACTTAAAGGACAATTAGGTATCTAAAGGAAAGGGAGCTAAAAATTAAGGTCAAGAAAATATTTTTAGACTGTAGGTCAATTAACAGAAATTAGAAAAATGATTGTGACATTTAATGAAATGTCAAAAAGATTGGAGTGGAGGAAATGATGGATAAAAAAACTTGAAGAAGAACTTAACTAGAACAGCAGAGAAATTGAAGTAGAACTAATTTAAAACTGAAAGAGAAGTGAGTTTAAACTAAACTGGAACTAAAACTGAATTAGAGCTGAATTAGAACTGAACAAGAGCTTAATTAGAACTGAACTAGAACTGAACTTGAACTTATATAGAACTTAAGTAAATGCAAAGGACTTAGAAAAACTTATTTAAAACTGATTTGAACAAGAATTTGAATTAATTAAAAACTGAACTAGAAGTGAACTAGAACTGAACTAGAACTGTACTAGAAATGAACTAGATATATACTAGAAGTGAACTAGAACTGAGCTAGAACTGAGCTACAACTGAACCAGAACTGAACAAGAGCTAAAGTAGAAATGAACTAGAACTGAAATATAACCGAATTAAAACTGAACTATAACTAGGCTAGAAATAAACTTGAAATGAACTTGAACTACATCTGAACTACAACTGAACTATTAAGAACAGTCTTTATCAAAATGTGGTCCCTAATCCAATTTTGTAGGGGTATAAAGTTTTATAATAAGAATTTAATTCTTCCCAAGTCCTTATGATATGATGTCTAAAGCAAACTAGATTTTAATACATTTAGAATTGCAAAACAGCTGGATGAAGCAGTAATAGAAAATAAGATTGGCTTTTATAATTATGTGTTTACAGAAAAAGAATGCAAATAACAGTTATTTTTTATAAGGACTTAGCCTATCTCATTTAGTAATATGAATTCCAAAATCTAAAGGTTTAAAGTAAAATATATTTAATTGTTAGGTTTGGTGAAAGATTCAATATCAATCGTTCATGTATCAAAGCACTTACATATATTAAATTTTAATAAGTTAATTTAAAAATTTTGTACAAAATTTTAGTCCAATTGAAAATGCATCGGGAGTGATAAAACACTTTTATTGCAGTTATTTGTAAAATAATGTGGTGCCCTTTTTAAATTTTTATTATTTAATTATATTGTTTTTTATTCCCAACAGCACGATATTGGGGAGCCCCCTAAAATATTCCAATCGACACAGAATCTCCTTAACTGGTCGAAATAGGTTCATTATTTCGTCTAGTCTCCAAATAAATATTCTTTTGAAGTAATATTTTGAAGCTCAAATATCTTAAAGACATATAATCATATTTCTACAGAATTCTGTACAAATATCACATTTTTAATCCTAAAATATTCTATAAAAAAAATTTGTATGTACCTACATTAAATATGGCTCAGTTTTAAAAGGATCGCTTTAAAATTGTAGCTTTTACATAGGGCCCTCTCCCGAAAATCAATTAAAAGTACTTAAACCCACACAAATGTTTATATGTTAATAAAATTTGGCTTAAATAAAAAGAATGTATTACTTTAAGTCACATATATAATAGCGTAGGATATCATATAGTCGGTCTTCGCCGAATATACATTTCGTTTTTAATAGTAATTTATTTTGTAATTACAAGTATTTAGGTCGTTAGAACTTTCTCAGAAAAATCTCCCAATCTATTTCGCTTTTTGATTAAATATTAGAAAATCTTTATATTTTCTATTGATTTAAATTGTTTTCTTCAGTTGTCAGTTAAATTTGGAATGAGAAGTTATAGCAACCTCTAGTTTTTTAAATGTGTGATGCATTTTTATCACACTGTCTTTTTATTGTTGACAAGTTTAGCAGAGTATAGCATTTTTAAAACTAATAAAAATAAAATGTTGATTTAACAAAAAAATAACCAAAATGAAAAAATGTCATCATCACCACATTGAAAAATAAAATAACCAATTTTGGTTAAAAATAACCAACACTGAATGCAACTGGAACTGAACTGAAACTAAACTAGGACCGAATTTTCAATAAATTAGATTTAAATTTTAAAATTTAACTACAACTGAAGTGGAACTGAACTAGAACGGAACTAGAATTGAACTAGTACTGAACTAGAACTGATTTAGAACTGATCATGAACTAAAGTAGATCCTAATTAGGAATAAACAAGAACCCAACTGAAACGAAACTAAAACTAATCTAGAACTAGGACAAAGAATATTTTATAAATTCATGTAAGAAACTGTCAAATTTTACCGCAACAATTTAATTTCAAATAACTTTTACAGTTCCTTAACAAAAAGCTTTTCTCTTAACATAACACTGTTATTGCCATTAATGTTAACAGTGCCATTATGTTATTTTTAAACTTTAAACTTTAACAGTCCACACAAGAACCCGAAAAGCTTTTTTTAACAGGTCTCCACTTTATTTAACACCTGTTAGCTAAACAATTTCATTAAATAGCAAACAAATCAGTTGTTGGCCGCTCGTTTATGTGTAAAGATGTTAAATTAATTTAACTTAAACGGTAGAAAACGTTGATATACAAATTTAATTGAAAACATGTTTGTTATTCCAATTTAACAAGTGGCAAAGCATAAAATAGTAATTTAAATTACACAAGTACCTAACTAAAGTGAATTTACAAAATTGAAAAGAAGTTACAAAAGCAAAATGAAATGATGGCAATGCCATTTAAACGATGACAGAGGAAATGAGAAAATTTAAATTTTTAGCCGTTATAGGAAAATGCGCGAATTAAAATTCCTATTTAACGATTCAAGGATAACAAAACTATAAAGACGCGATGTGCACTAGCGAAGCATAACGAATAATGTTTGTCTAGAATACGAGTCAACGAAGATTTATGGTGTCAAAGGATATTTTAGAGTTTTTAGCTTAAAGGAGTAAAATGAGTATGTGTGAGTGTGTGAAGTGTTTATTTTAAAATTATAAAAGAAAAATTAAGGTTTAAATATAAGTGATATATAAGGATTTAAATCAGTTCTTTATGAACAGTGTCAAGTAAAGGAATTAAGAAATAAAAATAAAATCTTAAATAAAAAAAAAATTAAAGAAAATTAAAAAAATAAAGTATAAAATAAATTTTAATGAGATAAAAAGTAATAAAGATAATAAAAAAGTAATTAAAATTTGCTTGAATAATTTAAATAAAAGAAGCATAAATAAAAAATAATTCATAATATATTCTTAAATTTTTAAGCACAATTTAAAAACGTGTTTAAAAAATAAAACCAAATAATAAATAACAAAAATTGCAAAATCATCAAATAAAAATTTTATAAGATTTTAGAAACAAAAATCTTAAATAAAAACAATTAACAGTGGGTGGCCATATTAATGAAAATACAAAAAAAAAATATAATTTAAATATTACCTTAAAAGAAGAATTTAATTTAGAAATATCTGTTTTATTATTTTTTGAGAAAGTTTCTATAATAAATATACCAAATAAAAATTATTTTTCTGCTACTTAATTAATTAAATAACTTTTTTTAATTTTACTAGTAAATTGATCTTTAAACTGAATTAAATTAAACGGTTCATTTTTCGTTTTCAATGTAATGAAAACTTTGTATATAATCGAACTAAAATAAAGGCAAATAAATAAAAAAATAAACTTAGGAAACACTGTTGTGGCTTGGATCCCAATAAATTTATCTTACTTAAATTTTAAAATAATAAAAATTTACCAAATTCTGACTTTATTAAAATGACATTTTTCCCTTAATCTCAATGAAATAAATTAAAAATATTATGGAAAAAAAAATTAAAATTAATTTTAAAAAATTCAATAGATTAAATAAAAAAAGAAACACGAAATAAAGGAAAATATATTTTAATAAATAAATCTTTAAAATAGTAAACATTTTATTCATAGAATTAGTGTTACAATATTTGAACTTTGACCTTAAATTAATAAATGAAATTTATTAAATTATTAAATGGTATAAATGATAAAATAAATTTAATTTAAGAAAATTAATTTTTTTTTAATAAATTATTAAAATTTTAAAAAATTTACAGATAGAATAATAATTAAATAAATAAAAATAAGAAAACAAATATTTAGTGATCTATTTCCGATACTATTATAAAAAACATTTAATAGAACTTTTTTTAATCTAAAAATGATGGAAATAAGTTTTTATGAACTTACAAAATATGTGAATTTTTAAAAGTTCTATTTTCTAAAATCAGGTATGAACTTTGACCTTAAAAAAGCAAAGAAAAGGATAATAATCTAAAAAGTAATTTAAAAATTCTATTTAATTTTAAATTTAAAAAAGATACATTTTATCATACAAAACTTGATAAATTTACAGATTTTAATAAATTGACCTTTGACCGGCATGAATAAAAGAAATTATAAATAATGTAAAATAAAATTAAAAAGTAAAAATTCATTTAATTTATGAATTTTTATTCAATTACATTTTCTTCTAAAATTTAGACATTTTTGACAGGATTTAAGTAAGTTAACTTTTGACCTCAAAAATTTATAAAAAAAAATAAAAAATAGAATATTTAGCTCATCATTTATTAGTAGAGTATAAATAATGAATAATAAATTAATTAATAATAAAATTAGTAATAAATAGTTTAATCAAAAAAAGTATAATTTATTTAAATGTCTTAATCTTTAACCTAAAACTTAATTGTAGAAATTGGCTTCAGTTATAAAATAAATATAGCTTAAATATTACTAATTAAAGAACAATTCGTAAACTAATGTAAGTATTTTTTTAAAATCTAAATTTCTAACCATAACCTTTGACCTGCTTTAAAAAACTCATTAAATTATGCTAAAAAATGAGAAAAATATAAACATTTTGTAGCATATATTGTTCTTATGGAGAAATTATTTTTTTGCTGAAAAAATTTTCCAACGTTTATAGGAATTAAATGCGCGAATTAAATTTCCTTTTTAACCATTCAAGGTTAGCAAAACTATAAATTATTTAATAGATGAACTTTACCTGCATCTGTTGAGTTGAACTTTTGACGATTTGAATACACTGGTGATAGGTCTAAAATGTAATTTAAGAAATTCTATAACTTTTTCATTGATTTGACCTTTTGACCTAAATATACTAAATCCATAATTTATAAAATCAGTTAAATATATACAGCGTATTTTTTTACATTTTCTATATAAATTACTCAAAATACAAGAGTTTCTTTCATCAATGCAAAAGTTGACATTTGACAAACAGGAAAAAACATAAGTTAGTATATGTTACTTAAATTTGCTAAGATTTAAAAGCAAAAATATGCTTTTCTCTTGAAAGACTAAAAATCAGTTTTTCCAAATGGAAATATGCCAAATTTTATTAACTTACCCTTGACCTAAAATAGTTATTAATACCTAGCACTTATACAAAATCAGCTAAATTATATTTTTTAACTGCATTGTTAAAAATAATTTATTCAATGGGATTTATTTTAAATTTTTCAAATTCAAAATATTTTTTAAAGGATGGACCTTTGACCTTAATAGGTTCGTTAAAGAAAGAAAAATAATGATTTCATTGTACAAAACGTTATAGATTATATTTCGTAATAAAATTTTGGAGGCATTCTGCTTGATTTTTTATTTAATAATTCCAGTTTTGTTACAATTGAATTAGCTGACTTTTGCCCTTAATAAAATATTTTAAAATACATATTAATTACATCAAATGCAATTGAAAGATTAAACTTAGTCCAGTAACCTGAAAAATCAAAATATAAAAAAATATATAAAAAAAAAAAGTTTAATGAAAAACATATTCCCATTAAAAATAAATGCGTTGACCTTTGACCTATATTAAGAAAAATAGAAATTTGAAAATTAAAAAATATTAAAATCGACTAAAAATTATGTTAAAATTAAAAATAATAAAACTTTTAAATGAAATCTACACTAAATATTAAAACTTTATTAAATTTCAGTATTGTACAGTGGTGCTAAACTGGAGAGCAAAAAATAAATAAATAAATTGAAATTAAATATTAAAACTTTATTAAATTTCAGTATTGTACAGTGGTGCTAAACTGGTGAGCAAAAAGTAAATAAATAAATTGAAATTAAAACTAAATAGATTTAAAAAATATAGAAAAAAAATTTTCACAGAATTACATATGTAAAGTTGATTCGAATGTATAAAAATAATAAAAATAATTTTTAGAATTGAACTTTGACCTAATATAAAATAAAAGAAAATATAGGTTTAAAAAATTTGAAATTAATTGGAAATTTTATTAAGAAAAATAAAAAAGATCTGCAGGAATTATTAAATGTGGCCAATGCACCAAGGAACCAGATTTAAAAATAAAAAATTTAAATAGAAAGGCAAAGAAAAACTGAATGAAAGATTTAAATAAATTTGTGATATTTAAACTGTATTTCCCTATTTTACACATCGACCTTTGACCTGAGCAAATTAATTACAATTTTTTTGAAATAATACAAGCAAAATAATTTATGCCAGACTTTGTCCTTAATAAAAAAAATATCAAAAATATTATTTTAATATATTACATAAAATATTATATAAAATCTGAGATCTTAAAGAGTGACTAGGAAAAATTATATATGATTATTTATAAATTATTTAACAAAAAAACATAATAATAAATTGACCTTTGACCGCATTAAAATACAACAAACATTGTTTCTAATACAATTTCGAAGTGTTAGACTTAATCAAATGATTAGGAATGATCGTACATTATTCTTTAAAGCTTTAAAAAAATAATAACAATTAATTGACATTTGACCTAATAAAAAAATAATTATTTAAATGTGAAAATTTATTCGAAACAGTTAGTAATACCTTTAAAAAAATGTACAGGAAATATTAAAAATTTATTAAGTATGACCAATGCATAATGGGACTAAACTCTGAAGACAAATTTTTATTATTTCCTTTTTTTATTTTTAAAAATAATAATTCTTACTTGATTTGAATCTTTCTAAATTAATTATTAGGAAAAATCATAAACAATTCTTCATAGATTTAAATAACAAATTGACATGTAACCTAAAAGGGAAAAAAATAAAAATAATTACTTAAATGTTAAAATCTAGTCGAAACTACATTTAATTTAGAATAATAGCTCTTTTAACAAATATCTGCACGAAATATTAAAAATCTGTTAAGTATAACCAGCGTACAATGGGACCAAAGTAAAGAAAAATTATTATTATTATTATTATTTTATTTTATTTTATTATTTTTTTTTTTTTTTCATTTAAAAAAATATAAAGTTTTATTATTTAAAAAAAATATTAAAATTGTAATTTTTAATTTTAATTTATTTATTTAAAAGATCTAAAATTTCAAGAAAATAATATAGCATCGGTTAGCTAGCAACCGTAATATTCAGTACAGAACTACAGGGTATCATAAACTTGACTTTAATCTTTTAAATTTCAGATTTTACAGATTAAAACCCATTTATTTCGTATCTTATAATGAAATGAAGAATCCAAAATAATTTAAAAAAATATACATAATTTGCTCTTCTAACAATAACAATTTTTACCTGTTTATATTTAAATCAATAAAATGAATTGAGATTCAGAACGCCTTTCCTTTTAGTGCTGGTCATTGGCTCGTTCAAAAAGCTGTCAATTATTTGAAGCCAAAAGTCTTAAATTTCTCAAACGAATGTGAGTTGTTTTAATTTTCAGAATAACGTCAAATTGTTTATTTATTTTATTTTATTATTATCATTTTTTTAATAATGAAACAGTATTGCATACAAAATATTTTTTATAAATTTTATGACAAAAATATTCATCAAAAATGTTTGAAAATTGTAAATTTTTTTCGTTAAGTACAATTAGTTGATTATTAAAACGTGTTTGACATTTCAAGTGCCGTAAAATAAAATTGATGTGTAGGAAGAAACAAATGAAGTATAACATTTCAAAAAAAAAAAAAAATAATAATAAATAAATTAAAAATTATAGGAAATTATTTGTTTGAAATAAAAATGTTAAATTATTAGAACATTTTGTATAATGATTGTCATCATCTAAGGAGGTTAGTTATTAAGAAAAGGTTTAAGTGGGCTATTAAGAGCATTAAGTTTGGAACAAAAGACAAATTTTGTTTTATTTCTATTTTTGTGCTGTATTCTGTCTACCTCTCTCTCTCTCTTCATTTACTTAAACTTCTCGTTTTCAATAACTAAATCCAGTTTTTATACGAGGGCGGATCAATAAGTGAGTGAATTTTCGAACTCGTAGTTATATGAAATGCAACACTATTACCATCAAGTACCACCTGTTAATAGAGTACTGTCAAATTTTGAGCAAGTGTCATCATTTACTTTGTGTAAAAAATAGGATTTTCCGAGGCCTTAAAAATAGGCATTTGTTTGGTCAATAATTTCATCGTTAGAGCTGAATCTCTTTCCATCGAGCCATTTCTTTAGGTTTGGTAATAGGAAGTAGTCACTAGCGGCTAAAACCGGAGAATATGGCGGATGAGGTACTAATTCGTAGCCCAATGCATAGAGTTTTACCATTGAGACTGCACACGTGTTTATGGCCAATTGAGAGCAAACGCCGCACCCATCTTGCAGACAACTTTCTTAAACCCAGCTGATCATTTAAAATCAAAACCATACTGCCATATAAAATGCCTATGGCATCAACAATCTCACGCACTTTTACTCTTCGAGCGGCCAGCACCATATCGTGGATATTTTCGACATTTTCGGGTGCAGTGACCTCAATTGGCCGTCCAGCGTCATTTGTACTTGTGCGACTACAACAAAAGTCAGTAAATCACTTTTTTTACCATTGAAATCGATGGTGCAGAGTCCCCATAGTATTTATCAGAATTTTCCTTGGTTTGATTGCCAGTTTTTTTTTTTCGCAAAAAATAATGTTTAATGAGCACTCGAAATTCAATTTTTCCCATTTTTAGAAAAATACAGGAGGCTGTATGTTTTGAACAGCTGCTAAATGCAAAGTAAATGACGACACTTGCTCAAAATTTGACAGTAGTCTATTAACAGGTGGTACTTGATGCGAATAGTATTACATTTCATATAACTATGAGGGAAGTTCGAAAAGTCATGGACTTATTGATCCGTCCTCGTACCCTTAACCATAGGTGTAAAGGGTACATATAAGTTTGTCATTCCTTTTGTAATTTCCAGAATTTTCGTCGTTAATAACTAAATCCAGTTTTTATACCCTTAACCATAGGTGTAAAGGGTACATATAAGTTTCCAGAATTTTCGTGGGAGAGCAAAACAGCATATAGTTTCTGGATCCTCATAAGAAATAATGTCGATGGGATGACGTCCGTTGGTTTAAATGGCGTTTATGAAGTCCTCCGATAACGGCCATTTATAATATATATATATATCAAACGATCAGAAAATCTTTCAGGAATTTTGCCATTGAAATTCAGCAAGATTGGTTCATAAATGGCGGAGATAACTTGCATATATAGATATAGATATGGCCATAAATATATATAGTTATATGAACCGATTTTCACGAAATATGACACATAGATAGTACAAGTGCCGGAAGTGGTTATAGACTTTGTTAGAACTCGATTAGATGTCACACTAGCATTTTATACCTACTTTTAAAAGATATATATATTTTTTTTTTCTTTTTTACACGTTATTAATGAAGCTGGCTGAAACTGACTTTAATCCCTAATAAGTTTTTTGGTAATACTATATTAAACAAACGGATTACAGATCTGAACTGACAAGATATATATATATGGAGGTGTGTGTATGTTTATATAAAAATATTTATAAAATCTTGATTCTATTTCAACGTTTTATGAAAATGCAAATTATTTAAGGTTTTTAGTGTCTACATAGATATAGTATAGATAAATATATTTGTAGTTACATCCAGTATAACGTATTTGAATTTCATTGAACACATCTCAACACGGGTTAAGGGTATATAAGATTAGGCAGACCCAAATATAGCACTCTAGCTTGTTTCTTGTTTTTTTTTTTTTTCTTTGTTTTGACTAATAAATTAAAATTTCATCACTTTACAATACCCGAACTAGTTTATTTCTTTCATTCGTTCATAAAAATACAATAAAAAATTCCAAATATTTATTTCCTCTGTTTTCTGTTGTTATTTTCTTTATTTTGTTGTTGTTTTTTTTTTTTTAATTAAAATAAATTTAAATTTTAAATTATAATCGTTACAATAAACACCGGCTCTATTTGTATTACAGTTAATTAACTTATCTTGTTAAGAATTTGTTTATAATATTTACTATTGTTGTTATTGTTATTATTTAATAATTTAATCTGTTTATCAGATTGTTTGAAAAAAATTGAGTTTTGTCAACGGCTGGCTGTGTCGTTTTTTTATAAAACGCGGTTTATTCCACAACGTGTTCGTATTTTAATGTAATATTTGTTTATAAAATAAAAAATAAATTAATTGTATTTTATTATGTTTATTGCTTTTTAAGCTTGTTTAATGACAATAAAGAACAATAGAAGTAGTATTGAATTAAAAAATAATTGGCAGTAATACGTAATAATTTTTTGTAAATACAAAAAATAATAAAAGTGTTAAAAAATTGTTATAATAAAATTGGTGGGAAATTGTAAAAAGTACAATGGAAATTTCGGAAAAAAAAATTAATAAACCTAATTTAAGGTATTTAACAATTCCATATGAGGTAGTAGGTGCTAAAAAAATTAAAATTTAGTTTATAATTTATCATTTTAGCTTTTTATTATTAAATTTTAATATTTTGCATGTGTTTTCTATAGCAAAACTAAAAATAACACTGTTATTTACTAACCAATTATGCAAACATACCAGCAAAAAATTTGGGATTCCCGGTAATAGCAACTACTTATTAAAGTAGTTTCTTGGTAACGAGACATCATTATTATTTACATACTCTATATTACATAAATAAGTACTCAATAGTATAATAGCATAGTAATATTGAAAACACATTGTCTAAAGCGCTGGATTAACAACCAGAAGGTAATTGGTTCTTTTAGCAAAATTTCTGAACTGAATACTAAAAACTTTTTGTCAGTTAGAAAACAACTCGAACAAAAATAACTAGTTATTCAGGCAAAAAATAAGAAGTTTATTTTTTTTTTCCAATTATATCTGCCGGCTTAACAGGAAAGCAAAGTTTTTGCTGGGATTTTATAACAATTATTTAATATTTAAAAAAAATTTATTTTATTTATTTTCCTGGCGAATTTAAAAAATTTTATTATCATTTGATTATTGTTTTATTTTAAATAACCGTAATCGATTTAATTGACAATAATTTATATTTTTAAAATTTTAGTTTTTAACAATTAAGGTTAACATTTAATAATTAATGTTAACAATTCAAACATGTTCAGAATTTTTAATTTTATTTACTATAATTTTTTATTTATTTTTTTTTTAATAATAAGAGGAGTTGAAATTTAAATGAGTCATTTAATTTTCTAGTTTTATTTATATTAACTTTGGGATTTTATGTTTAATTAGCATTTTATTTACTTTTATTTTATTATTAATTTTTTTTTTATTATTGTTATTATTATGTAACCTTCTTCTTTTTAACAATATTTCGTTTATAATCCTATTGTATATTAAAAACAGATATAAAGTATAAACAAAAAACTATTGTAGTCCATATGTTTGCTAATAAGTCATTTTAAATATTTTGCAATATGGGAGACATGTTCATTATTTATTTATGTTAAAGTACTAATCTTGCAGGGTTAATACCCTACAGTAATTAGGCAAATCATTTAATTCGGCATGTCTCAAGCCAAAATATATAGCCAGACAATAATCGAACACATTCAGTGTCAATAGTTAATCTGCACCGTATGTTTTCAAATTCAACAAAAATTGATACCAGTTGACATCAAGTTGACACCACTTCAGTATCGAATTATTAAATTACATTTTGTTTTCTATTTTGTGTATTTAAAATTTGTAAACAAACGGTATCAAAAACCCAATACCGTAAATTGTCAAAGTCATCACAACCGTGGTGGATTTTGAACCGAATTTGTATCTCTTAGTGTAGGTATTTAATATTTTAGAAACAAAATTTATCAAAAAGAAGCTAATTAATTTCATAATTTGAAATACATAATTTCTTTCTATATTAAGCCAAAAATATCCTTAATCTATATGCAAATTAGATTTAATTATGTCCGTTAATCCGTCTTCTGTGGAAAAATTTTTAAGTACTGTTTTATACCCTACAGCACCATAGATGATTGAAGTATTATAAGCTTTAAAGTATACTGTTCGACTCAGAATCACTTTATGAGTCGATTTAATGATGTCCGTCTGACTGTCCATGTCCATCTAAAGCTTGTAATAAATCAATGAAATTTGGCTTTTAACTTTTTATTGGGACAACCCTATTGAAGTCAGCTATGATCGGACTATTATTCATCTAGCCCCCCTACAAATATTATCCCTGAATAAGGATTTAAGGCTCATAAATCCCTTAAATATCAGAATACTTTAAAGAAGTTATATAAAATATGCATAACAAAGTCACTAATTACCAAAATAATTCTTTCAATTAAAAATTGTTTAAATTTGCACCTCTCACCAATATGATTATATCAATTACTAACAACTGTAAAAATTGAAAAATAGAAACATTTTTCCAATTAAAAAATTTAGTAGACGATTGAACGAATTAAAAATTTAAATAAGAAAAAAATCTTACATGAGTTTTATTTTTATTATTTCTTTTATTTCATTTTTGCTTGAATGTATATATTAATTAAATGTTGATGTAAAATGAAACAAATGTGTTAATTGAAAAATATAAGGTAATAATTTTTTCTATGTGCATACATATAATTAAATTGAACATGACTTTATTTGTTTTATTTTTCATTGACATTTGTGCAATAAAATGAAATGATTTCATTACTTTAATTATTTTATGGTTTTATTCAGTCTATCTGAAAATAAGAGTCGAAATATTTTTTTTTTTTTTTTTTTTTTTTTCTTAAAAGCTGAAAATCATAAAAAATTAAAAACCTGTTAAAATTATCTTAAAATATTTTCACATGATATAAAAATATAAATGAAAAATTTATATCTTTTTCTTCGTCTTCTTGATTTTTTTAATTGTAACACTAATGAAAAAATTACATACAATGTATTCAACTTTTTACAATTATTTGAGGGATTCACATAGTATCATAAAATCATATGCCTATAACAGCATGAAAAAATACGACAGCTTAGAACAACCCCTCATAACTTAGTGTGCTATTTAGAATTTAAATCAGCTGATTTAAAACAAGTATAAAAATATGTTTTTTCTTTCATAATGCCAAAAGTAAGTAAAAAAGCCAAAATAATAGCCATTATAAAATTTTAGAACATTATGACAATATGACAAAATACAACAACTTATGAATCTCCCAATTATGCATTGAAAATAGTGAAAAAATATTCTTACTATTTATGAATATTTTTTTCGTGTATTTTATTTCTGTAAGATTGACAATTTTTTATCTTAGTACTTTTACAAATTGGTATTTTCTTGAAAGAAAAAATTATCAATTCATTTTTAAGATATATAAATGAATTTTGAAAATTTGTACCTTTATCGAAAATTCGTATTTGATTGTATGAAAATTTTCAAAGCTGATATTTTCTTAATTAGTACATTTTTGATAATAAGAATTGATATATTTTTGAAAATGAATACTTTCTTTTGACTTATGCTTACTTTTTTATTACACGCTGAGAAAATATATAGTTTTGGCGAACATAATTTAAGAGCAAGATATTATGATTGGAACATGTGATTACAGCTAAAAATAAATATGATTATACATTAAAATTGTTATGATTCCATTTTATCATATTGTGCCCGTTTCGACTTTTCATGTTATGGTTCGAGTTTTTCATCTTATTATACCATCTAACTATATTATTATGTCATTCTATTGGATTATGTTTTCAGTTTATTATGTTATTCCATCTTATTATATTATTTTATCTTTTCATATTAAGATTCCATTTTATCACATTGTGCCGGTTTCTATGGCTCGATTTTTCATGTTATGGTTCGAGTTTTATTTTATTTTATATTTTCATATTAAGATTCCATTTTATCATATTATCCCATCTTATCATATTATTTTCCAATCTTTTCATATTATGATTCCTTTTCATCATATCATCATCTAATAAATCTATCATATGTATACTACAATAAAACACATTAATTCAAAATCATTATTTCTATAAATTGTTTATTGAGTCCATTATTGAGCTCATAATAATAGATAAAAATGTTTATTAATCATAAAAAATTATTTATTTTATTTATTATTTATTATTATTTATTTTCTGATTTCTTTTTTTTTTTTTTTTTTTTTTTTTGTCTAAGGAAGTTTTGTATAAGTTTTAACCTTTGAACCAAACTTCATGAAGATCGTTACATAATTGACCATAGCTCCCATATAAAACCCTCTTCCGAAAATCACTTTAACGTGCATAAATCAAATACACATGTTAGTATCAGGTTTATATTCGACACAAATAAGTTTTGTATAAGTAAAAATCATAGTGACAAATTTTATGAGGATCGCTCCATAATTTACCATAGCTCCCATATAAGCTCTTTTTCGGAAATCACCCTAAATGATGGTCATGCACAACGGGTATCATCATATGGTCTGGCTTCACCGACTATATCTTTCTTATATAGTCTCTTTGTTTTAGAATAATTAAGTTATTTCGTGAATTTTTTCTTTAAAAATAATATATTTTTAATTTTATATAAGCAATAAATGCTAAAAAAATCGGATAACCAAATTTTACCCGAATGTAGTTTTTCTTTTAATTTAAGAAAGCAGAAATAAAAAATAACTCTCCCAGGAAAAACTCTATTAGTTCTACAACTAGTTCTGGAATGCATGAAAATAGCCAGTACTTGCTCTAATTTTTCGTTATGACCAATGATTTTTGTTCAAAATTATCACTTCCAGAACTAGTTCTGTGGAAGAGTTACTTAGCCAGTACCCATTCTATGGAACGGTTTTACAACTAGTTCTTTAATCAATGATTTTTGTTTGAAATCAGCCTTATTTTTTGTTTGAAATCTACAGAAGCATTAGGGAACGGTTTAAGAACCAGTAATTAAATTTTTTATATTTTATTTTTCATTCTAATGAGTTATGTATATATATATATATATATATATATATATATGTATGTATGTATATATATATTGTTATTTATTATTAATTAAAAATTCGAGTAAGTATACATGCGGGCGCAGTACACGTATGCTCTAGATATTTACGCAGATCTCTACTACTTATATTAATTCATGTATGAACTAAAGAATTATAAAGAAGGTAGAAAACAAACGCTAAGAACAAAATATATTAAAAACAAACAAGTAATGATTTTTTCAACAATATTTCTAAAAAGCATATTTATTTTAAACATGTTATGGGAATAATAATATTAATATAATTTGAAAACAAAATATGGTTTAAAAACAAGGACAAAGATTGATAATATTCAATGGTTGTAGAAACAATGATATTTTTATATTAATAAAATTTTGTTTCTGGTAAAAGTATTCAAGAACATAATATTTTTGCAGTCAACTATATTAAAATTTTGATTGTAAACATGTAAACATTGCATGATAAAACTGAACCAAAAACATTGTTATCATGAACACAGTGTATTTAAAATGAATGAAAATTAACAATGAGAACATAATATTGGTTTTCTAGTAGTGACCATGTTTTTTCTCTGCGTGTAGTATATTTTTCAACTTATTCTTTTTTTAATTCAGTACTTTATTTTATCTTCAAAATTTACACTTTTTAGTGGTACTTATTTTTATATTAGTACCTTTTACAAATTTGTACTTTTTTGTAAATAGTAAATTCTTTGTCAATATTTTTTTTTTTTTTTTTTTTTGCTAGCAACCGTTCTATTTGTTATTTATAAATTTATTACAATATCTTTAAAAAAAAAATATCAAAAACTAATGAGAAAAAAAGTTTTTAAATAAAAAAATACTATTATTAGCTTTTTTCTAGCCTTATTTTTTGGGTCATTTAGCCTTTTCTGACGTTTTTCAATTTAGCCTCTTTTTTTTCCACCTCCTGGCAATATTTCCAGCTTGTAAGAAATTATAATTTTAGCTAATAAATAAATAAATAAAATAAAAAAAATTTTTAAAATATATCTGCTGTATCGTAGTGTAATTTCCATCGCAAATCTAGCTGCACTAAACTATAAAATTTTTTTACTTCAGTAATAATTTAATAGGTATTTTAAAACTAAAAATCGAATATCATATAGCCATTAATATTAGCTGCTGTCGGCTAAATAAGTTCGTAATTTGAATTCTGTTAGAGCAAAATTACTTTAGTATTTGAAAAAATAAAGAAACTCTCAGAATCATGATAAAGGAGATCCTCTCTATCTTGTTTTTTTTTGCCATTTTCATTTTACCATGTTACAAAAATAACCTTATTATTAATAATATGTAATTTAATTCTCCTCTTTTTATCATCAACATCAACATATTAATTGTTTACAAGTTTTATTATTGTTATTTTTCTATCAAAGTCATAAATTATTTAGCTGTTTTGCATTTATTCCGAATACAAAAAAAAATATTGGGTCCTAAAAAGTTAATATGTTGCAACTCGTACATTTTCTACTATTCATAATAATAATAATAGTAATATAAATTGTATTTTGTTTAATAATATTGGCAGCTAAATAAAGTTTGTTTTATTTAAAGCATTATTAATTATTATAGATATTGTTTTCCGATAGGGTTGTAAAATAATATTAGAAATGGAATCCAGAAAACCACAAATATTAAATAAAAAGAGGCACATATAATGTAACAGAGGTAAGAGAAAAGTGTTAGTAAGAAAAAATATAAATAAAAAAATAGAAAAAAATCCAAAGATATTCTACAAATATTTCGCCCCAATTTTTTTATTTATTTAAAAATCATCTTTTTAAATATTTGTCTACAATTTTTTTTATTTATCTTTTACCTTAATTGAGACGTGTTTTCAAATCAAATTATTTTTACAAATCAAAACATTTATAAGCGACAGCCAATATTATTTTTAGAAATATCTTAATATTTACTACTACAAATCTATTTAGATGATAAATAAATAGCTAACAAATAAATACATTATTTTTATATACATAGATTTTTCATATTTAATTAAGTGTTAATCAATCGTTGAATGTAAAAAATCATATACAAGAAATTTTTCCATTAAATGTGTTTTTTTTTTTTCGAAAACCTACGATTACGTTGTATTAAATTTAAATCCTAAAAAGTAGTAACAAATTAAATAATTTTTTGCACGAGTGACAATTTATTGCCGTAAAAATATATTATTTACGTTTTATTTTAATAGAAAAAGAGACAAAGAGAAATATTTTAGTTCCAGAAATAAATTTTGTGGTAAATTAGTTTCATTTTATTTTATCATGAAAAGTAAGACTAAGTGGAGATTAAGAGGGTCTTTATAAATATGACTCATTATACACGCAGAGAAATAACATGGTTACAACATTATCACTACAACAATATTATGTCTCATTGTTAATTTTCTTGAATTTTAATAACTCTGTGTTCATGATGATAATGTTCTGGTTCAAATTTTGTCATTTAATGTTTATGGTAGACTGCAAAATTAAATTTTAAACATTTTTACCAGTAATAAAATTCTACTAATATGAAAAATATTATTACTTCTACAAACATTAAATATTTGCAGTCCTTTCTTTTTTCTTAAACCATAATCTATTTTTAACCCATATTAATATTATTATTGCCATAACAATAAAATGTTTCAAATAAATATAATACTTATCCTTTTCACAAACTTAGTGGAAAAATTCATAACTTGTTTGTTCTTTCTTTTTACATATATTTTTTTTTAATGTTTGTTTTCCAACTTCATTGTAATTCTCATTTCGTTTACATATAAATAGATAAGGTTTCGTTATACTGGGTGTGATTGCTTGAAGACTAGATTAACTATCATTACCATTTAAACCACATATGGTGGTACAAATGAATATAATTAATGAACATATAAAATGTAAATATTTGCTTTTGGCTGAGGAACACTTTTCTCTATTATCTTCAATAAAAAATGTATAAAAAGATTGTTCAATTATATGTAAAACTAGAATCATTATATGCTCTTAGATTATGGTCACTACAACTATATTTTTCTCTGCGCGTATTATGAAGTGATTTTTAGTAATTTTTTTTAACTATAATTTCTCTTTGATTAAGCATTTCCAAATTGTTTGGTAATTTTTCGCTTTTAAAAGAAATTTTGTCTTTTTTTTAATAAATAGTTTCTCTGGCTTAGTAAGTAAAATTAATAAAATTATTTTTGATTTGAAGCGCCGCAGGAGAAAACTTTTTTAATACAAATAATCTCGGTTTCTCTTCTGTTTTCTTCTATATAAAATTAGTAAAAGCAAATAAGAAACTATTTCCTTCATTGAAGAACTAACATTTTAACCTGTTTTAAAGCAATTTTAAAAATCAAAAAAGGCTAGAAGAAATCTAGGAGCTTAAACAAAAATTTTGAAGCTAAAAGAAAAATAAAAGGCTAGATTTAGCCCAAAAAAGGATAAAGTGGCAACACTGAAGTATACTTTGGGGAGAACATTTGTATGGGGGCTAGGTTAAAAAATGGACGGATCATAGGCTTGGTCCTTGTGCCAAAATTATTTACAAAGTTTACAAAGTCAAAACGGACATTTGATGGAATTCTTTTTTCGAAATTTTAAAAAATCAAAAAAATTAAATAAAAATCTATTTAAACTGTAGCTTTTATTCATCAAAAATCAAAATTTAAAGAAAAAAATCAAAAATTTATCACATTTTGCATAATTTGCAATTGACGGAAATACATTTTTTATTATCGTTAAATATTGATTGACGGAAATCTTTTCCCGAAATCTTAAAAAGTAAAAAAAATAAAACAAAATAAAATTAAATAAAAATATACTTAAAATGTAGCTTTTGTTAATATTATATGTAATTTAAAGAAAAAAATCAAAAATTCAAAAAAAAATTTATCATATTTTGCATAATTTGCAATTGACGGAAATACATTTTTTAATATCGCTAAGTATTGATTGACGGAAAATTTTTTTCGGAATGTTAAAAAATCAAAATAATTAAATAAAAATATATTCAGAATTTAGCTTTTATCCATATTATATGCAACTTAAAGAAAAAAATCAAAAATTCTAAAAAAATCATCACATTTTGCATAATTTGCAATTGACAGAAATACATTTTTTAATTCGTTAAATATTGATTAATGGAAATTCTTTTTTTTTTTGAAATTTTAAAAAATCAAAAAAAAAAATAAATAAATAAATAAAAATATTTTTAAGCCTTAGCTTTTATTCATGTTATATGTAATTTAAAGAACAAAATGTAAAATTCTAAAAAAAAAAATAATTACAAAAAAAATTAAATAAAAATATATTTAAACTAAATTAGACACCAGAAGAATGGAATACGTATTTTCTGTGCCGCTACACACTTCGTCAGCATTCGTAGTGTTTTATCCATTTTGGTTTCGTTGAAACCTAAACATATAGTTTAAATTAAAAAAAAACTGCTTCCAACAGCTTTTTATTTGCTATTAAAATCATAGTTAACAGATAGAGTATTTTAAGTTAAAATTAATTGTGAGTTCTCCAATGTTTATGACATTAAAGCTGGCATCCCACAAGGCAACAGATACGGCAATTTCCAAAAATGTTCTAGTTGCTACATAAGCAGATAATACCGCTGTTTTAGCATCTGACAGTTGTTAAAACAATGCATCATATTTAGTGCAAAAAGAAATGAATGCAATAGAAGATTGGTTGAATAAATAGAAAATAAAAGTTAACACAGATAAATCCATACATGTAATATTCTCTTTACGTCGAGATGACTGCCATGTGGTACAACTAAATGGTAATCCAATACCTTAAAGTGACTGCGTTAAATATTTGAGAAGCCACATTGACAGGAGATTAACTTGTAAGACACACATTCGTACAAAGAAAAAAGAGTTGAATATTAAAACCAAAAGACCTTTCTGGTTCTTAGGTCCTAAATCTAAATTGAATTTAATCAATAAAATTATTATCTATAAAACTATTCTCAAACCAGTTTGGACTTACAGGATACAGCTGTGGGGAACAGTAAGTAATTACAATATTAAAATGCTACAAAGTTATCAGTCAAAAACTCTAAGGACTATTTTAAAAGCCCTATGGTTTGTATCAAATATTTCAATTCACGATGATCTCTCTATTCCAAAGGTTATAGTTGAAATTAGACAATACAGCCAAAACTATCTTGTGCTTCTCGATGATACTAGAGAAGTCAGAAGACTTAAAAGACATTATATCTTGGATTTAACAATCAGGAATTAATCCCAATTTTTATTTTTTATATATGTATATAATAAAAAGTATTTTGTAAACATTTTAATCAATTAAATATCTCAATGGAGTTCAACAACTAATGTCATTTTTTATTGTATCAAATTTACTTATTATCCTTAAATGGATAGATTGTAAATAAAATATGTATACAAAAAGTAGTAAACTTTTAATAAAGAACACAAACAATATGTATAAATTTCATTTCATTTAATTTAGTAATTGAGACTTAAGGATAATAAAAATACATTAATGTAGAATATTTGATTATTTATTTTAATTTTTTTGAAGTAATTTAATTTTGGAAGCTCATGCCAAAAATTCATTAGTTTATATGATAATAACAAATTCGAATGTTTTAGATATTTAATAAAAAAGTTAATAACCTTTCAAAAAGGTCAAAGGTTGCACATATACATCAATACTTATATTCAAAACCCAATTATGTTTGTCTGTATTTTTAATCAATTTAAGTTAGTAAAGAAAATCATAATTTTTACATTTTTTTTTTTTTTTTATTTTGAAGAAGGTCAAAAGTCAATTATCACATAAATAGTAAATTTATTGTCAATTAAAAACACAAATAATAATTTTGTTTAAATCTATAGAAACATTTCTTTAAACAATATTATTAAAAATAAATAAAACATCAATAGATCAAAATATATATTCATGAGGTTGTGTCAATTAAAAAAAAATAAGAAAAAAATTAATTTCCTGATAAAAATAAAATCTAAATTTCAAAAACATTTAACAGATTAAAAAATTCATGTTAAAAGAATTGGATATTTAAGCGAAATATCAATAAAAAAAAATAATTTGTTAAAAAGGTTAAAGGTCAATTATAAAAAACAAACAAAAAATCAAATCCTTATAAAATGAAATCTAAATTTCAAAAATGTTTAACAGATTAAATAATACATGTTAAAAAAAAATGGGATATTTAAACGAAATATCAATAAATAAAATAATATGTTAAAAAGGTTAAAGGTCAATTATAAAAAAGTGCAACACGTTTATTAAATTTGAATAAAATATTAAAAATTTATTTTTTTCTTTCTGAAAAAATTAACCTTTCCTTTCATAATAGTGTATCAAAACTACATTTCTGAGGGATGATATATATAAGAAACTGAAATAGACCTCAAACATTCTAGCTTTTTAATTTATATAATTTGAATAAAAATATTTTTTACTTTCACTAATTGACCTGACAATTATTATAAATTAAATTATAAAAAAAAAATAAATTATTAATGAAATTTCCCGGCAAAAAAAGAACATCCAAAGAAGTCAATAAGATCCTGAAATTGTGATCTAGATGTAGTGCAAATTTAGATAGTTTCCAAATGAATTGAATATAGCCTTGTCATTGTAACATGTTTTCTTTATTAATACCTATTCACTGAGTAAGAAGTGATGTTCATGATGTCATATAAAATTTACTTTTTATATACTTTTTTATCAATTCTAGGAAATTAATTTTAATTTTTATTAAAATAAAAATATTTTTCTTTTGATTAAAACAGTTCTTAAACAAATTCTCAACGTTTTATATCGGAAAAATTTATATAATTCTCTTCTAAATAACATCTTTGCATGATGTTTATATAACTTACTTTGGAAGTAATGTAAAAGTACTTCCTTAAAAATGACTTCTATTTATTTTTTCTGGATTATTTATAATATAATTTTTTATGAGTTTATAGGAAACTTAAATATAATTCAAGCATTTAAATCTTCACATTTTTTTTTTAAATATAACACTTACAACAAGGTCAAAGGTCAAATATTAAAAAAAATCACATAATTTAAAGAAAATAATTAAAATTTGGTTTTAAATTTAAAGAAGGTTTATTATTTTATTACATTTTTTTAAAACTTTAGAAAAATTTCAAAGGTGACGTTAATTAAAACCAAATTTCTCTTAAACGTTATCATTTTAAACTAATCTTTAAGGATGAGTAAAATATGGTATACCTTAATTGGTTAGCCGGACAGCTGCATTAGACGTACAAATTTTAAGGGCACATGCTACAGGTAACATTTATATAATAAATTAATCTTCGCTAGGCGGTCGCTTTCTTGGCCGGACACGGACACTTGATTTCAAAAAAATATCGGACGAAAATCACAACGAAAAAACAAATGAACCGAATATATACGCGTCCCAAAAATTTGAGATTTGTATTTTAATGTAAAGACTTCATATTTTCCAGATAAGTTAAAAAATAAAAAATAGCATATTTAATTTAATTGCATTAAAATGCGGTTTTAAAAAATTTTACTCATTTTTGAAATGTTCGTATTAAAGTCAACATAAACTGAATTAAATCACTAAAATTCACAAAGCTTTGCCAGAGAAATTGCTATTTAAATTTGCATACTTTTGAAAATTTTTTGGTTTCTGAGAAAGTATAAAAGCGAAATAAAACCGCGAGTTTTCGTGAGATTTGTTTAAACAAATTTTTATGGAAATTGAAAGACAGATAAAAAAAATATACTTTTTCGGGCTTTCTTCATTGGAATTGTCGGTATATAAAATAATAAATATAAATTAAACTTATGATGTTCTACGAAAGAAATCCAGTACTCTGTAGATATACAATAAATGAATATTTATTTGATCTAGTCGAAGATCGGACAAATTTAGGCAAACCAATTAGATACTGAAGAGAAAATGTAGGTACAGAAACTAAAATAATGTTAGAAGATGACAGAGTTTTGCTGACCCATAAAAACCCTATTTCCAATGACTATCGTAAATTCTTGATACTGCTTTGGGCAGTATTTTTGGAGAAAATGGGTTTTTCTTATTTCAGGATATATGGGCGAATGCACCGATTTTTTCAAAACTTCTTAAGTCTAAGGTAATAAAGGGCTTAAGTGTAAGGTAATAAAGGGTGGGTCCGAAGTACTTTTTGTCATTTTCAAAATGCTATAACTCAAAAACTAATAAATATATTTTCATAATTCTTTTACAATCCAACTGATATAAGTCCAAGGAATATGTGTGTAAAAAAGGAGAAAATAAATTGGAATATTTTGAGTAAAAATTATGGTTTAATTTAAAGTGGATTTAAAATAAATTATAATTCTTACATTTGGGAGGAAGAATTATATATTTTAAAATTGCAATAAATTTAAATATCAAATGGAAAAAAGTAGTTTATTACAAACAATTTTAAATTTTGAAATAAAGTAAAAAAAATATATTATGTACTATATCTCAAAGACGGACATCTCCCATTACCGGACAAAATTAGCGTGATGATCGCTGTTTTATATAATCGATTAAAGATCAATTATATTAAACGCTGAAATTCTACATCAAATTTATTGAAACAATTGGCATCTTATTACAGATTTAAGGAAATAATTTTGCTCTTTAAAAATTTAAATTTTTTTAAACTAAAATACTAAAAAAAAAGTCAAAAAGTCAACAAAAATATTGTTTCAAACTTAAAGGAAATTTATATACTTTTTATATAATTAACATTATTTTTAATAAAATTCCAATAAAATGTCAAAGATCGTACACATATATTAAAATTAATTTCTTTATCAGATTGGTACTTCAAAATGAGCTTTAAGAAAGTGTAAATAGAACTTAAAAGATGTCAAATAAATAAAAGTCTTCTTTTATAAATATTTAGAAAAAATTATATGAATTTTTTTTAAATTTAAGATCATTTTATTTTTTTCCTTATCAAATTTATATTATTTTGAATAAAGTTACAAAAAGATCAAAGGTAGGGTACATAAAATCTATGATTTTTTATATCATCATGTTAAACTAAATTTTCAAAAGATTGAAGTAAAAAATATATAAAAAAATAAAAAGAAAATTAATAATAACAAGTCTCTTCTGTATTTTAACACTACTTTATCAGTAGGTCAAAGGTTAGTTAACAAAAAAAAAAAATATTAAAAAAATATTAAATAAAAAATTAATATTAATATTATTATTATTAAATGGTTTAAAGTTTTTGAAAGACTTTGAGAAAATTTACTTTATTTTTAACAAAATATTTGAAATGAAAACCAAAACTAAATTTATATAAAAGCCAGGTTAAAAAAAATAGTAATTTATAAATTCACAGTACCGAGAGAATGGTCAAAAGTGATTAAAAAAAATCTTTTAAAATTCTAAGAAACAACCGAATTAAGATTTTGAAATTTTTAATATTTTCATAAATTTTACATAAAATATTGAAATTCCTGATAAAATTTCTCACAAGACCATTTAAATTATTTCTGAAATTTTTCTGAAATTTTTTCTAAAATAGTCTTTCTTTTTCAAATTTACATTATTTTAAATAAATAGGTCAAAGCTTAGTTTTAATGTTAACTATTAAAGCAGAATTTAGAAAAAGTGAATAAAAAAATATAGAAAAATAAAAAAAGGAATATATAACAAGATTCTTCAATATTTTCAATACATTTTTGAGGAAGTTCAAAGATTAAGCATAAACTAATTAATAATCTTTGTTTAAATCACGTAAATGTAAATTAATAATTTTTTAGAGATTTTTAAAAAATTTTATTTTTTCTTAATAAAAGTTCAAAGGCAGCAGAGATGAAAACTAAATTTAAAACAATTTTAAACTTAAATTTAAACTAGTGTAAGAAGAGACTTCAAATGTAATAGAACTTGAACAATAAATTATTAATATTTCATATTTTCCCAGCATTGACAAAAAGGTCAAAGGTCATTTAAAAAAATTGCAAATTCTTTTAAAAATTAAAGGAAAACAAATAAATTAAAATAATAAATAAAAATATTTTATTAAATTTTCTTTTGTTTCATTTAAAATTATTTAAAGGTCAAAGGTCATGTAGTGATTTAATTATTTTTTTAATAGAGCAAAATTTTAGATTAGTTGAAAAGAATTAAAGGTAATAAAATTTTAGTAAATTTAAAGCAAATACTAATATCACACTTAAAATTTAATAAAGGTCAAAGTTCAACTAAGAAATAAAAGATCAGTTATACAAATTTTTAAGCCATAAATAAAAACTTTAAAATTATATAATTCTATAGTATTTCGTGCGAAAATGTCAACCAACTAGAAGTTAAAGGTCAACTGACTAAAATGTATTATATCTGGTAAAAATCTGTACTAAATTGTAATTTAAACAAGCAAGAGTATACAAATTAATTGTGTTGACAAAATTTTAATGAAATTAGCCAAGAGGTCAAAGGTCAAATTAATAGCCTTTGTTTTTTTATAATGATAATTTTAAAAATAAAAAAATTGCAATATTTTTACTTCCAGATCAAAAAGTGTTAATAAATAAGGAAAATATAAAAATCATTAAAAAGTAAAAAAAATATAACATAAAAAAGTGTATAAATATTTCAAAACTGCCGGAGATGAACAAGATTTTAAAATAAAACAACCAAAATTTTTTAAATCTATATTCTCAAAAAAAAAAAAAAAAAAAAAAAGAGAAAAAACAATAAACAAAATATTTAAAAATCATTACACTCAAAAATATATTGAAATAAATTAAAATATTTTAACAATTCTTAAAAAATAACAGAAAAAGTTTTAATTCTAAAAAGCGTTCAAAAATAATTTATTTAAATGTTCACAAAATTTCAATTTAATTCAACAAAAAATTTCCCTCAAAATATAAATAAGTGTAAAAACATAAAACTGTAAATCAAAAATTAATTACAATTTTTCCTTAAAAAAAAAAAAAAAATCTAAAAATCTTTCTCAAGATAAAATCTCTTTGTGGTCATGCATGATTTGAGCATAACAATCGTTGAGGAGCATACTAAACGTTTAAGTCGCAATTTGGCCTTAACCCAAATCAGGCGACGTACCATAACCTTTCAAGATCCCCAACAAATAGAAATTGAGAATCCCAATTCCAATACCACCATCATAAAAAACAGCAAACAAAAATCTATTACTTCCACAACAACAACAGAGAGATCTCTTAGGCCCGCTAAAGATCCTGTAACATCAACTGTTACCACCACCACAGTGGCCGTGCCTTATAAAAATTTTAAAATTTGGACAGACTATGATCGTGAACAAAATTTTCTTTTACACATAAAAGAACAAAAGGATTTAAAGGATCAAAAACAAAAACCATTACAACGTCAAGTGAAAAGTATATGATATATGGATGAGGAAGAACCACCAAGAAGAAATAAAGGTTCTAAATTGATAATTGACTTGAATTAATTTTAAAAAAAAGACAAAACAAGGATATTTTTTGCACTTTTCTTTTATTAAAATATATGTAAGTATTTATTATTTATATTTATAAATTTATGCATATAATTATTTGATTAATTGTTTTGTGATTAATTGTTTTAAATTTTTTCTTTATCTATCCTTTTGTAATTTAATCAAATGTTGTATTATTTATAAGATCATTAAGAATTTCTTAGTTTATAAGAGTTTTTTATACTTTTCCTTTATTTCTTTTATTTCACATGTTTGTGATTAATATTTTTGCCCTAGTCTTGAATATGAAATAGAAATTGTCCCCATTTCTTTTATTATTTGGTCTTGGCCACAAATTGTGAAAATATTCATAAACAATTGTCCTTCTTTTAGTTTTCTTTCGCTTTTGCTCTGGGTCAAAAAAATATATATTTATTTACTACGAATATTAGGGCAGGACTTATGAATTTTATATATAATTTTTCTATGAATTTTAAAATTTATCAGAAAATTTCGAAAAATCACTTCAAAACATTGGAACTTTTTCAATATGAAATATAACCCAAATTTGTATTGGAATTTGTTGGTGAATGTTTCATTGGGTCATTTTGCCGGCAGACGTTCTGTTTTATTTATAAATTTTTTGAAATATCTTTAAAAAGAATATCAAAAACTAATTAGCACGAAAAAAAATAAATTTTTAAATTAAACTCTAACTTTTTTGTGGCTTTATTTTTTGACCTTTTGAAGTTAAATTTAGCCTCTTTTTTTCTCATCCCCTGGCAACACTGATATTCATCTGTGTGAACAAAATCTAAAAAACTAAAATTCGGTTGAAAATCAAAAAAGCTCCCAAGATTTACAACAAATATCTAGAAATTGCGGTTCTTTTAGAAAAATGTCTACATATTACATTATTCAGTGTTCTATGCATCTAATTGGTCCAAATTTAAGAAGACTAATGAAGTATGTAAGTTAATATCCCTTGAGAATTTAAAAATGATTGAGTTTCTTTATGTTCATGCTTATTTACATTTTTCAAAATCAATCTGATAATAGGTATGACAATTTAAAGAAGTCTAACATAGCAACATATATTTCCATATAATAGTTTGTGTGATAAATTAAATGTTTTGATCGCTGTAATAACCCTAAATTAATAAAACATATGGTAGAAAATATTTTGTGTTTTCAATAGAAATTTGATTCAAAGTAATTATTTAATATAAAACGATACATGAGTATATATATGTACATAACTTTCATGTAGTTATTCTCAGTTTAACTCTAATTTTATATATCATTATAGTGTATTTAAACACAAAATATGTAAACCTTAATGAAATGATGTAATTTTACACACATTCTGATGTTTTCTTTTACATATTATGTGTGCATATATTTTTATTTAGGCACAGTATGTATTTTTACACTAATTATAGTAGGAGTCTAGTTACCTACTATAAATGGATTAAATTTATATGAATATTTATTAGAGTGCATAAATACCACACGAATTTTAGTACACTTATAAATTTTCGACTACAGGACTTCATGGCTCCTATAAATAGCATTCTTTCGAAAATTACTTAAAAGTGTATAAATCTCACTTCACAAGAATTGGTTCACTTTTAAGCACATGTTCTATATAAGAGAATATTATGAAATCAATTTGACGAATACACATACTGGTGAAATATATTATGAATTTTTATCAATATTAAAATTGTATAATTAACCTTTAATTAGAAGAGTTACTCACCATCAGTGTTGCCAAAACCTAAGTGGAAAAAAGTGCTAGAATTTTCAAATGCTAGAAATTGCTAAAAATATATATTTATAAAGAAGAGATATATTATTTATTTTCAGGCTTAAAGTAAAAAAAAAAACACTAAAAAATATAATTAAAACACATTCTGAAATTGATTCTTTAGAAATCAAAAAATTAATAAAATTAAACAAAACTTATTAGTGGATTATTCCAAATTATAAATTTATCATGTTATACATAGTTTAACATTTTGGCGAACTAAAGTTTGATCCTTTTATCATTAAAAACCTAATACAGTATAAGCTCTACAATACGGGTAATTGATTGCGGACCCTAATCCAGATTTCGGGCCTTTTTTCTCTGTCCATTTTTGTTAAATAAAAAACTATTAAAACATATTATTTAATATGTGAAACATTTAGCGTATCAAGTATAAAGTTTTCATCTAATAACATTCCGTACATTAAGTTTTTCAACAATTCTCAGTTTATATGAAAAAAAATTGTACTCTTTTTTAATAAAGAATTTTCAGAATAAAATTAAACCGAAGGAATTCAACTACAATTGATTTCTAAATCATAATTATATCATAATTCTTATTGTATTTTCCAAGTTATACTAAAAATTTAAAAGGATTCAATCTGGATTATAGGGTATGGATTATAAAGTATCGTTTCCTAAATTTCCAATAAAATGTTCTATTTAGATCTGTGCTAACCAAATTGAGATGACACTTTAACGTAGATGTATTGGTGAGTTTTTGCTTTTTATAGGAGTAAATTTTTATGTTGGCACTGTCAGAAATTTTTCTCGTGTTCTGCGAATATATGCAATTATTTTAATTTAGAAGCACGAGTAGAAAAGCAAAAAAACCATTAATGAAATAAATTACATTAAATATTTAATTTTTTATTTTTTTTATTTATTAGTATGAACTTCGTATCATGTACTTGTACATGGCTAATCATCTGAACAATATGAATGCGTAGCACTGCTTTAAATGAATCAGTTCGAATTTTTAAATAATGATATTCAAATAATAATAAAAAGTTCTGATTTTTAGTCTTGAAAAAATTATCTAAAAATGTAATAAAATACTATATGGAGGTATTACTTTTTACACCCTTACCAAAGGTGTAAAAGGTGGAGAGCAAAAAAGTTTATTTTCTGGATCCTTATAAGAAATATTCCATCCGTCGGTTTATCGGTTGAAGTGGCGTTTATGACGCCCACCGATAACTGCCATATATACTACATATCTCAAATGATCGGAAATCCTTTCGAGAATTCTGCTATTAAAACTCAACAAGATCGGTTCATAAATGGCTTAAATATGTCAAAAAACCCCAGCTTTTTAAACCGATTTTCGATTCGAGCTAGGGTTTCAATTTTTGCAAAGGTAAGGATTTTTTTTAATTTTTATGCTGAAGAAATGTACTAAATCGGTCCATTAATAGCCAAGATATCGGGAAAACTGCATTTTGACTTTTTAAAGTCCTTTCGGGTTTTTGTATTAACCATATCGGTCCATACACAATCGAGTTATAGGCAAAAATTTGAAAAAAAAAAATATACACACACAAACATATATAAAAACATTGCAATGTCTTTCAGTGTTGTTATTTTTTGTATATAAGCAAACAGTAGTTGTTGATTGTATATACATACACACAATCAATTTTTATGTAATCTTGGACATTTTCTAGTTGAAAATAGAAACATTGCAATGATCAAGTGTTGTTGTTTTTTGTATAAGCATGTATCTACACACAAACATATGTATATACATTTAGTAGTAATCAAAAGCTATCACTGTTGTTGTAGCTACGCTTGCTATGATAGTTAAATTTTGTGTTTACATTTTTGTAGTTTGAGAAAAATGTAGATTATTTTTGTAAGAATAAATATGAAAGCATACTTCAAGGCGTACATTTTATTGTTTGTCGGTAAGGTGGTGAAGGGTATAAATGATTCGGCATAGTCAAATATAGCGCTCTAACTTCTTCAATAATATGTTCTTAATACACCGTGTAAAAATTCCCAACAAAATTTCTCAAATATGAAAAATCGATATATACATAATAAAACTACGTAAATAGTTTTTCCCCAGGATGTAAAATTTTCTTTCAAAAGGACTTTAAAGTTTCGAAAAATACACCACTTTAAAAACAAATACGAAATATTTACCAAAGTTGATGTAATCTTCATACTTTTTCTATAATATATTTAAAATTGCTCATCTTTCGATACATTGAAATCCTTTTGAAAGGAAATTTGACATCACGGAAAAAAGACTGAGTGGACATTTTTACCGTGAATGGGTTCTAGTTTTATTAATATAACGATTTTTTCATGTGTAGGAATTATTTTTGCAGGCTGATGAACATGTACTTTTTATCCCCAAAATTCCCGGGACTTTTGCCAATTTTTCACTTCCCTATTCTCGGGATTTTTTATCGAAAATACCGGGAAATAAAAGCTACCAAAAGTGTGCACCTTTAACATTTTCTAAAATCAAAAATTACATTAAAAAAAACGTTAATTGACCATAATCAAGCAAATATACGTTTAGATGATTACATTGCTTTGCACCCAGTTCTATGTTATTAACTATAAATAGTTTATTAAAATTCCGGAAAAAATAATTTCCGAACTAAAAAATGCTGAATTGAGAAAACTATTTTAATATTTGAAAATTCTCCATGTTTGAAATTACTGCTACATATTAGAATACAAGACTTAGAAAAACTCGCCAATTTTAGATGAATGTGAGATTTTTTATTTTGACTTTTCACCTTCAACAATTTTTACACAATAATTTAAGACTAAAAAAAAAATATGATTTTTATGTTTTGGAAAAATCGATCGATGGTCCAAGTGAAATTTCAAAAATATTATTCTCGAAGAAATGCTTATTTGTGGTTTCTTAAAAAAATTTCTTTGGTTGTGACGAACGAAATTCTTTATTATCGGATTCTTTATTATCGATGATGAACAACCAGATATTTTATTTAAGGCATTCCTGGGAATTCCCGATTTCCCGGAAATTGAAAAATATCGAGAAATTAAAAACCTTATATACATGAGAAAATAAATAGTAAAGGTAACATTTTCAAAAGGATATTTTCCTAAGTTTTTGTGCTGCAACATTTAAATAAAAAATATTGTTTTATTAAACAGATTCTTAGCTTTCGTTTAATACTCATGTTGGGTCAATATAATATTAGCAAATATTTATTTTTTTTTTTTTAATGTGTTTCACGGTGATATAAATAATATTTCGAAAAATAAAATAATAATAATGTTTTAAATTGGGTAACAAGTTGTATAATTATGTAAATATAAATATTTTAATTTTCTTGAAGATACGAAATTAATTAAAATTTTATTTATTTTAATTTACATCGATTTAGTTACATTCACAACTAAATTGCAAACTGTATTAAAAAATTAATTTATTTTATCGTAATTGTTTCTTATAACAAAAGAATTATAGTTCACATAACTGCCAAATTTTTACTTAGCAGTTAGGTTAACTGTTTGCAATTGTATTGGTTTATACAAAGTTTATTTTGCTATAAACACACTTTAAAAATCGCATTAGTTACTTTTTAGAAAAAATCGACTGATGATTTTATAGAACAAAACCACAAATTAATAAAAACATGTACAAAAGGTGCTAAAAAAAAGTGGCAAAAATAATTTTTAAAGTGCTAAAAAAAGTGCCAGGTGCTAGTTTAATTTTTTTTTTTCATAGTAAATGTTTTTAAGAAGTGCTAAAAATGCTAAATTGGCAACACTGCGCACGAGTTTAGTAGCATTGAATTTATAAAGCGTTTTTAATTAAAAACTTTATAATTTAATTGACAACTATCCAATTTTATTTTTTAATTTTAAGAAAAGAATTAAAAGTAAGAAAACTTTAAAAGTAAAATAATTAAAGAGGTGAACAAAAGTCACCGCAAAAAGCTTATTTATCCAATTTAGTTAATTCTGAAACAAATGCATCATTGTCATAAGAAATTTTAATTCAAAACTTTATAATTTAATTTGCATTTATACAAAAGTTTAGAATTTCTAAATAAAAATAGTAAAGGTGTTCAAAGGTAAGATTTTAAGAATTAAATAATAAAAGGGTTCAAAGTTCAATAACAAACTTCTTTTATTTTGATTTCAAATAAATTCCATTCATATATGAATTTAAAATTAGCAAAGTTTTTAAAAATTCTTTAAAAAATTTGTTAAAAATTTTTTTAAATTAATTTACATTAACTCACAAAACTCTTTCCCTTACAAGCAGTGGTAGCCTACTTTAACTTTTTTAACTTGTGATATAAACCATGTCCAAGAAAGAAAAAAAAACAAACAAACTAGCGCCTAACATTATGCAAATGACAAAAGCAACTACTATATGGTAAATGACCACTTTATAACATAAATTATTTTGTAGGTTGATTAGAGAGAATGCATATTATTTGCAAAAAAAAATAATCAAAGAAAAATACAAAAGCAAAATCCTTAAAGGACACTGAATTAATTTTATGCCTTACAGAATTATAAGTGTGACAAATTATGTAAATTTTTAAAGGCCATTTCTGCTAACAATAAAGAACAGGAAAAGACTTTAAAGGGGATAGTTAAATATTTAAATTTATAAGGTTTAATTTTAAAGAATTTATTATTATTTTTTTTTTAATTTAATGAAATTTCTCACACATGCCATGAAGGCAAAAATAAATAATAGAAATATTTTAGCAAGTTCAAAAAGAAAACAATATACAACTAATGATTTAATAGCGAGAGATATTAAATTAATAAATCAACAAATAGCTATAAAAGAAATAAAGTGGAATGTTTAAATAAATTCGAATTAATAATATTTAAAATCTTTTAAATGTGGTATTAAATAGGGCATACTTTTAGGGGCTTAATTGGAGGAGTTTTTTTTAAGATTAACAGCCAATTATATCGACCACAATCGTGTACAAAAGGACACCATTCAGTGTCAATAGTGTATCAATACAGCATGTGTTTAAATTGTATACTGAGGTTTTTAAAGTAGTAAACGAACGGTGTCAAAAAGCCAACAGTGTAAATTGTTAATGTGACCACAACCATTGTAGATTTTGAATCGTAGTATTTCTCTCAGTGTAGTAGTAAAAAAAGAGTAACTAGAGGCTGAATCTGAATATTTTTCGCTTCATTTGAAGATTAAAAAAACATTAATTTAATTTTAAGGACTTTCATTTATTTATTTATTTTTTGCTAGAAAACCTTTTCTTCTCATAATACAAATTCTTATCTAAAAATATTTCAGGGAGTGTTAAAGAAATGTCAATTTTAATTAATTTGTATAAAATATAGCGCTTTAAATTCTTCATTTATTCCACATATCAATTAATCGAATATATATTTTTAATCAATTTTATTACTCATTAAATAAAATTGTAAAACCATAACACGTTTCAAAAATAAATCAAATGTCATTCTAAAATTTCTAAAACAAAACATATTCTATAAAAGTTCCCAACCAACAACAATATGTTGACAATATAATTTTAACATATTGCGATTAAATCAGAAAATGTCTATATTTGACAATGATGTATGACATCTGTTAATAAATTGATACGCCTACATTTAAAAACACTATTAGGATATCAATTACTTTGAGGAAAATACAGTCAACAATATCTAGCCAAAATTTTAGAATATATTTTTCCCGCTAAAACTCTTTTTATTATAAAAGTTTTTTAATTAACAAAATCTATTTTATTGTTATAGTTATAGCTTTTTTCTTCTTTTTTTAACATCTGTTTGTACTGAAAAAAAAAACAACAAAAATTTTCTCTTTCATTAACATAATTTTGCACATTTGGATTTTGATTTAATAAACTAAATAAAACAATTTGTTGCTAATAAAAATAGATTTTTTTTTTTTTTTTTTTGCTACAACTTTTTTTAAGTTCAAGTTTATCTGATAAGAGTGTGTAGACTGCACTGAAAAAAAATATAGTTAAAATATTTTTTAATAAATCACTAATTGGTTGTAAAAAAAAATTTTATAGAAAATTATTAGATTTTGTTAAAGTATAACAATATTTATTTATTTTTTTATTTATTTATTCTTCAACAAATTATAAGCCAATCAGGTTAAGTAAATTCATTAATACAATTGACAATAATAATTGCAGTTATATAGATTTCAAAACTTAATTAAATTGAAATTAATATTTATTATTATTAATATAAATGAAGTTCCCCCTTTATTTGCACAAATAATGAAACAATTTTATTTTCAGAATTTTAATATATGATAAGATTTAACAATAATTTCTTGTCTAGAAATAACTTTTTAAAATTTTCAAAAATTGTTGAGTAAATTTTTCGAAATTACGAATTTCATATGGAAGTACAGTGTTCCAAATTCTTGATATTCTCACCACAAAAGGTCTGCTCATAAATGGAGTGATGTGAACAGGACAAAACTGAATCTTTGCAGAATATAAGAAAGTTTGCCATATTTTATAAACTTATAAAATTGTATAATAACTCTTTGATCAATAAAGCTTTGGAAATCTGACACTAACGTATTTATTACATAAGCAGAAATATGTTGCCTATAATTAAGGCCTTATATATAAAGCGAATAACCCTATTAAAGCAACAATAAAGTTTGGCAATATTTTGTTGTGATATTCCAAAGTATATTTTCAAACCATAAATAACCATTGGAAAGCATATGGACTTTGCTACCCGTTTTCTTATGTTTAATGGAAAAAAATACCTAAATTATAGATTTTTCTCAAAACAAAATATACTCTTGATGCAATACTGCTAATCTGATAACCAAAGTCAAGTTTAGTATCTAAATAAATATTCTGATATGACACGAATATTAGGGATTCATTGCTTAAAAAAATTAAAGGCAACAATTGATTACGGGAGGAATTCATAGCTCTAGGCTTAGATGGATTTAGTGATAAAAAATTCGATTCAGACCCCTATCACCTAATAACAATTGAATGTCATCCGCATAGGTGTAACAATTACAAAATTGTATTCCACAGTGAACGTCATTCATATACATTATGAATAATAATTGTCGTAATGTGGATCCCTGGGGTACCCCTCTGGACAACTGAAATGTAGAAGATTATGTTTTTTTTTTTGTTTTTTTTTTTCTTATTATATTTTATTGCTTGAAAATGATTTTAAAACCAATACACAAATTGAAAACAATTTAATTATAATGACAAGTAAAATTATAAAAATAAGGAAATCAAAAAATATGAAATCCAACATTTGAAGACATTTGGTAGTAAGTTATCCCTATTTCCTTACAGATTTTCCTTATAACAATTAAAATTTATGTATCTTTCAGTTGATAAATGTATTCCACGTATACGTAAGTAATATTGTTTTATTATCCCTATCCATATTATCTTGTGAGTTAATTTATATGGGTGGAGAGAATTAACACTCACAGTTCACAAAATACTTCAACAGATTATAGAATCAAATATTCTCCCAAAAGGTGAACTCAAAGAAGTAGCACAGGAAGCTAGAATCTCGAACATTAAATGTATTGAACTATATAATACCAAAGAAAGTTCGAGAAAATCTCAAAACCAGGACCTTTTAAATTGTCTTTTGTTATCGTCTGATCCTGCTATCCTTATAGATAACTGCAGGAAATGCTTTCCATCCTATGCTCTCTTCGATGCAGATCTCCCGTGATCGTTTCATACAGATTTTCCTGGTTCTTCGGATTTTATAAACGATTTTTGCGCTTTGAATTATCATAGTGGATCCACTTTTCATCGTCTGTAACAATTCGAAGCAAAAAAGTCATTTGTTTTTTGTGGCGCATTTCAGTTATGCAAAGTCTCTCTCTCATCTTGGCTTCTGCTCTCGTGACACCTAATTTCATTGCTTTTGAATTAACCCAGTGCTTTTACATGTTTGGAAACTATTGTTTGATTTACACACAACAATTCTTCAAGCACTTCTTGCAGGCTTGAAAACTTTGTGCCAGTCTCCAATTCTTCATTTTCAAATATGTTTGGCTGGCCGGAATGTTATTTATCATGCACATCGAAATCACCAATTTTAGATATAAAAGCTACACCTAATATAAATGTTGTCAATTGGAACTAATATTAAATTTTAATAACGATTGAATTTTTTTAGGTCGATTTGGTAATTTATATAAGGTGAAAAAAAGCGTCAAAGGATCAGCATTTTCTTATTGTTTTTTTTTTTTTTTATTTATATGTATATTAAAACACACTATTATTTCTCCATCATTTTTACTAACTACAAAATACCAATATTATAGTTCATATACATCTATTCTTTCATGAATACTACACCGAATTTACACACTTTTTTAGATTATTTTTTTTTTTTTTTTTTTGTAATTTAATTGTAAAATATGAAATATTAAAAAAATTTATTAAAAATTTTATTGATTCAACAATAAATATTGTTTGAATATCTACTAAAAATTAGATATTATTTTTATCGCTTTACTTAAAAAAAAATCTATTAAATCATATGGAAATTTTCAAATACTCAAATTTATAAATATTAAAAATATTTTAATAAGAAAAAAATTATTATTATTTTTTTTTTTTTTTTTCAATAAAACATTTACGAATTTGAATATTTGATTTTAAAAATTCAGTAATATGAACCAATTTCAGTAAAAAATATAATTGATTTTATAAATTTAATATTAGAATATGAAATTTTATTTTTTCTGTGTGGCCGTAAACGGGTATAAGTCAAAAATATAAAGAAAGAAAATAGCATACCCATGCTATTTTTTCCAGCTATCTTAGTAATTATACCCAACACCACCATAGGTGGTTGAGGTATTATGTGTTTGTGCTGATGTCTGTAACGCATAGAGAAAGTTATCCAACACCCAACTTAAAATATACCAATCAACTCAGAATCACTTTTTAAATCCGTCTAACTATGTCCTTCCGTCCGCCTGGCTGGCTGGACGGCCGGCTGGCTGTCCATGTAAACCTTGTGCACAAAGTACGTGTCGCAATTTTAAAGATAATTCAATAAAATTTTATACGTGGTACTTTTATGATACAAAGACGAAGTCTATTGAAATTGGTTGTGATCGATCCATTATTTCACCTAACCACCCAGAATAGAATTTAATCACTCAAAAATGCCTTAAAAATAAGAATAATTCGGTGCAAAAAAATTCTGTACAGGTATCAAACTTTCTACTAAATTTTATGAAAATCGGTACACAATTAACCATAGCTCCCATATAAACCCCTCTTCCGAAAAACGCTTTAACGTGCATAAATCCCATACGAATATTAGTATCAAGTTAATATTCAACACAAATAAGTTAAATTAAATAGAAAAAACATTGCCAAATTTTATGAGAATCGGTTCATAATTTACCATAGCTCCCATCTAAACCCACTTCCAGGAATCGCCCTTAAGTGCATAAAATCATCTAGATGTTAATATCAATGCATTATTCTATATTTGTATATTTTATTTTACATTTAGCAAAATTGTCCATAGGTGTAATATCCCTAATTTTTATACTTATACACATTGGTGTAGGGTACCATATAGTTGGTCTTGATCGACGATATCTTTCTTTCTCATTTTTAGTTATATTTTGTTTAAATTTTATTTACTGAATCATTTAGTAAGTGTATGAGAATTTAATTTTAAAGCATTAGAATTTTGATAAAATTTAAAATTTTGTTTGAAAATTATTGTAAAACAAAGTAGTTGAACAGAGAAAATAAATAATAAATGATAAAAATAAAACTTATTGGATAATAAGTATTAAGAAAAAAACTTCTTTGTTTAATATTTTCTAAACTAGCAACAATATTTTGCAGCCAGAAATATTTTATTTCACTTTAAGTTGAGCTTCAATCTTACAATCCAGGTTTCGCCTTAAATCTTTTAAGCCATTTTTGCTTTGCAGTTTTCTTAAACAGTCCATTTTAACTTTAGTCTTTAGTTAGGACAGTCTGAAATTGCTATTTACTTAATTTAGCTTTAATCTCAAATCTTTTTCAGTTCAAATTTAGTTTATCTCATATGTTTTATTTAGTCCACACTTAGCTGTAATACTTGGTCTTTATTACAAACAAGTCTATGTATTTATTTTGCTACAGTCCACATTTAACTTTATTCGTATATGAATATACGAATCATCTTTAGCTTTAATCGTCAGTTAAAGTTCAGTCCAAATTAAGATTTAATACAACCACTTCAAACAGACCAGATTCAGCTTTACTCGTATTAGTTTCAAGCGTCAGTTTTCACACAGTTCATATTAAGCTTTAATCATACATTTTATACAGTCCAAAATTAGCTTTAAGCATAAGTCTTTATCTTGTTTAAATTAGACCTTAATTGTTAAAAATTATACAGTACAGATTAAACTTTAATCAGCTCATATATCTACATTGTATATTTATTTTTAGTCCTCATACAGTCGATATTTCTTTTTAACTGTCTGGCTTTATACGACACTTACATAATTACCTTTAGTCGTCAGTTAAGCCTTAGTATAGCACAGATTTATCACTAATAGTATATCTTTATATATTCCCATCAAGTGCAACCTGTTAATAGACTACTGTCAAATTTTGAGCAAGTGTCGTCATTTACTTTGCGTAAAAAATATGATTTTTCGAGGTCCTTAAAATAGACATTTGTTTGGTCAATAATTTCATAGTTGGAGCTGAATCTCTTTCCACCGAGCCATTTCTTTTGGTTTGGAAATAGGAAGTAGTCACTAGGGGCTCAATCCAGAGAATATGGTGGATGAGGTACCAATTCGTAGCCCAATTCATAGTTTTGCCATTGAGACTGCACACGTGTGCACCCGTGCATTATCTTGATGAAAAAGAACTATTTTCTTGGCCATATGGGGTCGTTTTCTTTTTAAATCCTCATTAAATCAGTCTAATAAGTTATCATAATATTCGGCGTTTATTGTTTTTGCCTTTTGAAGGTAACCGATGAGGATTATCCCGCGTGCATCCCAAAAAACTGTTGCCATCACCTTATTGGCCGATAAACTTACCTTGGCCTTCTTCGGAGCAGATTCACCCGGAGAAACCCATTGTATAGACTGCTGCTTCATCTCCGGAGTACAGTAATGGATCCATGTTTCATCCACAATTACAAAACGCCGCAAAAACTCATTCGGATTGCGGTTAGACAACTCCAAACAATCCTTTGAAGTTGCCACACGTTTACGTTTATGGTCAATTGAGAGCAAACGCGGTACCCATCTTACAGACAACTTTTTCAAACCCAGCTGATTATTTAAAATCGAAACCGCACTGCCATATGAAATGTCTATGGCAACAACAATCTCACGCTCTTTTACTATTCGGTCGGCCAATACCATATCGAGGATTTTTTTCGACATTTTCGGCTGTACTGACCTTAATTGGCCATCCAAAACGTTCAGCGTCATTTGTACTTGTGAGACCACAACGAAAGTCAGTAAACCACTTTTTTACCATTGAAATCGATGGTGCAGAGTCCCCATAGTATTTATCGAGCTTTTCCTTGCTTTGATTGATGGTTTTTTTCGCAAAAAATAATGTTTAATCAGCACTCGAAATTCACTTTTTTCCATTTTTAGAAAAATACACGAGGTTGTATATTCTGAACAGCTGTTAAACGCAAAGTAAATGACGATACTTGCTCAAAATTTTACAGTAGTTTATTAACAGGTGGTACTTGATGGGAATAGTGTAGCATTTCATATAACTACTAGGGAAGTTCGAAATATATATATATATATATATAATATAAATTGCAAAATCTATAAAAAAAAATATCCTCTTAAAATATCAAAATGAGTTTTGGAACACGGAAAGGCATTTATCTTATTAATATGATCGCCTGTATAAACTTTTTCCAGACGGGAAATTTCGTTTAAAAATTAATCATTTTAGACCAATTCGGAATGAAAATTTGTACCCTTAATCGAAGTGAAATTTCTTTCTTAACCAGATTTAAATTCTTTTCTTTTGAAGCGTGTAAAACAAAAAATACTCATTTTAGTAATAAAGTTACGAAAAGAGAGTAAATTAATTAGACTATATTTTTGTAAAAAATAGTCATTTTATAGAACAATTTCAAATTGTGATACAATCAGAAATCGTTCATCACATTGTTTACACACACATTTTTAAAAATTTTTTTTTGTAATCGGCACCACTTTGCAACAGTTAAAAAGTTTACCAGTAAATTATTAAATATAATTCCAGCAGTTGTCAACTATATTTTCCCCATAGAACTTTTTTATTTTATTTTTCCTTTTTGTTAGTTCAATTAATTTTGTTTTAAGAAAAACATAAATTATTTTCTTTCTATACATGAATACTTTTCATTTAATAAGGCAATTTGATCAAATAAATCAATTATCTGTAATTTCTTTAGTATTTTGTAAATATTTCCGCTGACAATAAATATAGGCTGTTCCTAGAGAAAAACAGAAAAGAAATTTATCAAAAGAGGGCTCATAAATTTCAGGCCCAAAGTTCAAAATTCATTTATATAAAAATATATTTTATATATCAAAATTTATATATATTATAAAAGCATTCCTAAGGTAGGACCATCTAGACCATCTATATATATATATATATATATATATATAGAATATATATATATCAAAATTTATTTATATATATTTCCTAAGCACCATCTAGACCATCTAGATATATATATATATATATCTATATATATATATATATATATATATATATATATATATATATATATATATATATATATATATGTGCGTGCGTGTGTTTTTTTTTTATTAGGCAGGGAAAATCTTTCATAAGATTCTCAGGATTATAGAATAACCGTGAGATATGTCGGATTAATACCGACTAAAACCACCTCCTTCGTCATTCAGATTCTCTTCCGTTCTAAGTTTATCATGAATATTTTTAATCGTTGAGGATATTACATCCCAATTTTCTCTCTTATTAAGGATGATGTCAAGAATATTTTGCGGATTCAGTTGACACCCAAGGACTTCCTCTGTTTTCTGTCGATCGTGGCGAAAGCGTGCGCAGTTGAACACGACGTGTTCTGGGTCTTCCTCTTGGTTTGGACAGTTAGGGCAATATGGAGAGTTATCTAACCCGAATCTGTACAGGTAACTTCAGCATCCTCCGTGGCCTGAGAGAAACTGCATTAAGTGATAATTTACTTCTCCATGTCGTCTGTTTAGCCATACATCTATTCTTGGGATTAGTTTAAAGCTCCACCTTCCGGCTGCCTTCCCATCTGCTCTGCCATTGTCTTATAGAAGCTTCTCTTTCAAATTTACGTACACGAGTATCTTGTTGGTTTAGGTCTCTTCTGTTTTCATCCAAGCGTTTGGCTTCATCAGCCAAGATGTCTACGGGAATCATTCCCGCTATAACTTGGGCCGCTTCGTCGGATGTTGTTCGAAAAGAGCAGCATACTCGTAGGACCGATAACCTGTATACAGATTTTAGCTTCCTCTTTTTAGAGCTACTGACCATATGGGAGCAGCCTAAAGTACAACTGAGCTGACCACCGTGAATATTATCTTCCTTTTGTATTGCATTGGTCCACCTACACTCGGCATCATTCTTTCAAGAGCGGTTATAATATTTGCTGCCTTGTTAGCAGTATACTCCACATGTGTCCTAAAGTTAAGTCTGGCATCTATTAGAACTCCTAAATATTTGAGATGGGATTTTGATGTCACCTGGTGTTCTCCAACCGTTATTCTCATGGCCTCTTTTTTACGCCTGCTTGTAACTAATACAGTCTCCGTTTTGTGTTCGGCAAGTTCCAACCCCACACTTTTCATCCAGTTTCTAATAGTCCATACTACTTCATTCGAGATTAACTCCACTTCGTCCATATATCTTGCTGTAACCGTAACTGCTATGTCATCTGCAAAACCTATAATGTTTGCCTCTTCTGGAATGTTAAGCTCTAGAACGTCGTTGTACATTATATTCCACAGTAGTGGGCCAAGCACAGAGCCTAGTGGAACTCCTGCAGTGACATTGCATGTTACGATACCTTCGTCGGTTTGGTAACAGAGCTTTCTCTCTGTGAAATATGTGTGTGTGTATGTGTGTGTATGTATATGTGTGTGTGTGTATGTGTGTGTATACAGTGCAAGCTGTAAAAATTGTATTGAAAAATTTTATGTAATTTTTCAAATTAGAATTGTTTTTATTGATATATTTACATGTTAAACATTTTTAAAGAAATTGGAAATTTTGAGTTGCTTTTTTGGCAAAATATGTTTTAAAATAACAACTGAATCAGGTAGCTTATATAATTTTGTTTTCTTCATGACCACTATCGTATAAATCCTCCAATTCTGTATATGATAATTTCACTTGCTCCCCATTACTTTCCACATGAAATTTTTTAGAAACAAATGACAGAAATAAACTGACAAAATTCAAGATCAAAATCATCAAAAAAGGTTAATATACCATAAGACGGGGATTTCCTTTTTTGGTTATAGGCATTGTAATCAAATTAAAAAAAAACAGATAAAAGTCGAAAAAATAGAACCCGTTTTTCGTAAACTGTCGCGATTATAGAACCTGCAATTTTAAAAATTAAGCCGCTAATACCAAACATGCACTTTATACAATACAATTAAAACCCAATTAATCATACGCTACAGTATCTTATTTAAATTTCTTATAATTTTCTTAATAAAAATGAACCAAGTAATAAATATTCTATAAACGAAAAATAAATTCGCCAAAAAATAAAACTCTTTCAAGTATTATTTTCATAATCCTAATTGAAGGTATCGGCTCAAATTTACCACACAGAAAGACGACCTCCAATTTTTAAGGTAAAACAAAGGAATTTACACAACTTTTAAAAACAAAAAATCTAAAATTTCTTACTAGAGCTTATAATAATATTTTTTCTGGATACCCTATATATGAAATATCAAAAATTATTATTCTTTCTTTTCACCGACGTCATCAATTTTTTTTTCTTTTCCGCTAACCTATAACTTCAATTTAATCATAATATTCCTATAAAAACTGAAAACTGTTTATATTCATTACAATATTTTTAATATATGTAAAATATATACATTAATTTAATTGGGTTTTATTGTGTGTTAACTTATTTGTTAACGTCAATAAGCTTAACTTTTTTGCAAAAAAAGAAAAAGTAAAAATGAGTTAAAAATTTAATTTTATTTATTTTTATGTGCAAATATAAAAACATGTGCATATATTTGTAGAGTAAATAAATAAAATGAATTTAAAAAATACAAAAATAGAACAAATTGAGATCACATTCTAGTTTAAGAAAAAAATGATTTTAAATTTATTGAATTGGCATAATTTTATAATTACTTAAAGATTTATAAAGATTTTTAAGTTAAGTAGTTTAAAAAGGCACTATAAACTAGACTATACAATAGAATATATAGACTAAACTATATACTAGACCTATATAAACTAGACTACACAATAGAATATACACACTAGACTATATACTAGACCAGACTATGTACTAGAGTAGACTATATACTAGAGTAGACTATATACTAGACTATAGAATGATCTATAGACCAGACTATAGACTGGACTATTGACTATAGAATAGACTATAGACTGGACTATAGAATATATACTATAGTTTATAACTTAGACTACAAACTAGTAAATAGTTTACACTATCAAAAAGTCTATAGCTGAGACTAGACTATCAAATATCCATAGTTTAGATTTGTGTTATGTTAATTTAATCGGATATAAGTAATTTAATCACTCACATGGCTATAATTTTGCTTACTTTCGTCTTCTATATGAATTGATCAATTCGATGAAATCTTTATTAATTTTCAAGACATTTTGCAATTGAATTTGAATTATTGGTCCTCAAATAAAAATGTTTTAATTTTTTTTTCTAAGTAAATGGTCTCCGCGACCCCCTTAAAATGTTTGCAGGGCGCCCTTCTGGATCGCATACCCCCATTTCAGAACCACTGGTTTAGACTATAAAATATTATATAGTTTATGCTATATATAAATCATATACTATAAACTAGTTTACTGTTTGAAATATAAACTACTGTATAATTTAAAATATAAAGTATTCTATAGCTTAGACCATAAAGTAGCATATAGTTCGGACTTTAAACTATTCCGTAGTTTGGTGCATTAACCAGTCTATAGTTCACATTATAAACTAGTCTACAGTTTAGACAACAAAATTGTTTATAGTTTAGACTATAAAATAGTCAACAATTAAGCTTAAAAATAGTCTATAGTTAAGACTATAAAATAGTCTGTAGTTTAGACTATAAAATAGTCTGTAATTTAGACTGTAAAATTGAATTTAGATAATACTATAAAATAGTCTGTAAAATAGTCTATAATTAAGTCTACGGATTATTCTATAGCTTAGAATAGTTTAGACAATAAAAAAGTCAATAGTTAAGACTATAAAGTAGTCTGTAGTTTAGACTATAAAATAGTCGGTAGTTTAGAGTATAAACTTGTCTATAGTATAAACTATAAACTATTAAATAGGTAAGACTATAAACAATTTTATAACTAAGAATAGTCTATAAATAGTCTATAACTAAGAATATAATTATAAATTAGTCTATAGTTTAGCCTATAAACTAGTCTATAATTTAGACTACAGACTAGTCTATAGTTTAGACGATAAACTAGTCTATAGTTTAGACTATAAACTAGTCTATAGTTTAGACTATAAACTGGTCTATACTTGGAAAAAACAAAATTTGGTGCTAATTCCGAAACCCAATAAACCACAAGGCGATCCCTCCGCCTATAGACCAATATGTCTACTTGACACTAAAGGGAAAATTCTGGAGAAAATCATATACAATCGATTGCTACTGTTTAGGAAAGAAATGGTCTGTCGAATCGGCAATTTGGTATGGTAGTAGATACAGCACGAATGGCGATAGAAGGCAAGGAAGCAAGTAGGAAGTACTGTGCTATCTTAACGCTTGATGTAAAGAACGCGTTTAACTCTGCGAACTGGGGAATTATAATTCAAAAACTAAACAGAATCGGCATACCGGTGTATTTAACAAGATTAATAATAAGCTATTTCACAAACAGAAAGCTCTGTTACCAAACCGACGAAGGTATCGTAACATACAATGTCACTGCAGGAGTTCCACAAGGCTCTGTGCTTGGTCCACTACTGTGGAATATAATGTACAACGACGTTCTAGAGCTTAACATTCCAGAAGAGGCGAACATTATAGGTTTTGCAGATGACATAGCAGTTACGGTTACAGCAAGATATATGGACGAAGTGGAGTTAATCTCGAATGAAGTAGTATGTACTATTAGAAACTGGATGAAAAGTGTGGGGTTGGAACTTGCCGAACATAAAACGGAGACTATTAGTTACAAGCAGGCGTGAAAAAGAGACCATGAGAATAACGGTTGGAGAACACCAGGTGACATCAAAATCCCATCTCAAATATTTGGGAGTTCTAATAGATGCCAGACTTAACTTTAGGACACATGTGGAGTATACTGCTAACAAGGCAGCAAATATTATAACCGCTCTTGAAAGAATGATGCCGAGTGTAGGTGGACCAATGCAATACAAAAGGAAGATAATATTCACGGTGGTCAGCTCAGTTGTACTTTACGCTGCTCCCATATGGTCAGTAGCTCTAAAAGTAAAGACCGCAGCGAGGAAGCTAAAATCTGTATACAGGTTATCGGTCCTACGAGTATGCTGCTCTTTTCGAACAACATCCGACGAAGCGGCCCATGTCATAGCGGGAATGATTCCCATAGATATCTTGGCTGACGAAGCCAAACGCTTGGATGGAAACAGAAGAGACCCAAACCAACTAGACACTAGTGCACGTAAATTTGAAAGAGAAGCCTCTATAAGACAATGGCAGAGCAGATGGGAAGCCAGCCGCAAAGGAAGGTGGACCTTTAAACTAATCCCAAGAATAGATGTATGGCTAAACAGACGACATGGAGAAGTAAATTATCACTTAATGCAGTTTCTCTCAGGCCACGGAGGATGCTGAAGTTACCTGTACAGATTCGGGTTAGATAACTCTCCATATTGCCCTAACTGTCCAAACCAAGAGAAAGATCCAGAACACGTCGTGTTCAACTGCGCACGCTTTCGCCACGATCGACAGAAAACAGAAGAAGTCCTTGGGTGCTAACTGAATCCGCAAAATATTGTTGACATCATCCTTAGTAAGAGAGAAAATTTGGATGTAATATCGTCAATGATTTAAAATATCCATGATAAACTTAGAACGGAAGAGAATCTGAGAAAATCCCAGACACCAAAAGTAGCATAGATAAGGCTCTCCTGTCCTGCGATGCAATATCTTTGTAGACAGTTCCGCAGGGTTGCTGAATGACGAAGGAGGTAGCTTTAGTCGGTATGAATCCGACATATCTCACGGTTATTCTATAATCGTGAAAATGATTTAAAAATTTCCACCTGCCTAATGAAAAAAAAAAGTCTACACTTTAGGCTATAATTTAGACTATAATATAATAAAATAGTCTATAGCTTAGACTATAAGCTGGTTTATAGTTTAGACTATAAACTCATATACAGTTTAGACTAAAAACTAGCCTATAGTTTTACTATAAACAGTCTATAATTTAGACTATAAAATAGTCTATAGCTATAGTTTAGATTACAAAATCGTCTATATATCTAAAAACTAGTCTTTAGTTTAGACTATAAATTAATCTTCATTAATACCTTATTTATCAACTTTGATTCATTTAATTCCACTTAAATTTTTCTTTCAGTAGATTTTTTTGTTTTCTTAAAATGCATTTAATATGTCAAGGTTTTTTATAGGAATTTTTTTTCTAGTGATTTTTCTTTTTCAAAACAAGTATTTTGTTAAATCAAAAAATTTCCTTAAATAAATTGACATTTGATATCCGTTGCACAAGGAATTTTCCTTTCAGCTAAACCAGTTCAATATGAAAGGTCACAAAATTGAAATTGTTTACAGAAAATTGTTATGATTAAAATAAAAATAATAAATATAACAATAAAGTTTTTGACAGTAGTCATAATAAGTATTCCAAAACAAAATTGTAAATTATAGCGATAAACAATTAACCCATTTAGGTGCCGTAAACGTATTAAAATTTAATATAGCTTTTGTTTTCTTTTTTTTAAGCATAATATTATGTTGGAACACCCTATGATTATTATTAAAGAAATCGTTATTATCACAAAAACTGTTTGGAAATTCTTCATTAGTGAATCTTCAAAAGGTATTTAAGACTATAGAATAGACCTAGAAGCGATACTGTAAATGAATCTGTTTAATTTTTATTTCATATTTACTTTTACACTAGCATTTACACTCTGATTCCTAAACACTATACAAATATTTATTTATTTTTAGTATTAATTTCAAGTTAATTACTTTTTTTTTTTTTTTGTAAACATTTTTTATTTGTTGACTTTATTTTAAAAGCATTTTCATTATAGTTATTCATTATAGATTAGTTTTGACTGTTAATAATGTAATTGTAATTTAAAATTATATTTACATATTCATTTCACTTGATTTACCTTCAACTCGAAAATCTCTGTTGTTCACTTTTATTTGGCACTTAATTGCTAATTTACTGCACAAAACTATAAAAAATGCTTTAGAAAAATAAACGGCAGAGAAAATTAGTGAAAAAAAAAAAAGAATTAATATTATTTATAAAATGGATTTTAAATAAATAAATAAAAAATAAATATGGGATGAATAAAAAACGTTAAATTAAATACAGTAGCACTAGCAGTAGTGATTATGAATATTTATTTAGAACTGCTGTGCTCAAAATCTGATCTAATAAAGATGTAATGTGTTGTCTTCTATGCTATAAATTTTTTATAATTATATAGAATTATTTATTACTTTAAAAAATTCTCACAAATTTTATTGCCTTCAAATTACTGCCTTTTTTAAACAAAATTTTATTATTAGTCTTTCTTTCATTTCTATTTATTTTTGGGTTTCGAATAAATGCAATTAAGCTGTTATCTAGTAACTAAGCAAATATTTGTTTATTTTTTACGACTAAACTAAAAAGCGGCTTCTTTATTTTTATTATCTCATTTGAATAATTCTTTTAGATTGGAACAAAAAAAATGGAACAAAATTTCAAAGAGCAAATGCAATTGCAAGAACGAAAATTATAAAGATAATCAGACAGATGTTTTTAAAATAATAATTCCTTTAGAAATCGAGCTATAAATCACTAACATATTAACAAGTGAACTTTTTCAATTCTTCTAAATCTCTAAAGCTTATGAATTTTTGAAGCAATAAAAATTAACACAGTTTTTACACATGCAACACTGTCGACTGGCGCAACAAGGTAATTCATTACTTGGTATTGAATTGTTACCTTGTGCACTATTTTTCGCTAATTAATTCAAGCCTTTTTTATAAGTATTTTTATTACAGATTTCAATCATCAAAATATTAAATATAAACTGCCAATTAACTTGACAAAAAAATTGCATTAGTGGCCACAAAGTGCATTACTTTTGGTCAGAAATGTAACCAGTGGTAGGGATAATAATATTAGTTCCACTTATCATATTTTTAGTAAAACGATGACAATTTTGAAAATTTTGACAATTTTCTATTTTCATTTTACAATGTTCAGGAATTTATGAATTTCAAAATTTTTGAAATGCTTTACTTTACATTATTTATATTTTTATTTAGTGTATATTTTTTCAAACTTTCCTTAATATCACCAAAATTATATTCTTTAAAATTTTCCTTAACTCCCTGTCAAATATTAGTATATAATATATACTTGAACAAATTTCTATTTATATTTTATTTTATCATAAAATATATTTTTTTGTTTACTGTTTTTCTTTTACTGTATTATTTTCTGTTATTTTTTTTTAGGTTTTCTTAGATAAAATTGTTATTTTTTTCTACTGTTTATATTTTTTGTAGCTCAAATTTAGTCTATACGAAAAATAATTTATAACTCCAAAAAAATATTCCATATGTGTATATTTATTAACTACACAGAGAAAACAGTTCCGTTGTGGCAGCCGAATACCACAATTAATTGGTAGATTTATATCTTTTATCAGTTGGGATAACTAAAATTATTAGTAGATACGAAACACTTGCACAGTAACACTCAAATCATACCAATTGTCAGTTGTCTTTGTCTGCCAGTTTGAGTGCGAATTGATGAGTATTTTTGTGCTTTTGGTAATAGTTATTATCGTTATTCTCTTTAGTAGATTAGGTGTAAATAAATAAAGAGCGAATAAGAATAACATATTTATTTTACTATTATTCGCTGAAACAAATAAAGTATATAAAGAAGCTTGTACTTATTGTATGTTGATAAAAATGTATGAGTACGTATTGTGAAAATTCAGACTTTAAAATAATAAACATATTTCTATATAGTAACATTTTTTTATTAACAAATTTTTTAGAATAACTGCTTTCTGTAAATTCTGGATGGATGTGGTATAAATGAATCAATGTTAACATTAGCACCAAATTTGTTTCCAAGAGTTAGCATTAATTTCGAATAATCTTTTAGCCCATTATCTAATACTAATGAGTATGGGCGGATATCAGAAATAATTCATTGTTATTTTTCTTTTTTAAAAACATTACATAAGATTCAACTTACCTTTCGCTATTGAATCTATTTGGTGCATCTATTACCTTTTCATATTTCCTTATGTTATGTATTCTTTTAAACGGAATGTTTTTTATTTTTCTTAAAAAATATAGTCGTAGTGACCATAATCAATGAGTAACATATTGTGATAGAAACACATGGTCACAGCTAAAATTAGATATGATTATAAATAATTATTGTTATGATTACATCTTATCATATTGTATCCGATTTTATGTCGATGTCGTGGTTTGACTTTTTTATATTATTATACCACCTTACTACATTATTATCCCATGCTAACAGATTATGATTTCAATTTATTATATTATTCTATCTTATCATATTATGACTCAATTTTATCATGTTATTATTCTATTTTATATTATTATACAATCTTAACATATTATGTTTTAATTAATTATAAAAAATTATTTACAAATTATTTGTTCATTAATTAATTTTATTTATTTATACCATCATATGTTGTGCTAGATAATACAATATATTTTTTATTAACTAAACCCTTTAATAGTAATTATTCAATATCACACCAAATATAACAAAATCTTATATTAATTCATGTATAAACTAAATAATAATTATAATGAAGGTTGAAAATATACGTTAAAAATAAAATATATTAAAAAAAGAACAAGTTATGAACTTTTGAACCATATTTGTAAAAAGCATATTTATTTATAACATTTTATTGTTATGGGAATAATAACATTAATATGGTTTGAAAACGAAATATGGCTTATGAGCAAGGAAAAAGTTTGATAATATTTAATGGTTGTAGAAATAATGATCTTCTTTACAATAATAAAATTTTAATTGAATGTAAACATTAAATGATAAAACTGAAACATAAACATTGTTATCGTGAATACAATATTATTAAAATTAATAAAATTTAACAACGAAAACATAATATTATTGAAGTCACAATGCCGTAACAATGTTTTTTCTCTGTGTGTGGTTGGCGCTACTAATATATGTTACACTTAGGTACATTTAAAAGAACTAAATTTAGTTATAGCAACTGAATTGATAAATTACCAAATAATTGGTCAACCTAACTATATTGTTTCTTGTGGTAATATATATTCATTTCTAAGGATATTAGCATACAGAAAATTTTCTACATTTATCTATTTTTAATACCTGAAATAAAGTTAAATAAAGTTAAATTTTCATAATAATAATAATAATATTATTATTATTATTATTATTATTATTGTTATTATTATTATTATTATTATTATTATTAATAACAATAATAATAATAATAATAATAATAATAATAATAATAATAATAATTATAATAATAATAATAATAAATAATAATAATAATAATATTAATAATAATAATAATAATAATAATAATAATAATAAATAATAATAATAATAATAATAATAATAATAATAATAATAATAATAATAATATATAACCATTTTCCAAACAATCCTTTTTCTGTGTGTACAAAATATTTACATGAAATAAACTTTTTCATAAATAAACTTGATTAATAGTAGCAGTAAAGAGTCTCAGGGATGTAAAATTGCTTAATTTAATTTTTTTTTTTATCATTTATTAATTCATAATATTATACAAACTTAAACTATAATAAAGACTAGTTGACAATATTAATTTTTACACATTTATAGAAAGTCCCAAAAACGAGCTCTCGAGTATTTTTAATATGGCTTAGATTTGGATTTTCAAAAAAAAAAATATTTAGATTTTTTACTTCAAATGAAGAAGATATATATTTTATATGATATTAGATTGTAATGAAAAAAATTGTTTAAAAACATTACATTTATACGGCAACTGTTAAAAACTATGGTCGAAAAGTAAAAAAAAAAAAAAAAGGAAGAAAAAAATATAATAGATTATTCACTTATCCACCAAAATTTTTTGGTTTTCTTAATTTAATTGTTTATGCCTTTTTCGTAACACTTCATATATTTTTCGTAACACTTCATAGTCTTGTCAAATGTTTCTTAAATCCCACAGCCTTATCTTAAACTTCACTATTTATAAACGGTCTTTAAATAAATAATATCTTTGAATCTCATTTTTCAGTTAATTTAATTGTGATCATAATGCAATAAGGGTAAAAATTAAAACTTATCATCCTATAAAAAGAAATTAAAACACTGATTCACTAAAAAAATGTGGGTCAAATTATTAGCGAAGGAAAAAATTTATTTGATAAAAATAAATAAATTTTTTTTATCAAAAAATCAATGTCATTAATTAATTAATTATTTAATTAAATTTACTTCGATATAAATTAATTTTAAAATTAATGAGCATTAATTTTCTTTGACTTCTTTTTAATTATATTTTAAATTATCTTTTTATAACACCCTTTTTCACAAATACCTTTTTCTTTATATGCGACAAGAACCTTAACAATGAACATATTAGCCCTTAACATTTTTCCACCGATTAGTATAACTGAAATCGTGAGTGAAAAGAATCGTGAATTAAATATTATTATAATATTAAAATCACCAAAATACAAAAGTAAACAAAATGTTACTTGTTCACATTGTTGTATGTAATAAAAAAAATGTTATCACTTCCAGGGGGGGGGGGGGGGGGGGGGGATGAACAAAAAGCAAACCAATACTAACTTTTTTATCTTTTTTTATGACTTACACAATAAAAAAATTCGCATCTTTATTGCTAAAAAAAGACTAGATACAATGAAATCAAGGTTTTAAAAATAATAAAGATAAAGAATTTCAGTGGCTGAAATTAAACAAAATTATTAATGAAAGTTGAAAAAAATGTTGAAGACAATATAAATAAAAATAGACAATAAATAGAAAACGAAATTATGATAAAAAGTGAGAAAAATGATAAGAACAAACTAAGGAATGAAGTAAAAAAAATAGACGATAAATAACAGATATTTAGCATTGAGAAATTATAATATTGGTCACAAAAATACATAGTAAACTATATATTCAAGATCATTTTAAAATATTTATAGCGTACTTCGTTATATTTATTTAACCACTAATATCTAGTCGAAATTTGTACCCACCTAATAAATTATAATGTAATAAAGAGCTATTAAAATTATCAATTTTACTAAAAACTTCCACCTTAAAGAAGTTATTTTGTACATAAACTGTTGGCTAAGTTAATTTGTTACTTTCCAATCTGAAATTCCATAATCTTTTGAAAGGCAATTTTTTTAAGAATATTTAATTTTAATTTTACAGCGACACTGTGATTACCTTGATTATGCCTGCAATTCAATTCCAGAATTATCAACATTAAACATAAGCATTTATATTCAGATTTTAAGAAATAAATTTGCAAAAATAAATACAAGCTTTTTAAAGAAAAGTTAATTAAAATCCTTAAACAAATTGCAACAATTGCAATGAATTAAGAAAATAAAATAAAAAAAAACAATTAAAATGAATAAAAACGGATGATTAAATATTTATTTAGCAATTAAAGGTACTTCTTAATAAAAAAAAGTTACCATGAATTTAATAATATATTACGAACTCAGAATTGTAACAACAAACTTCTGTTTCGATGTTAAGCACTGCACTAGAGCTAAACTAGAACTGAGCTAGAAAGAACCAGAACTGAACTAGAACTGAGCAAGAACTGAATTGAAACTGAACAAAAACTGAATTGGAACTGATCTAGAACTGAACTAAAACTGAAATAGAACTGAACTAGAATTGAACTAGAACTGAACTAAAACTGAAATAGAACTGAAACACAACTGAACCAGAACTGAACAGCAACTAAACTAGAACTGACCCACAACTAAACTAAAACTGAACTATACCTGATATAGAACTGAAGTAGAACTGAACAAGAACTAAACTAAATCCGAACTAGATCTCAAATAGAACTGAACTAGAACAAAACTAGAACTGAAGTAGAACTGAACCAGAGCTAAACTAGCACTGAACTAGACTAGAACTAAACTAGAACTGAACTTAAATTGAACCAGAACTGAACTAGAATTAAAACTGAAGTGGACTATAACTGAACTATAACTGAACTAGAACTAAATTATATCTGAACAAGAACTAAACTATAACTGAACTAGAGCTAACATAAAACTAAATTAAAACTAATATAGAACTGAACCTTTTGACTGCTTAAAGACCTCAATAAATACCCCGTAATATATTTTGATTTGTGTTGAACTTTTACATGTGTCACATGTAGAACATGTGCCACTTAAAATTATTCTTATTAAAATATTCTGCTATTAATCGTTTCCATAACAATTTATTAAATTTATATCAAATCAAATTAGCGATTAAAATGTGAATGACTGCGTTCACGTAAATAGACTCGCACACAGAAATGCCTCAACAATATTTGCCAAATCATTCAAATTTAACAACCATATGACGCACTAAATTACACATTTGTTATCATAAACATCATCCAAATAGCAAATTTAATAATGGTGAATTTAAATATTTTTGTTACTTAATCAAATACGTTAAATAATATGAAAATTGATTGAGTGTGACACGTGTTTGTTGGAACTACAACAGCTAAATATAGGTATAAATTTATATTTAGATATGAAATACGCAAGGAAATGTCAAAATAAAACAAAATCGATAATTAAGATTTTACAAAAATCATTTAAAAAATTTTATTTTTGAATTAGAACTCATAAAGATATAAATGTTATTTTCATCCTATCAGCTATTTTTATGAAAAAACTAAATAGACAATTTGTCGTGAATAATAGTACTCGTAATAAAATTAATTGACATATAATAGTTAAGAGAGTCAAATAAAATTAAATCAAAATTTTATCTCTTGTTTTTCTCACTTTTTATGATTTATTAGGAGGAAGCCAGGAAATATTTTAAAATTAAAAAGACATTTTAAGAAAAAAAATTTTTATCATTTATTAAATTTTTGAGTTATGATGACGAATGAACTTGACACTTTAATTAAAAACATGTTTTAGTTCTAGTTTAGTTCTTGTTCATTTTTTTTTTTTTTTTTTTTTTTTTTTGTTTTAGTTCTAGTTCAGTTCAAGTTCAATTCTAGTTCAGTTCTAGTTTAATTCTAGTGCAGTTCTAAATCAGTTCTAGTTCAGTTCTAATGAAGTTCTATTTCAGTTCTAGTTCAGTTCTAGTACAGTTATAATTCAGTTCTAGTTCAGTTATAATTCAGTTCTAGTTCAGTTCTGGTTCAGTTCCAGTTCACTTCAAGTTAATTTCTAGTTCAGTTCTAGTTCAGTTCTAGATCATTTCTAGTTCAGTTTTAGTTTAGTTGTAGCTCAGTCATAGTTCAGCTCTAGTACAGTGCTAGTTCGGTTCTAGTTCAGTTTTAGTTCAGTTCTAGTTCAGTTCCAGTTCAGTTATAATTCAGTTCTAATTCAGATCCAGTTTAGTTCTAGTTCAGTTCAAGTTTACGAGGGCGGATCAATAAGTCCAAGACTTTTTGAGCTTCCCTCGTAGTTATATGAAATGCAACATTCCCATCAAGTACCACCTATTAATAGATTACTGTCAAATTTTTTAGCAAGTGTCGTCATTTACTTTGCGTTTAACAGCTGTTCAAAACATACAACCTCGTGTATTTTCTAAAAATTGAAAAAAGTGAATTTCGAGTGCTCATTAAACATTATTTTTTGCGAAAAAAAAACAGTCAATCAAACCAAGGAAAAGCTTGACAAATACTATAGCGACTCTGCACCATCGATTTCAATGGTAAAAAAATGGTTTACTGAATTTCGATGTGGTCGCACAAGTACAAATGACGCTGAACGTTCTGGACAGCCAATTGAGGTTAGTACACTCGAAAATGTCGAAAAAATCCACGATAATGTGTTGGCCGACCGAAGATCAGCTGGGTTTGAAAAAGTTGTCTGCAAGATGGGTGGTGCGTTTGATCTCAATTGACCATAAACGTAAAAGTGTGACAACTTCAAAGGATTGTTTGGAGTTGTTTAACCGCAATCCGAATGAGTTTTTGTAGCGTTTTGTAACTGTAGATGAAACATGGATCCGTTACTGTATTCCGGAGACCAAGCAGCAGTCAAAACAATGGGCTTCGGGGTGAACCAGCTCCGAAGAAGACCAAGGTAAGTTGTGTCGGCCAATAAGTTGATGGCAACAGTTTTTTGGGATGCACGCGGGATAGTCCAAATCGATAACCCTCAAAAGGGAAAAACAATAAAAGGCGAATATTATACCAACTGATTAGACCGATTTAATGAGGATTTAAAAAAAAAACGACCCCACGTGGCCAAGAAAAAAATTTCTTTTTCATCAAGATAATGCACGAGTGCACACGTGTGCAGTCTCAATGGCAAAACTTTATGAATTCCGCTACGAATTGGTACTTCATCCACTATATTCTCCGGATTTAGCCGCTAGTGACTACTTCCTATTTCCAAACCAAAAGAAATGGCTCTGAGGAAAGAGATTCAGCTCCAATGATGAAATTATTGACCAAGCAACAAATACCTATTTTCAGGACCTCGAAAAATCCTATTTTTTACGCAAAGTAAATGACGACACTTGCTCAAGATTTGATAGTAATCTATTAACAGCTAGTACTTGATGGGAATAGTGTTGCATTTCTAAGAGGGAAGTTTGAAAAGTCACGGACTTATTGATCCGCCCTCGTATTTCTAATTCAGTTCGAGTTCAGTTTCAACTCAGTAGTCTTTAAAGCAAATGCTTGCTGGCTTATTTGTCATCGATTAATTTAAACATTATTTCTTATAGTTTTATTTAATTTTATTTGTTTACTTTTTTTTCTCTCTTCTTTGACGTGTTTTTTCAAAAGCCCCCTTGGTTTAATTACCTCAAAATTTTGTTGGTACTTGCAGTCAAGTGATCTTTTTTCTTTTAATTTTGTTTACTTTTTTTTTAGATGTTTTATAATAGAATTTTTTTCTTACCCTTGCTATTTTTATACATTATTGTCTAAATTATTCTGCAGCTAAGTACAATAAAAAAGTAAATGGCAAGTTATTTAACTTTTAATTAAAATAGGAAAAATATAAAACAAGAAACAATTATAATTTAAACAAAAGTAAAGCATGTGACCAAAAAGAACATTTGGGAACAGTGGGTCTAAGTAAAATATGGTGGTGAATATAAAATGAATGTAGTAAAACAAAAATAAAAAATGACTATTTCCTCTTTGGACCACTGTTCCTTGGCATTAGTAATATAAGCAATTGACGTACTTTGCAAAGAATTTTGAAAAAAAAAATGTCTTTTGTTTTCTTCTCATTATTTTGAAAAGAAAATGTCGCTTATTATATGTATATTAATATAATACTAAAATTACCTATATTAAGATTATATTGATGAAATTAATATATGTTTATATATAAGAATCTGTTAAATCTGCTGACAATTAAACAAACGTTTTCTAAGGAAAAACAATTTATCAATTTTCTTTTATTTTTTTTTTTTTTGTTATAAATTTTTTTTTTTTTTTTGTTTTTTTTTTTTTTTTTTTGGTTTAACATAACAAACCTCAACTAAACAATTTAAATGAAATATAAACACTATGACGCTTAAATAATTTGAAATGTAGAAACAACAAATAGAGAAACAATGACATATGTACGCAAAAAATAAGTAAAATCAATTTAAAAATAATGTTTTTAAATTAGAATTAACGCAACGTAAACACCACAGCAAAAAAAACTTATTTAAATGATTTACTCATACGTTTAACAGAGACATCAAAGTTCACACTACTCTAATATTTGACGATTTTTGAAAATGTTTGCTTTGCGTAATGTAAACACGAAATGTTTTTACAATTCAGAGAAGATAACAGCAGATTTTGAACAAACAAAACTATTTGCCCTTAACTGAAAATATCGCTAAGTTCAGACTAAGCAAATATTTGATACTAAATATTTAGTCTTCTATTCCTGCAAATTCTACAACACAATACCGAATTGATATTTTGTTCGCATTATGCGCATTAATTTGACTTATTTTGTTTGATGCAACAGCTGACAAGCCTGTTTAGATTAGATGCAAAATTGTTTACTCAAAATTATTTGAACAAACACAAAATTACCATGAACTTATTTGAAATCAATTATGAAATGAATTTATCGGAAAATCTTATTTTTTATTTTATTTTTATCGATTAAGAATAATTTTCAGGGAAAATTTCATAATATGTGGATGTCAAGGTAATGTTTGCTGCATTTTTTTTTTTTTTTTTAATAGGTGAAAGTTCTGTTTATTTTAGACAAATATTTAAAAAAATTACAGTAAAGTTAAATGTTAAGATAATAAATGAAAAATTCTAATTATTATCAATCGATTAACTGCAAAATTCAAAATGTACATTAATGAAAATGACTTTAAAAATAAAAATATATTTTTTTACAAATAATTTAAATTTATAAAAAATAACTACCATGTTTCCTTTTCACACCATTTATAAAACAGGTTTGTTTTCATAAAACAACAGTTTTCTTTGCGCATCACTTTCAATTGTGATGCTATTATACTTTTAATAAAAAATATTAATACGTGTATTGAAATTTTTATGTATAAAACTGTGTTTTAATAGATAAAATATAAATTGATAATATATTTATTATAAAAACATACATTTTTTTCAATCTAAGAAGTCCGCCATACCAGTTGTTGTTTGCCCTAGTTTGATTTTACATTTATTTTGTAAGATCAAACTAAAATTCGTTCACCATAGTGGCAAATATTTTACATCTTGTGTTCACACAATGTTCACCCTTGACACATTTTTAGCTTAAGATAAATATTTTTTGTTTGACCAAAATCAACTGCTTTATTGTTTGTTTTGTAAAAATATTTGGTGTTCACATTAGGCAAAATCAAATTCTTGCAAAAATCATCAAATATTAGTCTAATGTGACCTTAGCTTTACAAAATAAATGTAACAGGCCGTCTGTACGTAACATAATATACATGATTTTTGTGTCAGAGAGTGTCATATTCGGTCTCTGAGAGAATTATTTCACGTGTAGATTCAAATATTAGTATTATAAGATGTATTACGAGACTATTGTGATGAGATTTCTCTACACAACGATCTTATAAGATGAACTGTCGAAAAAATATTCATATACGAAAGTTTGTTTGTGTGTGTGCATGTGTATTTTGGAAATTACTGAAAAACAATTTCTTTTTTTTTTTTTTTTTTGTAAAATTGTTTCTTTTTAGTGTTTGTTTTACATGTTGAAAAACATTTTTATAAAAATTGTGCTAAAAAATCGCCAATTACTTAAATAAAAAGGACATGTTTACACTGTGACTGATTGAAAAAACAACAGCTGATGCAGTGGACGGCTTGGGTTGAAAAAATTGTTGTTTTTATGTACACAAATTCTAAATTGGCGAAAATGAAGTGGTCAATTTATGTTTTCCTATTAATTTTTTTTTTAATAAAACTTTCAATATATTAATATTTTTTATTAATTTACCACAATAATACTTGTTATTTTTTATACGGCTGAAAGTGGCGTGCAAGGAAAACAGTGTTGTTTTGTGAATACAGGACTGTTTTGCAAATTATGATAAAAGGGAACAGGACTGTTATGATGTACAAACGTAAATTACTTTAATTTAATTTAAAATATACTTTTTGTTAAGTAATTTTTATTAATGTGCGTATTAAATCTAGCAATTAATCGATTGATAATAGTTCATGCTTCCCTTATTACGTAAATAAATTAATTTGTAATTTTTATAAATATTTATATTTAAAATAAATAGAATTTTCACTTTACATTAAATAAAAACGCTACAAACATTCCCTTGACATCAGCATATTACGAAATTCTCTCAGAAAATTGCTTTAAATTGATTTAAACAAAATAAAAAATAAGATTTTCCTATAAATTCATTTAATAATTGATGTCAAATAAATTTATGGTAGTTATGTGTTTAATAAAATAATTTTGAGTAAATAATTTACATCTAATCTGAACAGGCTTAAAATAATTTTTCTCTTCTTGTATTTTACGATATTTGATAGTTGTTTCGTCAAACAAAAAACATCAAATAAATGCGGGTAATGTAAACAAAATTTAACTCTATACTTAGTTGAAAAAATTGCGAGAAAACACGATTGAATATATCATGTCAAATATTTGCGTAATCTGAACTAAATTTTCATAAAAATAAAGCACTTGAATTAACTATAAATTTAGACAGGCTGATGAACTATAGTCGATACACCAAAAGAAGTTAAAGTGAAGAATTTAAAATACAAATTTAAATGAAAATAAAATTATAAACTCTCACCTTAAGTAAAAACTAAAAATTAAAAATCGCAAAAAAAATTGGAAAAGTCTTTCAAAACTCTCTACAAAAAATTGTATTAGCTTTAAACAAATTATGAGTGTTTTTTTTTCTGACTGTTTTTAAAAATTATGGCACACATTGTTCACGTATTATGTCCATTATATTAATTTAAAAAAAAAATAAAATACTTTTTCAACTAAAGTAAATGTCAGGGTGAAGCGAAAGAAAAATCGTTATACAAAAGAATCTTACCCTACTCTTCAGTACAACTGACAGAATATTTCTTTATTAGATCAACACAAAAATTAATGAATGGGGTGCTCACACACGTCTTTGAATTATCAATTCTAACAATTTAAATATTTAGAAAAGAAGTACTATAGACATAAAAAATAATAGGAAATGGCATGATATGCAGATTAATAAGGAAGTGTAGAGTATTTTATAAATCATAAATCATAAATATCTCGGTATCCAATTGAGAAAAGAGACTCGATTCGTCACTACCAAAATCAATTTTTTATATCAAAAACGAAAATCTAAAATATCTCGGTAAATAAGCCTTTAGTTAAGAAAAGGGCCTTGATCATATTTGGCAATAAAACTTAATTCTTTTTATGAAAAATTTAAATGTTAAATATCTCGGTAAATAAGACACCAAATAATAAAAGGAATTAGATTTGTGATCACTCAATTTTCTAACCAAATATCGACTTTTTATATGAGAAATTTAAATCTTTAATATCTCGGTAAATAGGCTTCCAAACGAGATAAGGGCGATTCGATTATTTGTATAAAAAACTTAAATGGTAAGTATCTCGATAATAAGCCTCCAATGGAGGGCCTTGATTAATGATCACTTAAATTTCTCTTCAAAATTCGATTATTTGTATGAAAAACTTAAGTGTTAAATATCTCGGTAAATAGGCCTCACTTAAATTCTTAAATTTCTTAAACATTTTAAATTCTTATAAAAATTCTATATTTTGTATGAAAAACATATATGTTCTATATCTCAGAAAATATGCCTCGCATTGAGAAAAGTGCCTTGATTTGTGATCACTTAAATTTGTCACCAAAAGTCGATTTTTTTATGTGAAAAATTTAAATGTTAAATATCTCGGTAAATAGGTCTCCAAGGGGAAAAAGGGCTTTGATTTGTGATTACTTAAATTTCTTACAAAAATTCTGTTTTGTGTATGAAAATCCTAAATGTTAAATATATCGGAAAATAGGCCTCCAGTTGAGAATAGAGCCTTGATGAATGATTACTAAAATTTTTGATCAAAAATCATTTTTGAAAAACTTAAATGTTAAATATCTCGGTAAAAAAGCCTCCAATTGAGGGAAGGATACTATTTGTGATCACTCATATTTCTCATAAAAAATCAATTTTTTTTACTTAAAAATTAAAAAAAAAAATCTGAAATCACCAGTATCTTTTCTCTAGTAGCTAGTATTTAATATTAGATGAACCAAATTTCTGGCTAATGATTGTCATAAAACGGAAGTTACATTAAACAATTTAACTTCATAAGTCGTCTGTTAATATCTCTTTCTCGCAATTAAAAATATTGCGAAATAAAAATTTTACCGTATAAACGGGGAGTTAGTAACTCACAAAAACTAATCGTGGTTAGAGAAACTAATTGCAAATAAAGCGTATGGCGTTGCCACTTCCTTTTGCGTTCATAAAATTTTCGATGATTATAGTTGTATTTTTCCCATCCGGCACATCAAATAAGGAAATATATTTCTTTATGCAATTTGTTTATAAACAGTGAGTTATTTAATTGCAAGTTATTTTTATTTACAATAATCATACGTATAAACGTAATATGTGTGGGTTTTGTTGTCTTAAAAATCAACAACTTCCCTAATTAGTTTCTGTGTAAATTTGTTTTTTTTTAATTTTATTAGCATTAAAATTTTTACTTAAAGTTAAAATTTCAAAGAAAAATAATGGTATAGAAAATACTATCTTGCCATAAAGAAATTTTTACATTTGCTAGTTGGATTTGATAATATAAATGACCTTGGATAATCAAACAATACTCAAGAAATTCATAAAAAATGCCAAAAGCTCATAAAAATACTAATGAAAAATTAAAAAAAGCGAAAAAGTATCTAAAAGCAAAGAGCATAAATTATATTCCTGACGTATTTACTCCTATAAGGGAACAAATATTAAATATTAAGCATGTATTATTTCTCATAAAAAATAACATTAGGTCAACAGTCAATCATTAAGCAATAGCCAAACAATATATTAAAATTGAAACGTGAATACAAATATTTACTAAATTGAAACATGTGTTCAAAATAGTAAAGCTATCCTTCAATATACTCGTATAGCCAGCCATTAAAAAGGAACTTTGCGTGTCCAGAAATTGTAACAAGTTTTGAAAGCATGCCTCAACAGCAAATCTATCAAAAACTGAAATATATCATAACACGAGACAAGTGTCTATAGAAAATTGTCATTAAGCAAAAAATGTTTAATGAATTGTTTTATTAAGAAGTTTTAAAACATAATAGCTGCTTTTTTATACTCAAAAAGAAAAACGTTTCTAACCAAATGGTTTTTTTTTCATTAATAGTTTTTCACTTTCTTTTTCTTTAAACTAATAATTAAAGTCGTAAATGTCTTGATAAATATTGCGTGTTTCTGGTAAGTGCACTAAAGTTAAACGCTTATTTTATTAAATAAGCTTAAAAGTCAGTTAAATGAATGAAAATGTCTATTTGGTCTTTGCTAATTTTAAAACAGTTTTAATTGAATTTTTATCAGTTGTCATTGCAAATAACGTCTTTTTTTAAATAATAGAACAACTGCTATCAGTGTTGCCATATATTATTTTAAAAAATCTTACAATTTTACTTAAAAAATCTTCTTTTTTGTTTACTTTTGGGATTCAAAAAAATTTAAGTTTTTTTTTATGGCACATCAAAGCTATTTTGTATCGATGTTAATTGGCTTTAATAAAACAAAAATCTGTTCGCGTGAATGACTTTTCGCGAATGGCGTCAGTGTTATGGAGATTTAAGAGATAACGCTAAAAAGATTTGAACAAATTATATTTTCAACAATATATAAAAAAAAACACATTAAAGAGCCTCACGAAAAAAGTTGCAAATGTACCCCTCTACCATTTTCAAAACACCTCTAAAAATAAGTATTTCTTTCAATATCATTATCACAAATTTCGATAAAATTTTCGTTGTTGGTGTAGGGTTATACCCTAGGTTGGTGTATTATGCGTTTGTTCTGCTATTTGCAACGTATAGAAAAATTTATTCAACACCCACCTTAAAATATACAAATCGACTCAGAATCACTTTTTAAATCGATCTAACTGTGTCCGTCTGGCAGGCTGGCTTTTCGCAATTTTTAAGATAATTCAATGAAATCTAGTAAGTGGGACCTTTATGATACAAAAACGAAGCCTATTGAAATTGGTTTTGATAGGTCCATTATTTCACCTAGCTACCTTAAAAATAAAAATATTTTATTAAGATTCGGTTCAAAGAAGTTCTGTATAAGTGTCAATCTTTGTACTGAATTTTACGTAGATCGGTCCACAATTGACCATAGCTCCCATATAAACCTCTCTTCCGAAAATCTCTTTAACGTGCATAAATCCCATAAGAATGTTAGCATCAAGTTAATATTCGACACAAATAATTTTTATGTAAGTAGAATTAACATTGCCAAATTTTATGAGAATCGGGACATAATTTTCCATCATATTCCCCATATAAACCCACTTCCAGGAATCGCCCTAAAGTGCATAAAATCATCTAGATGTTAGTAGCAATGCATTATTCTGTATTTGTATATATTATTTTAGATTTAGTAAAATTGGACATAGGTGTAATATAAGTTCCTTTCCCGAATTTGTATGCTCTTACACAATGGTGTAAGGTATCATATAGTCGGTCTTGACCTACTATATCTTTCTTTCTCGTTGTAATATAATTTATATATTGCAGGCATTTTGCAACATATATTGCGTTTTAATGTATCATTGGAATGGTCTGTTCTGATACTACTGAAGATTACACATAGTTAACCCTTTAACAGCAAGAGGATCAATTTTATGCATTTAGTTCCCAAAAGGTTAAATTAGCATTTTTTGCAAATAAATCACATGGAAGTATTTATTATACTTAAATATAGATGAATTTATGAAAAATATAAAAAGGTACTTTAAAACCGCGATAATAATGGAATTAAAGAGATTTTTGAAATTTAGTCACTATTTTACACGAATTTATAGTTTTTATAATAAATGTATGCCTTTGGTGACATTTATTTCCTTAACTAAACATTTATTTGACATAAAAAAGAACTTATTCAATTATGGATCGGAAATCCCAGAATATTATTTGTGCAACTAAAGCATTAAACGAATACATATATCAATAGCAGTGTTGCCAGGAGGTGAGAAAAAAGAGGCTAAATTAAAACCAGAAAAAAAGTTTTTTTTTTTAATTGAAAACTTATTTCTTCTCATTCTCATTAGCAAATTACTCAATGAAAAATTTCCCAAAAAAATTCCCATATCAAATAAGGATTATATTTCATAAGAAAAATTATCCAATGTTTTGAAGTGATTTTTCGTCATTTTTGAACTATAATTCCTTTTTGATTAAGCACTTCCAAAATTTTTGGTGATTTTTCTTATTAATAAGATCCTTTTTAAATTATTTTCTTAAATGGTTTCTATTTTTGATGAGTTATATTAAAATATAAATAATTATATACACCGATTTAGTAACTACACAAAATTAGTTAAGACACTCTTACATGGATAATGAAGCGCCGCAGGCGAATTTTTTTATTAAATATAAGTAATCTCGATTTCTGGTGCGAATAATTATACAAAAATTATTAAATAGATGATACTGCAAATATATAATTAGCTATAGTAAATAAGAAATATTTTTCTTCATTGTGGTAGTCCTAACATTTTAGCCTTTTTAAGGCAATTTTAAAAATCGAAAAAGGCTAGAAAAACGAAAATTTTGACGCTAAAAGCAAACTAAAAAAGCTAAACTGACAACACTGATCAACAGTACGAGAATGAGACATCTCCAATGATGCCCTAACATATAAATTATGATGGAAAATATCCAAAATATTCAAACTCTAATAAAATAGTATTTAAAATAAAATAATAGAAAATTTTAGTAAAATTTTGCTTTTGTGAGAATGAAAACTAATTTTAAAAAATGTGTTTACTCATTATGTATTAAATGTCATTTGTCCATCATATGTTGTATTTTTTTTTTTTTTTTTTACAAAAGGTTAAAAACTATGGACACTGTTGTTCGAAAACCATATTTTTGGTGGTATTTTAAAAATGGTTCAGCTCACGTGAAGGAAATAATTGAACCGAAATATTTTGGGGATTAGTTTATAACATATCAATCTTTAATTTTATGGGGATACATTTGAAACATTTTTTGGCTTCAAATCGATGGAACTTTAATGTATGTTTCCTACATTCATGTGTCTAAAATACAAATTAAAAGTGATACGATATGGTTGATGACAATAGCGATCATAGGGAAAATCACTATGATCGCATTTCATTTAAAAAAATTTAATCAACAAAAAGTATGCAAAGATTTTTTCTGTTTTTTTTTTAATTTTATAAAATTCGTTGATATATTTTTAATATCTAATAACCAAAACTTTAATAAATACACATATAATCTACACTAAGGTATACGAAATACAAATTAAAGGAGTATCGATACCAAATTTGTATTTGCTATTTTTTATTTTAGTTACGAATATAATGTAAATTTTATTTCTATGTTTGCTGGTTCAAAAGAAACATAGGGTATAATAAAAGTACTAAAATTCAGTTAATAAACATTTTCTCCCTAAAAGGGAGCTGATTTAAAAAATAGTACCAAATACCTGTCCGCTAACCTTTTAAATAAATAACGATAGGTATTAAGTCTTTTTTGTATCTATATTATTTTAGGAGATATAAGATTATCGATTTTATCCGTTTTTATCCCTTTTATACCCTAAACATTCGATTTTAAAAATTCCCACACAACTTTTTTTTAAGGTTCTCATTGTGTTTCAACAAAGAAATCAATTTATTTTTTTAATTTTCTTAAACAGAAATACATATTTTACGGAAATAAATTGATCAAGAAATATTTTGAATATGAAATCAAATACTGCGAACAATATGAGTTAGTTATTATAAGCTGCCTTTTTATTAAGAAAACTATTATTAAACGTCTACAAATTACAAAATAAAAATTTTTCAAAAATCTTATTTTTGTCTATAATATTTTTGAATCTTCCCAAGGTAATTTTCTTGGTCAATATTATCAAAGTAAACAGTTTTTTTTTTTTTTTGAAATATATTTTGGATGAAAATCATTTAATGCGGTTTATTTTTTAATTTGTTTCACAATCCTTTAATTCATTTTTTCACTTTTTGTGTATCATAAGTAAAGTTTTGCTATTCTGGTTAAAAGGTCATTCCAAAGGAAGTCTGGATATATTTCACCAATAATTACAGCCAAATGCCAGAATTTACCTTCGGCAGCAATTATGTTGATATAGAAATGTTTGTTTGTTTAATTTCTATATTTACATACTTATTGTTTATTTTGACCTCTGCAAAATTGCAGAACGATAAAAATGGAAAATTCGGCCCAGATATCAGTCTATTTGTTTCAATTGATTTTTTGATTACCAACTTTCACCGAAAATTTGCCAGCCTATTAAAAATTCAAACTTTTACGAAACCAATTTGTTTCCTGGGTTGCATAAAACAATAATTTTTTCCACATGATGCTGACTAGTTCTTACCGTTTTCATATTAAATTATAAAGGCACTTACCATCAGATATATTTACCATACTAACCTGTTAAAAAAAATTGTTGCTATAAAAAATTAAAAATTTATGAAAAGTTTTGAGAAAATGCGTGCTTTTTCTATATATTTTAAATACGCTTAACAAACTTATGATGGCAAATGAGTAATGATAAAAACAAAATTGATAAATCTTTTCATTTGACAACACTGACTGTTATTAACATTATCACTCAATCATTGAATTGAATAAGAAAAAAACTCAATATTTTAATGAGGTAAACAAACCATAGCATACGTTAAGGTGTTAGCTAATGATCACTTTCATATGAATTCTACATAGGCAACAGAAATTCTATTGCTATGGTAATGAATTATTGGGTAAGAATAAAAGTTATTTCGATTGTATTCAAATTATAAAATAAATGTTTTTATTTCAATTTTTTTAACAAGTATGATTAGATTAAAGTATGCGTGATCAGTAAAATAGGAATATATTTATTTGAAATTGTAAAGCATATGGATCTTTTTATATTACCAAGATCTAATAACACTACACGACAAATTGTGGGTCATTAAATTATTATTATTATTATTATTATTATTATTATTATTATTATTATTATTTTGAAGCACTTTTTTCATTACGTGAGTAAACAAAAAACATTTAAATCAGTAAATTTCAATGTGTTTATAGACATTTTTTGTTTTATAGAGTACAAATGCCCGTTCCATTTTACGCCCACTTTTCATAACTAGATTGTATGTAATATATGAGTAGTCATATTATTCAACCGAATAAACCGATATTTTGCACACATATATATCGTGCATCCTCCGAAAGAAAATATAGGATATAAAGTTTATAAAAATGCCACGACCACTTTTTATAAATAATTGTTTTTTAAAAGCTCAAATGAAATTTAGCACACATATCAAGTTTTTTGGAAAAAACGATGGGCTAAAATAGAAATTGGATGACATGCTCAGTTTTTGGACCACTTTCAGTAAAATTCCATTTAGCTACTTCCTTGAAGATACTAAAGCAATTCACATAAAATATAACATACACAATGAATAGAAAATATTGTATATTATAAAGTTTATTTTATATGGGTTCCACGTCTCTTTTTTCTTTCATTATTCTGTGATATTTTTTACCACTGTCATCAAAATGTTTATGAAATTCGCTTACTGAGAAGCAAAGCAACCCTTTTTTAAAAAAAGTGGGCATGACATTCAGTCAGTACGTCCTTCATGGAAATACATAAGTGCCATGTTTCATTTTAATCGGTTTAGTAGTTTAGACATAAGTTCAAGTCAAATAAAGTTAACAATGTTTTAACAAAAATGGGCGTAAAATGTTAGTGGCATCCAACAAAAAAGTCTATAAAAAAACATATATAATAACCTTTCAGTTAAATAATTTAATGCTTCGTCCTTGCATCACAAAAGTCGCATATGCCAAATTTCATTGAATTATCTTCAAAATTGCGACCCGTACTTTATGCACAAGGTTTACATGGACAGACAGATCATATCAAATTTTATCAAATGGGCCGTGATGGTACCATGGTACAAACAATTATAAAAATATACTAAAAAAGTACGATTGTGCCATGTTTCCCATCCGTGGCGTACGCTGTTTTCAGTTATCAGAGAGAATTACAAATTACAAATATATATGAGTTTTGTTGATGTTCGTTAATATTCTTTGCTTATAATAACAAATCTATATGTAGAAAAAATGATTTTATCCCCCTCTCAAACTTTATGCATAAAAAATATAAACCAAAGCTTTTTTATCTCCATTTTACAAAATTTTAAAGTAAAGAAATTTATTTTGCCACAGCGGCAATATCGTCAGAGAGGGAGACTAAAAAATTGAGATCTTTATAGAAAATGCATTGAAAATAAAATAGATTTTAATTTAAAGCACTTTCGATGTAGAAAAGGTAAATTGTTAAATATTTTTAAAAAGTGCTAGAAAATTTGGTTATTATGCGAAGGAAACTGCACGAAGAAACATGTCAGTTCACAAAATCCTTTATCATGGAGATGATGTCATTAAGCATCATTTAGTACCACTCGGAGATCTATCAATGGAAGCCCAGGAAAAAAGCAATAATTATTACAGATTTTATAGAAAACACAATACTAGAAAAATATCACGAAATTCTACAAATGAAGATCTATTTAATATATTACTGGCAACGTCAGAACATCGGGACGTAGATGAAGAAGCAAAAGGGCTGCTGACTTTTCGAAATTCCCTCGTAGTTATATGATATGCACCACTGTTCCCAAGTACCACCTGTTAATAGACTACTGTCAAATCTTGAGCAAGTGTCACCATTTACTTTGCGTAAAAAATAGGATTTTTAATTTTAATTTAATTAATTTTAATTAATTTCATCGTTGTAGCTGAATCTCTTTCCACCGATCCATTTCTTTAGGTTTGGAAATAGGAAGTAGTCACAAAGACAAGGAAAAAACCGCGTTTAGCGCGAGTGATGGGTTATAGCAGTTTAATGTGATGCCACTTGGACTCTGCAATGCTCCAGCCACATTCGAGCATTTAATAGAACAAGTATTGAAAGTACTTCACGGGAAGATATGCTTCGTGTACCTTGATGACATAATTGTCAAGGGTAAGACTTTTGATAAACATCTGAGAAACCTTGAAAAAGTCCTTAAACGAATATCAGCGGCTGGACTCAAACTCAGTGTAAAGAAGTGTGCATTGTTTCAGAAAGAAGTCAAATATTTGGGACATCGGGTAACAGCAGAAGGAATATCAACAGATGAATATAAGATAATTGCTGTAAAGGACTGGCCACGTCGGAGAAATCTCCATGAATTGCGTAGTTTTCTTTGCCTTTATACATACTACAGACAACATTTGTGGTAGATAGTGATGCGAGCGGATACGGAATATTCGGTGCACTTTCACAAGTGGTCGGTGGCACAGAAAGGGTCATTGGATACTTCAGCCGAACGCTTTCGAGTATTAGAGTGTGTGAAGCATTACCACAAATATCTGTATGGTTAACACTTCCGACTGAGAACCGATAATTCTGTCCTCAGGTGGTTACTGCAATTTAAATAACCTGAAGGACAACTGGCTCCTTGAATAGAGCGGCTTCAGAGCTATGATTTTAGCATCGAGCACCGGAAGGGTTTGAAACACGGCAATGCGGACGCGCTATCAAGATGGCACTGCAACGTGGAATGTAAGCATTGTACAAAAGCCGAGGAAAAGGAATGTGTCATCGATGTTCGACTAATCCATATAGAGTCCAGTGAAGATTGGTCTGTAGCGCAAAGAAATGACCCCATACTGGCAAAAATAATATCGGCAAAAGAAGACGGTAGAAGGCAAGCCCGCAATGAAATATACGCCGAAAGTCCACTGACGAAATCATATTGGGCCCTATGGAATAGTCTACAGTTGTTAAGTGGCTGCTTATACCGCAAATCTAATTGTAGTACCATCCTCTAAAACAAACGAAGTAATGAAAGAGTTCCGTGACGGTCCCAGTGGTGGTCATATTGGTGTAACAAAAACCTTAGAAAAGTTAAAGCAAACAGTAGCCAATTGGGTAGCCAATTGTCCTCAATGCATAGCAGCGAAGGGCACAGTAAGAAGAAGTCGTGGACAACTTCAGCAATATAACTCAGTTTCGCCATTCGAGCAGATTGCAATTTCCTGTCAGTGATGCCGGAAACCGTTACGTTCTAATGGTTATGGATTATTTCAGAAAATGGCCAGAGGTATATGCCATACCCGATCAGGAAGCTAAGACGGTTATAAGGGTATTTGTGAACAACTGGGTGTGCAAAAATTGTCTTCGGGACAAAACTCAGGTTGCCGGGTGATTTAGAATTCGGTATTAAGCCCTCATCAACAAATAAGGAAAACATTTCCCAAGAGCAAGACGACCTAAACGAACTTCATGAATTCGTACGCAGACGAATAAAAATGACCAGCGATAAAATTCCAGATACGATCGAGTAGCAAATTCTGAAGGATTTAACGATGGCCAGCTTATACTGTTGTATAACCCACAACGTAAGAAAGGACTGTCTCCCAAACTACAAACCCATTAGGATGGACCATACAAGGTGGTTAAGAAATTAAACGACGTGGTGTACAGAATACAGAAAGAAAAGAGCCCGAGATCTAAAATGAAGGTCGTACATCTAGAACAACTAGCTGCCTAGCTGGAGAAGTGAATCTGTGCCTATTCGGGACGAACACACTTAAGCGGGGGGCAGTGTTACGAAATTTTACTTGAATTCAAATATAACGGTTTTAACGGCTGGTTTAAATTTAAATCTTTCTCAATGCTTCTCAACCTTTCTGTTTATGTTAACAACAGTTAACATATCTATAGAAATTATTAACATAGCTGTAAACCTACAACATTGAATGAAAAGCTTTCGCCATTGTTTGTAAGTATGCCAACACTAAATGTTTAAGCTGCTAATATTAACATCGAAAGCTCTTTTCTGTCCGTTAAGAACATTGTAGAAAGAAATAGAGCTTTCGAGAAACATCTAGGAGGTAATGCAATGTACATAAATTGGCCGTGAGAACTCCATTTAGTCAGTCTAATTGGAAGCATCGTTAAGTAAAGGCAAATTAACTGCCTTAAGTGCGTGTAACTAACTATTTAAACTGTTATTGTTATACATTTTTTTTTTTTAATAAAATAAAGAGTCGTTAAACTACTAAACTATTTTTATTTTATGTTTTTTATCTGCTTAAAACTTTTTTTATAAGTAAAGATGATTCAAAAAATCTACATTTTCATACTAAATGCTAGAAAAAAAAATTATATTTCAATTTTAGCCTTAAATTTCTCAACAACTGCTGAACCGATTTTAATGAAATTAATACTGGAGAAAAATTCAAGAAAACATCTTTCCATCAAAAAACAAAAAAATCTAAAATATCTCTATCGTTTCAAAACTTACAGAGTTTTGGCCGATGAAAAACGATTCTGAGCCACTGTGCGATGGTCCATAACTTTTTTGTTTATGAACAGATTTTGCTAATTTTCGATACCTAACAAACCTCAAAAATTTGAGCCAAATTTTGTCACCCTAGGTTGTCCGTCCCGAGCCCTATACTGCTTTCAACAGACAGGCAGACCGACGGAGATCGTAAGATCGTCCAAGATTTTTACGAGGAATATATTACTTTCTTGGCGTCTTAGATGATTATTTCGACATGTTACACACGAAAATATATGCTTTCAAAAGTAAAATATGCAATTATTTATATGATACTGAAATGCCGAAATATGTTCGTAAGAATATATTGTTGTCCTAAATATGCCAAAATGTGCTAGAAAGTCGATACAAAAATACTAAAAATTGTGTACTATGCTGAAATAGACTTCTAAGAGTAAAATATCCACAAATAAGCTATTAAGCATTCATTTTCAAAATATCCAAATCAGCTGAATTATATTTACACGAAACAAATCACGTAAATAATTTTAAAACATATTTAAAGCTTATATCATTTACGATCAATTATACCACAACTACAAAAATTCTCTCAACTCTCATTTTTTTTTTTTTTAACGAAATAAGATCAAAAATCAAATAAAAAGATCAATGTAAATAAATGAAATTTTAGACAAATTTAAAGCAAAAAAAAAGATAAAAAATGGCATATATAACACAAATATGTTAATTAAGTGATACAATATTAAAATAATATAAACAAAAATAAACACAAATAATACACGTCCATACATATGTTCATTTTTTTACAAATAAATATTATACATAATAACAGACTTATCTAGATACGTAAAAGAGTATGGCAGACAGACAGCCACGGCTGTAGCTGCTACAAGCTTGTTAGTCGACTAAAGATAAAATAACTCAGAATTTTTGAAATTCCACATATTATTTTTTAATTTTACATATAAAAATAAAACTAATCTAAAATGCGAATTTAAATTGAGAGAGATGGGAAGCGTTGAATTATGTTTAATTTAGTTTTTGGAGGAGAAACAAATTTGAATTTAATTTGAGATCTATAAATAGAAATTAAATTAAATTAAATTAAATTTTTTTGTAGAGCATTTTGATTATAAGAATGATTTCTGAGGTATTTAAAATAAAAATTACTTATAATGCAGAGAGATTTGTTATGGGAAATAAAAGATGAAGATGCATATGTTATGGAAAGCTTTAGGAAATTTAGAAGTTAAAAAAGGTTCTATATTTGGAGAACTGTATTAGGCAACTGAATAGTCTACGATTTCATCAAGAATTTTGTAAATCTTTTTCTTTAAAAATAATTTCTTAGGAAAAAATTTAAATCTTGTTCTAAAATCATTAGTTCAGTAACTGATGTAATCAGAAGCACTTCAGATTCTTTAGTAACATCCTTAGAATTAGTGGCATCGCAACCAATTCTGATACTCATGGATTAGAATAGTATTGTGATTCTAAATTGATTTTAAATAATGTTTTTGAGAACCAGAGTTTAAGAACTAGTTTTGTATTACTTCTACATCACTGCTATAAACAAATTAGTGGTTCCCAAATGACTTCCTGGAACGGTTTAAAAAACTTAAGAGTAATAAATAAAAAAAGAGTTTAACAAAATTAAATTGATCTAATAAAGTGGCCTTTAGGAAATTACTCATTAAAAATAAAAATTTAATCAAACAAAAATCATTGATATTATTAACTGGTTCTTGAACAGTTGCATAACGCTTCTATAGAACTAGTTCTAAGTGTGACAATTTCGAAGAAAATCATTGATTAAATAACAAGTTTAAAACTGTTCTATGGAATGATCACTGGGTTAACACCTCTACAGAACTAATTCTGAAGGTGACAATTTCGAACAAAAATTATTGGTCGTAACGTAAAAGATTTGAAGCCGTTAGAATCTGCATAATACTTAAAGTATTAAATTAGCAAATTTTTCAAAATGAAAAAGAATAAAACATAATAATCGGAGTAAATTCTCTCCTTGATTTATACACAAAATCAGTTTCCGATAGGATTTGGAGAGCAAACATTGAGTATAACAAATTTAAACTTCTTAAAACCAAAACAGATTTAAAAGATATTACATAAAATAAAAATAATAAATCCACATATGTCCGTTCCCTAATAGAAATTTCAAAATATGGCTCCGTTAGGATTTGCAGGATAACTGTTTTATAAATAAGACGAGCTTTAATTTTCTAAGCCGTTTGGGAGATTCAGAAAGCTCTGGAAAGAGAAAGCATGCTTAGGAAATTATATATATAAATCCTTGAATTTCCGCTACCTGATAGAAAATTCAAGGTGTGGCTCCGTTAGGACTTGTAGGACTAATAGTCTTATAAATAAGCCGAATTTTAATTTTCCACGCCGTTTGGGAGCTTCATGCTTAGGAAATTATATATATAACTCCCCGTATTTTCGCTCCCTGATAGAAATTTCAAAGCCTGGCTTCGTTGGGATTTGCATGACGAATGGTTTTATAACTAAGAATTTAATTTTCTACATCATCTGGGAGCTTTAGTAAGCTCTGGAAAGAGGAAGCAACCTTAGGAAATTATATATAGATATTTAAAATTTTGTATATTATGTTTTATATTTTATGTATATTGTTATATTTATATAATATCTTATCTTTTATATTTTATATTTGATATTTTGTATTTTACATTTCAAGTTATTTTGAAATATCGAAAAATGAAGAAAAATTTAAAGTGATAAAACTGAAATATTTTTGCCATTTTAAGCAACTTTCAATAAGTTTTTGTTTCAATTTATATCCTACAATTCCTTTCACCTTAAAATTCACCTATATTTAAAATTTCATTAAAATTGGTTCAGCGGCTTAGGCGTGATTGCGACACAAAGAAACACACACTTGATTTTATAATATCAATATTTTAATAACTTTTATTACGAGTATTTATAAAACAAAAGCTTTAAAAACTATATTAAAAAATTTGACTTAATTTCTTTAAATAATTAATTAATATTGAGCTGTACTGTTCAAAGAACAATTGTTAAAAGTCTTTACCTATACAACAGCTGGTCCCATTAGAAAGCTTTGTATAAGAAAAATATGGAAAAGCTTCCCAGCTTTTATAATATTTAATTATTGAATACCCTGTTTTAAAGCAAAGTAAGCAATACGGCGTCAAACTTAATAATGTTTATAAAAAACTATTTTACATACAAGAAATATTAAGAAATATTACATATGAAAATTATAAAAAACAATCCAAGAATTAATAAAATTTATTAGAAAATATTTAATTTGTAATAATATAATTAAACATTTTGTTTTTTATTTCAAAACAAAAAAAGTAATATTTTGAGAAGGAAATTAATCTGATATTTTCCGAAATAATAAGAAAATTAAAATTTTCTTTAAACTATATTGCTTAGAAAGATTATTTGCTAAACTAATTAATTATCATTTTAAATATTGCTACTAAATTTCCCTAATGCCCCCTCTTACTTGCTTTTCTCTCTTTTCAGATGTTGCCTAACGCTTTTTATTAGCTTTAAGTTTATTCAGCAATGGCTATGAAATCTGCCGTAACTGCCACTGAAACACTCATATCAACAGTCACTGGTCTAATGGAGGAATCACGTCAATTTAAAGAAGTTATTGAAAATCAAAAACAAACCAAAGACTATGCCCCAGAAGTTAAACAAAAAATACCCTTAAGTAGAAGCAGCAATCAGCTGCAGGTACCCAAACTTATGAAAATGAATAATGATTCCATTAGGGTATCTAAGCTTTTACAAGATACTTCCCGGCAACAACCCAAATTAGGAATATCTAAATCTCAAGATGATGAAGATCTTAAAGAGCAACAATATGGCAATATATCACCCATATCGTTTAGTAAAACTACAAGTTCAACACCAAGGCCAGCCATGAGCTCTTTGGGTGCCTCAAGAGCTATTAATTTTCGTATGAAATTTCGTAAGAGTCATACTTGCGGTAGCTTATTTGCAAAATGTAATTGTGGAACCACGACATCAACCGAATTAGATACAAATCATTTAGCTGGGTCACGTGGCGCTTCAATTGATAAAACACCGCCTGCAGCGGTAATAGCAACATCATTAGCATCATCATCAACATCATCTTCGACAACAACGCAAGCTTTAATACATAATCAAAATCTACAACAACAAAAGCCACAAACGCTTTATTATCAACAGCAACAGCAACAAAGTTTACATTTGTCTATGTCACCCTCTTCCCAAACAGAACAACTCTCTTTGGCCTCTTCCATTTCAGAAAATGCAGGCAAATTAACAGCCAGTTCGGGCTTTCATTCACTCTCTACACAAACCTCATCAGCCACCTCGGCTTATCTATCCAGAGAAGAGAGTCTAACGGCCAGTTTTGATACTCAATTATTCTCGCCCACAGATACACCACCTAATACAACGACAACGACAACATCAACAACAGCAACAATAGCGAATGAATCTTTAAAATATTTATCAAAAACATCTACAGTTAATATTGAACAATTAGCTAAACCTGGCATTAGTCAAGAAACGGAACTTGTCAACTTAACACGTACGAAAGCTCAACAAATACCGCGAATCTCTTCACCACCTCAATTAGAACCTATTACGGCAAAATCCTTAGCACGTTTCTCTCCTGTACCTTCTGCACGAAAATCGGAAGTTTTACATAAACCTAGCGCCAAAAAATTATTTCAATCATATTCTCATCCTGATACAGATTTTATATTCACCGATGAAAATAAACATCCCTCACGCGAATCTTTATCTCTGCTACAAGCTCCTCAGCTACAATATCAAGAAACTGTTATAACTGCTCGTGGTGGCAAAGTGGAAATTAAACGTTCCTCCTCTCCCAATATTGGTCAATATCAAACTTTGGATGTAGCTGTTCATCCGGATATTTTAGTGAAAATTTCACCTAAACATTCACCTTTGTTTGAAAATCGCCAACAACAACAACAACGTTCACATACTCCTTTATCGACCCGTTCGATAGCACAACGTCGAAGACTTTTACAAAGATCTCATGAAATAGATTCGGGTGGCTCAACCTCGGAATCAGAGAAATCTGTAGATGTAAAATCATCTGCTGACGGTGGAGTACAATATCCCCTTCTGGGTAAAACCATTCCTAATAGTCCTTTAGTGGCTTCCAAATTATTACCGGGACAAACGGCTGCCAATGATGATGTCAATTTTGACGCAGCTCAAAAATATTTTGCAGAAAGTGGTATTTTAGGACCTATACACTGTCAAAGTAATTTGATAAGAAAAACTTCAAAGGCTTTACAGGATGCTAATGTTATGGAGCAGGTAAGTGAGTGTTAAAAATAATAAAAATAATAAATAAGAAATATAAACTAAAGAATCAAGAATTGATATTAAAATTTTGAAAATTTTCTGAATGTATTTTTATAAAAAGAATTTTAATAGTCGGTCTTTTGGTTTAACGCATATAAATATTTGAAATACGCTGTATTTATGTAATTACAACACACATAAGTTTTGTGCAAGTATAGTTCGTTATACCAAATTTTATAAAAATCGGTCCACGTAAGTTTCGATGCCTAAAAATTACTTAAAAGCTCATAAATCCCACACTAATGCTAAAATCAATACAAAACTTTATAATTGCTCAATAATAGATCCATAATTTAATCACAAAACACAATTTCACAATACTAGGTCCATAATTGAACATAGTTTTTATATTATCCCCATTCCCGAAAATCAATAAAACTTGAATAAATCTCACATAAATATCAGTATCGAGATACAGTTTAAAACAACCAAGTTTTGTGCAAGTATAGATCGCTCTATTAAATTTCGTGATAATGGGTCCATAATTGGCCATGACTCCCATATATTTTACATTTCCGAAAAACACTTAACGTACATAAATGTCATAAAAATGTCAATATCGATTTAAAATTTTACATAAATAATGTTCATATATGCATAAATAATCCTAATAAATTTCATAAAGATCGTTCCACAATTGACCATACGCCCCATATAAGGCCCACTCCCGATAATCACTTTACTGCCTATACGCAAGCATTCAGGGTGTTATATGGTCGATCTTGACCAACACTGCTTGTTTTTATTCTTTGCTATTTTTTTTTTTTTTTTTTTTTTTTTTTTGATATTAAATTTAAAACGAATGTGTCAGAACACCTAAAAAGAAATTATTTTTTTATTAAAATTGTACTAACTGCTAAAGACAAACTATTACAACTTCTGATCTCGTTAAGATCCCATTTTAAAATTTTGCCACTATAGCGGCAAATTGATTTTAAACATCATATAAACAAATAATGATAATTAAAAGATCCTTTTTCAGGATATCCTAGGATAAAGATATTTTTCATTTTAGAGGTCTTTACGCCAGACAGATGTGTAGCTTTTACGATTTTATGATAAAAAGTAATATCAGTTCTTTCCATTGACACTAATTTTGTTTTAATCGAATAATGCACATAAAAGTTATTTAACCTTAAACTTTGTTAATTTTTGACAATAATTCCTGAGGTGTCCCACTTTAGAGGTCCATACAATAAGAACCGTAAGCGACATGGAAATGATTCGTACACGATAAAATGTACGATGACAAACAACCTAAATTAAAAAAATATCCAAGATATAAAATTTTTAAAACTGTAATTTTGGATCGATATTTTTTGGAATTACCCTAAATATGAAAATCTTTATTGGACACTATTCAGAACCTCGATTATTCGTACCTTGGAAATGAGAAAAGTCAGCAATAATGTATGTTTTTCAGGCTAATAAAAAATATTGAAAATATTTTTATTTTTTATTATTGGGGAGCTTTAAAAATTCCTTGCCTCAGAGTTCTTCTCAGGCTTTGTTATTAAAATTTTCTTAGCTTTGATTGACTAAAGCTTAGGCATAGCTTTAACATAACTCATATTTGATTTTGAATGAAAATTAACACAAGGTACCATACTCGGGCGAACATGTTTGGTATAGCTCTTAGAAGCTTCTATACTCTTTGGACTTAGAATTCATTCTTATGACTTTTCTTTTTCTGAACCAAGTTTTGTTTAATTCTTTAGATCCTTGTTAAGCTTTCTTATTATATATAATACCTGATATATAATACTTTTGTCAAAATTTACTCAATCAACATTTTCTAGTAGGCTAAAAAAAGTTAAAAATAAATTCACTTTATTTATAAACTTTTCTTTGTTGACGGATTAGACATTTCTCTAGAAGATATTGTAATTAAGATAGATATTTAAAACTGACGGCAGTAAATTTATTAAGAAAAATTTGTATTATGTTTTATTAGAACGCATACTTTATGGCGCCTTCAGAGTGACACAACGAAACCAACAATGGACTCACATGCCTAGGCTCAATATCAAACTTAACCTATTTTAAGAAATGTTTTTTTTTTTTTAATTAAAAAATAGGAAGATTTTAAATTGGTTGTAAAAAAGTTTTAACAACTAGTTCTATTTTAATTCTTCAACAGTTCCCTGAAGATATTACAGGTTCCTAAATGATTTTATAGAATTGTTAAAAAAATACAAAATTATTTTATCTTTAGATGATGAATAATATTTAACAAAAATCATTAATTAAAAAAACTGGATTTAACGATTACCATAAGGATTCCTTAATTATACATTAAAGAACTAGTTCTAGCGAATTGATCCAAGTGTATGCAAAAATAATAAAAAAGAAACAATAATAACAATAAGAATAATCATAATAGTAATAATAATAATAATAATAATAATAATAATAATGATAATAATAATAATAATAATAATAATAATATATAAAAATATATAAAAACTACTGAAATAAGTAGTCGCCATTATCAGAAAACCAACATTTTTGCTAGGTCTATATTTTTTTTATCAGAGCTGCTTAAATGATTTGAAAAATCTAAACAAAATGTCTGACAGATCTTTATAAGCAAGAATTTCATATATAAGGTAAATTTTTCCATAAGTTTTTTTATCCTAACAAAAATATCAGTTTTATTTATCTAAATAAATCAGAACATTATGGACCAATTCGAGTTATTTTCCAAACCCTTCCCACTATCTTGATGTATAAGACTTATGCAAAAACTATCAGAAAGTTGAGACGAGGATAATTATCATAATTTGGTATCCCCCTAATTTTTGGATTCTTTATCATTATATTTGCCTCATTTGATGAAGTTAAATAAAATTACAATTCATATGGGACCTATTACAGTCTATATATCATTTTAAAAGACGGACATACAGGAATACATTGTCATTTGGAATATATATAATACATATCTTTACAAAAACTTTTCCAATATTTTGAAATTTCAGTTTTTTCTGCCAAGCATAATTCAATTGAAAAAATTCCAAAAAAATATACGTAAGTATCTAAATTAATAATAACTGACTTTTCTAGGCAATAAATCTTTAGATCCGATTAGAGTACAAGTGTTATTATGGACCATCTGAGTATTTTTTTTTTTTTCAATTTAAGACAAAAATTTCTAATCGGAGTCAAGTTTATAGCAATATGAATATTGAACCAAGAAACATGAATTACCCTTGTGAATTACCGACATGGATACTTTTTCGTTATTCTAATGGTGCTTTTTAAATTTCTACATCGCACAGCCCAAGCGAAAAAAGGCAGAGGTATGAAATTTAGATCATAGGTATCCCTCCCGATAAATAGAAGGGTTTTTTGTAAATTCAAATGTTTAGCAGGTTGAAAGGAGTAAAAATGTTTAAGTCTGATAAATTGGTATCTTCCAAACTTAACAGCATATAAAACATATTTTACTTACAATATTTGATATTTAACTTTTTGAAAATTGAAACATTTAAGGGTAAAAATGGGTAAAAGTTATATTTTGTTACTTTCGTTTGCACTCTGAAGCACTAAAGATGGGAATAAAATTTTTATCGTATGCTATTTTTATCAAAAAAGTTTTAGATACGTCTTTGGAGTTTTTTGGAAATTTGAAATAGGGTAAAAATTAGTTAAAAATTTATTTTTTACATTAGGTCATATAGAAAATAGCCGCGGTTGTTTTGGAAATTTTTTGAACCCAAATTTTCTTTATTGAAAATCTATTTTAATCAAGTACATGTTCGCCATTATTATGTATGCCTTTTTGCCATTTTTCGAGTAGTTTCATAATTCCATCGCTGTAGAACTTCTGTGGTTTATTGGAGAAAAACTTGGCGGTTCTTCGGTTGGCAGAATTCAGAATTGATTGTTTAACCATGTTACAGCAACTTATAATGGATAATTCCCTTTCAATCCCACCAAATACTTAACATAACCTTGTTTGCCGTCAAACCAGGCTTGGAAGACATTTGGGGCAGATCGCTGGTCTTTGAACATGATTTTCGCTTAATATTCTCGTAATGAACCCATTTTTCATCGCCCATAATGATCTGCTTTAAAAATAGTTCTATTTCGTTACGTTTCAGCAATGCTTCACTGATGGTAATTCGGTAACTTCCATGAGTAGCCAGCTTTTTTAAATGATTACAAGCTGGCGTATTCTTGATGTTTAGTGCCTCCGCTATCTGCTGACAACTTGCGTGTCCGTCTTCCTCCATTAGTTGCAAAATTTCAACCACTTTTTCAGTAACTGGTCGACCAGAACTAGGTGCACTTTTGACATTGAAATTTCCCGAACGGAATCAAGCAAACGACTACTGGGTCCGGCATTCACACACAGCATTCTTACCGTAGACTTTAAATATTTTTCGACATTTTTTTACAGCGTTTTTCTTTTCTTGTAGTAAAAAAGCATCAATAGCGTATTTCTTTAGATATTTTCACTCATTTTCAAATTAACATAACTTTTTAAAGAACTGTCTTCACCAAAAATGTAACCTTAAATGTCACTCTTTACATATGTGTTATTTGATGCAATGCAATTCACGATATATGGGCACTCACACTAAAGTACTGACAAAAAAACGTGGGTACGTTTTATATCACCCAATATCTTCCAAGGCATTAATGCTATTAAAAATTTGTGTGAAGTTCTTTTGTATTTCAAAAAAATATGTTTACGGGCTAGAGAGGAGGTAAAATCCGTTTCGACAAAAATTTTAAACTATCAACGACATTTGACTAAAATTTATGGTCCCGATCAATTATATATATCGCCGTTCTTACAAATTGCAATTTACTATATTAAAATTTCAGTGTCCATAAATTTTTCTTTTATTAAATTTAAGTTTAATACTCCTCCGATCGGATTGTGTAAAATGACAAGAACTAATTGCGTGTTTCTCTATGTCGAACGAACGCTTTTTTTCGCTTTTGAACTTTGAACAACAATTATGATCACAATGTAAAACCTATGGTGCTAAAATTTTTCACTCTATTAGTTTGAATTGTTGTGAGTTTAGATCTGTAAACCATTTTTAACAAATCATATTTAACTGAAAATATTGATAGTTTGTGGCTACTACGAGATTTTTTACACTCTAACAGCTGTATTTAAAGTTTCCTCAGTGTCTTTTAGGAGCCATATTACCATCCAATCAAAAAAAAAAAGCTCGCAACTCTCTAGAGTTTTCTAAAATCTTAATTCCAAAAATTATTTCTCTGATCGAATTTGAAGGACAATATTAAATTTAGATTTTAAAATATTCTTGTTGTTAAAATACCATCATATTAGAGTCATATTACCTTCCAATCAAAAAACAAATTAAGAATATTTAAGTTTTCCAAAATCTTAATTCCAAAAATTATGTTTCTGATCGAACTTGAAGGACACGTATTAAATTTAGATTTTAAAATATTCTTGTTGTTAAAATACCATCATATTAGAGTTATATTACCATCCAATCAAAAAACAAATTAACTCCCAACTCTCTAGATCGAAGAATATTTAAGTTTTCTAAAACCTTAATTTCAAAAATTATATTTCTGATCGAATTTGAAGGACACATATTAATTTTAGATTTAAAAATATTCTTGTTATTAAAATAGCATCATAATATTGTCCTTCCTTTTTAGATCCGCAAAACCTCAATGATTCTAAGAACCAACATACTCAACAGCAATCAAGCATCGAATGGTGCATCTATGCATGATAATTCCAAAACTAGTCCCGGTTCATCAGCATTAACATCTCCCACAAAAAGCGGTTTTACACTGGCCGCACAAAATTCTTTAAACCTCAAACTACAAACTAAGACAACTACAACAACAGCTGTTGCAACGACAAGTGCACAACAAACACAGCCTGCTTTAATCTATTCACCACCCTCACCACAATCACCCCATGCAATGGCCACTAAATGTGGTTTTAGTCCTAATGTTACAACACAAAGTTGCATAGTGGTCGATGACAAGGATGCTCAAATTAAATCATTGCAGGGAGAAATTGTATCATTAAGAGATGTTATTAAATCAAGAGATGCTGAGATTGTTAAGCTTAGAAGAGAAATACACAAATTAAAGGTAAGTTTTTTTTGAAAAGAGAGTAGATTACTAGATCTAAGTGTTTCATTATTTGAATTAAGAGCATTTTCTTTTGTTATTAGATATATTTTCATAGATTTTTTTTTATTACTAGAAATTTCATGCTTGTTCGAAAATGTTTTAAAAATATTTAATTATTCTTTTAGCACTTTTGCTACATTTTCTATTTAAGTTAATATTTTTTTTTTTATTTTATTTCAATCTGTCTGTTTGTCTATCTGTATATTTGTTTATTTGCTTGAGTTGTGATTTTTTTTTTTTATACTATCTAAGTACTAATTTGTTGATAAAAAAAAAAAAACAGCAATATAATTTATTTTCCATTTAATTTTTTTAATAAATTTTGTTACAATTTTTTTTTTTATCAGGTTATAAAAGAAGAAACGAGAACAAATTGTTAGTTAGTTTATGATCATTTTAAAAATATTTAGTTTTATCTAGTTATTGCGTATTTATGAAATTGATAATTATTTTTACATTTTGTTTGCATATATTTAGGGAATATTTTCGTTTAATAACACGCCTTAAGTAAATAGACGATGAATTTGTCACAAAAGTTATTAATATATTTTTTGTATATTTATGTTGTTTACAAAGTAGGTAATTATAGAATTTAAATAAATAAAAAATAAATAAATATTAATGTATGGGAGTTTACCGCATAGGCGTTGATTATTCATTGTTT